>WEIV01030198.1:483242-597520 GCA_013390005.1 Calyptomena viridis
TGGGAGCCGTGTGTAAATTCCTGCTGGTTTCTCATTTCTGAGGGAAAGGGCTCTGGGCAGCCCAGGGAAGGGAGGGCAGTTGTAAATACCTGAATTCACGTGTGGTCCCCTCCTTGGCCACACCCCTGTGTCCGTGCAGCCACGGGGTGCTCTCCACGTTTATGTTAGTGGGGATGCAGTGGGATAGAGGGATCCTCTCCACATTGAGGGTTTGTCTGACTGGATTGTCACCTTGTGCCCATCCATAATCCCAGCTCAGCCAAGTGCTCCAGTACGATCCTGTCGGTGCTGCTTTGTGGGGAGAAGAGATTTCCCACAACAGCGACAGACTGTAACTCCCTCCAAACAAAACTTGCAAAGGAAAAGTTTGTTCCATCTCCACTCAGCTAAAATGAGCCATAGTATTTATTCCCAGAGCTCTGTCTTCCCTAAATACGGGCTCTCTGGAAGTATCAAAGGTGCTTCCAGCCAAAGTACCACTCCTTTGACAGCAATAAAAGACAGGCACCCACAGATAACTCTTCCACAATGGTTTTATGGCCAGTTAATCAATATATCACAACAGACATCTTGCCTTTTATTTGCTGTTTATACACCACTCGGTGTCCTTGTATATGGTGTTGACACCAGCACAAGGATACAGGAGCTTGGGGATCAATAGGAAACACTTCTTCAGGTGTATTGATTACCCAGAAAGGGATGATGATAAATTTTTGTATATTATCACTCCATCTCTGTGTCTATTACAAGGAAAAAAAATGCCCTGTTTTCCTTCTCTGTTTCTCTCCTTCAAAAAGATGGAAAAGTGTCAAGAGCTTGGAGTTATCAGGTCTTCTTTTATTTTTTTAGAGGATGGGCAAATCTAATATATTTCTTTTTTGACCTTTTGTCCTCTTTTCCTGTCTTGGGAGGAGAGAAAATAAGGATGACAGCTAAAAGGGAGAGGATGCCAGAAGGAGAAAAAAACCCAAACCCCCAACCCTGAAAAGACAACTCCTGACATTCTTTTATTAATCTAATCACTGTTTGGTTTAGTATTGAATTATTGAAAAAGTGAATTGAATTACTTTTCATTGGTATGGAAAGTGGGAGCTGCATTCCAGAGTGCTGGGATGTAACCTTATTCCTGCAAGCACTGGAGACCTTGCTTTGGCACAACTGTTCCCCCTCGGAATGCAGCAGCTCGGGAGCGCGGGCTGGCCGGGTGTGCTCAGCATCTTTGGGAATTAGGCGAGCAGGAAGGCCTCCCCTCAAGGACACTCAGCCCCAGTCTGTCTCCTGGATTACACTGTGGAAGCTGGAATTGTTTCCATCGGCACCTGCCTCTTGCATTTTGGGGAAGCTCCGTGATAAGTGAAGGGCACAAATGACACAAGTGAAATATTCCAGCTTGATATCTTGAATTAAATGTAGCTATTATAGTTAATTTGGGGGATGGGGTTGATGATGCTGAAGAATCACCAGTTTGCATTACCTTTCGTGATTCAGTGTGGCCATAGCCTTGTTTTACAAACCCAGCTACAGATCATGTCACCTCCTTTTTCTGCCATTCCAGTGCATCTGTTGGAAGATGTGGGGGTCATAATTTGAATATTTTTTTAACGTTTTCCTATCCATTTTGTTACATGGACCTGCTTTTGTTTTAAATAACTGCTTGGAGAGAAGCAAGCAAGCCTTGCTGTGTGTTCCTTTGACCTGCCCGTGCTGCTCAGGGTGTATAAGCACATTGGTCCGTGCATCCCCAGACTGGGAAGCCAGGTTTCAGGTGTCCTTTGGAAAAGAAACCATCCTTCTGGGATGGGACTGTGTCTGTCAGAAAGGAGTTGTAGCTCTGCAGCAACACCAACAGTAAGTGAGGTTGGAGAGGAGACGAAGCCCAGGCACTGCAGCTCCTGGTCATAGCAAAGTCCACAGTCTGCCTGTGCCTGTTTGCTGCTGACCAGAGTTAGGGATGGAGCGAGTGAGCCTTGCTGGGCTGTGAATTCCCACCACGAGTGGGGCGTGGGAGTGGAGAGGCATCAGTAAAAGAAAAGTCGTGCTGAGGGAAAAAAGAGGTTTCTCCCTTTCTGCGGGGAGGGAGTTGGCGCTCCCGTGGTGGTTCCTGTGAGCCTCTAATAGCAAACCTGTCCATGGTCTGCTGATTCCTGCTCAAGTTACCTCACTGCAGCTTTTCCACGCACATGCTGAAAACAGGGAAGGGTTAGGAGGAATTCGGGAGCCTGGGTGAACGACGTGAGCTCATTTTAATCCCCCACCTTTAATTTTTTATACTGTAAGGACACAATACAAAGGGTGGCTGCGTTTTCCCGCTGCAGGTGAGGCGGGATGGATGAGGGCACGCCCCGCTCGCTGCTCCGTGCCGTGTCCCCGGCGCTCGGCACTTGTCCCCAGCGCCGTGGGAGCGCACATCCCGTCCCTCAGAGCCCAATCCCCGGGACAAGGGGCTCGCTGCTCCCATCACAGCGCGGCAGCGCTGTGCCGCGGGTGGAAATCATGCGCTCCAGTCTCGGGGAGGCAGCGGGAAAGACAGTCCGTCAAAGTGCCCCTCCATCCAAACGTCATTCCATGGCCCACGCGGCTCGCTGCCGCTGCCGGCCGGGCAGGCAGGGCGCTGGCAGGGCAGATGTAAGGGCAGGCTCCTGAAGAATTACTCTCGATTGCTGTTCCCACATTCCTCTCGACCTTTCTCCCCACGGACACAGCCAGCCAAGGTCTAAATCGCCCTCCGGCCCCTGGTGCGGTGTCAGACCGCTGGGAATAGTCAGGGGTGGCTTCAAAGGGGAGGAAAATAAGGAGCCAAATACCTGATTTAAGGCCATTCTGCCCCCAAAACACCTCGACAAAAACAAAACACCAGAACTAACCAAACAAAAAATTGGAGTCCAGACACGAAATATATCTGCAAGTTCCCAAGTCTCCTATTTATGGCCCAAACTCTCTGCTTCCCAGGCAATCCCTCAAATCATCTTTGCAGAAGGCAAAGTCTTGCTACTTTCCTTTTGGTATCTGCTACTGATACCTCCAAAGATTATTATTATTAAGACACAATTGGGAACAAAGATCTCAAAATAATGTCATCATCAGTGCTGCCAGGGGTTTTTTTTTGTTTTTTTGAGAACAGTCTTTTGCTGTGGCTTTTTTTTATGGTTTTTTTGCTTATTTTGCCCTTTTTCCAAGTGATTTATGAATGTCTCTGTCATTGTTTCATTCCTTTTGAAAAAGCTTTGCTGTTCTGAAGAAGCTGCAGCATGTCAGAATAAAGTGCAAATACCCACTTCAAGGCTCTAACAAGTTCTGTGCCACTAGGCCTTTGATTCCTGCATTTAATTATGTCTCATTGGATTATAATAATCCTATTCCTCCTTGTTTCTTGAGCTGAGTTTTCCATACTTGTCTTGCACTTAATTATCAATGCCTCCTTGGCTGCTGGGCAGGTAGTGAACTGAAGGCTGACACACAAGGGGACTTTGCATCTGGAGGAACCTTCCCAAACTCAGCACCTATATACAGATATTTATCCCACTTCCCATTCTTCCCTTGCGTGAAGAAATACTCGTCACAAGTCAAAAAAAAAGCGAAAGGTTACTTTGTGTATCTGCTGTTAAACATTTGCAAGATATTTAGAGATAAATTTGGCTAAACTCTAGCTAATATCTTGGCAAAGCTTTCCCCACCTCCCCTTTTTCTTCAAATACTAGCATTTGGACTTGATGATCTTCCAGGTCTTTTCCAACATTGATGATTTTCTGGTTCTCTAATTTCATCATTACTGATGAGTTTGGGTTTTTTACCCACCAACACGAGATGCTGCAAGGATACAAAGCAAAGGAAGTATACTTTTGGCACTGTACCTGTGATTACATTTTGAGCTGGCAGCTGCTTTGAGTCACAATATCTGATTTTGAGGTCTGTGCTGTTCATATCTAACCTTTCTGGTAACTTTCAGCTGTGACAGTTGAGAAAACTTCTTCAAATTTCCCAAGTACCTGCAGTTATTTTCAGCCCTAATCGCCTTATTTCAGCTTTGCTCCATTCAGCTCTATTCAGTGGAGCGTATTTTCCTACGTGGTCTCTGACTTGAGACCTTTGAGTCATCCTGGCTTCTTGGGAGCAGCCAAAGGATTTTAGGGCATTATGCTTCTTATTTCTGAAGCGGTGATTTGGGATTTTTGAGATTAACATGGCTTGTTCCTTTGATTCCAATTTTTTCTTTTGATCCCTATTTTCTCCTTCCCCTGGTGCTAGAAGGGCAGATCTGGACATGATCCTCCTCTGCCCTGGCTGTACCTGCAGCCACATGGCTGGGTTTTCTGGGGGCTCCTCCCAAGTTTCCCGGGGGCTCCTCTGGAGCAGTTCCAGCCCGGTCGAACTGCTGCGGGGATCCGGTCGCTTTGCTGGCTGCCATCTCTGCTCTTGTGGATAAGGGAAAGTGTTTAAACTCTGCCACCATAATAGGATTACTCTTTTAAACCCTGAATGATTCCAGCTTCAGAGCAGCTTTTTTGAAATCAGATTTGGATTCCCACAGCTTTTGGTTATTTTGGGAAGCTGGTGAGCGATGGTGCGATTCATCGAGCTAATTATGGACGGCACACGCAGCCTGGGCTCCACACTGGAACGGGCAGGGCGGTGGCTTTCCCAGGAAGTCCACGAGCAAAGAACCCCCTCTGCAAGCTGTCTGATGGGTCAGCACCTCCAGGGGTGAGGATGTGATGGACCCTGGGAGCTCCCGCAGCAGTGGGAATTCCCAGTGAAGCTCTGCCGGGCTGGTTTGGCTTCCAGCAGATGGGCTCGTGTGTGAAACCAGCTGCCTCCTCCACACTCCTAAAGCATTTAATAACACACAGTACTGAGGTGGGGTAATTGCTCCTCTGAGCTGGGCCCTGCAGAAGTAGCTCTCGAGGTAGGATCCCCAGTCCATGTGCCACTGAATTCCCTCTGCCTTCACGCTGCCACCAGTTTCCTCCCTCTCAGCTGCTAAAATAATACATTGCAGTCGCCTCTTAAATTAGACACAAGCTTAAACTCTGACAAAGTTCATGGGAGGGTAGATTCACTTGGGAATTCAACCTGACCCTGCAGGTGTCAGGTCTGCCAGCTGGCAGTTCGTAGGATCCTGAGCTGCTGGGGTGGGAAGGGGCCTTAAAGATCATCTGGTGGACTTCATTTTCCTGAGGTGATTTGCTGGGACTCCAGACTTTCTTTACCACAAACAAAACTCCAACAAGTGCTTTCTCTTTCAGGATATGTTAGTCATTCCCTATTTATTAGAGTGTTTTCCTTTGCCCTTTCATTATGTAGAAGGATGGGAGCTATGAAGGGATAAATTCCTAAGACTATTAATCAACAGGTGGTAAATGGAAAAGGCAGCCAAAATGAAATGGAATTATTTGTGGGTGAAAGAGTAATTTTAAGTGGGTGCTAAGCTCTGTAATTGGAGGTGCAAGAGTGCAAAACTTAACATTGGAAGGAAACCAGAAAATGGATGTACTTAAGGTTGGGCACTTATGAAAGTAGTTTTATTGCACATTACCAGATTTTATAATGTCTTCGTCGTGCCCCTGTTGAGTGTCCAGAATTATTCTTCTTTAATGTGTAAAATAAAAATGTGTTTAATGTGCCAGTATTAAATAGGTCTATGAGAAAGACAGTCTGCAAAGGATATTTCTACTTTAGCACTCAGTATTTTGTCAAACCATGTTTTATGGAAGACATGGAAAGAGCATAGAGTGGGCTGTTGATAAATGCTTCACTTTGCTTTCCTCAGAGCTTAATTCCCCAGGGTGGACTTTGTGAAGGAGGACAAAAAAGAGTTTCTCATTTACAGACGAACAGAGCCATGTGCAGGTGTGTCAGCAAGTGACTGCAGAGAGAAGGGTGAGGAGTTGCCCAAGTGGTTTTATGAGAATTTCTAAGAGCTGGAGTTCTCAGACAAGTGGGAGCTGTAAAAGCAGTGAAGTCTTTGTGTAAATTCTCTAAACAGAGCTGAGATTTCCAAGAGGACACACAATGATCTTTAAGGATTTCCCTGCAAATAAGCATTCTAATGTACAATATTTTTCCTGGTTTCTGCTTCTATTCTAAGCTCATTCATTCACTCACCCTGCACAATTCACCTCGTTGCCTGATCAGTTGTTGGCTCCCTTATGTGAATGTGCCAAGCCTTAAGTAAAAGCACTTGGGGTTTATGAAAATATAGAACTATTTGGGGGAAAAAAACCCCTGCAGCACTACAGAAATGGTGACTGAAGATCTGCACTAAAGCTTTCAGCTGCTGAGCAGGCTCCTGTGGCTGTGAAAATTCTCCCTTACCCAGATGTTTCCCACACCAGAGCCAAAAACGCTGTTGCAAGATGTCCCTTGTCCGTCAAAATTTTGTATCTCAGCTTGTCCCATGTTGGGGGGGGGGAAAATTGCTTATCATGAAATGGGGTTTAGAAAAGTTTAAGTTAAAGCACTTACACAAAACCTTCCCATAGTGATCTGGGCAAACCTTGAAATGTTTCTTCTTCTGCCACGTTTCCTAATACAGGGGGAAAGAAAAGAAGTGGCTGCCTGGCTGTACATGTGACCTGTGGAAAAATGAGTTTTAGTGTTGTGCCGAGGTGCTTGTCTGTTCTGATTGTCCTGGCTGCCCTGGATTGCCTCCCTGTTCCTTCCTGAGCTTTTATCCGGAGCTATCGGATCGTATCTTTTAAGGAGATTGAAGGGAATTAAGTCCCCAGGCTGAAGTCTCTCCTCTCCCAGGCAGCTGACAAATTTGAGTGTGTTCCATGTGGCAATGACTGGAAATAGCTGAATTCTGCAGAGGGAGAACCAGGACCCATAAAAATGTTCTTCCTGCTTAAGATGACAATTTATAATTTACCTGCAGCTCCCAACTTAATGCTGGCAGATTTACACGCCGTGCCATCCAGCTCTGCCTTGCTTTATAACTGAGTGGCTTCCCTGGGTGACTTCTGGGCAGTGGGAACAGTGGGAAAAGTGTGGGAATAATGCAGGAAAGCTGGTGACATCAAAGAGGTCCTCAACACGCTCATAGAACACACTGTCTTAATTAACTGGGTTATTTGTAACTAATTAAAGTGGGTATGGTCTAGGAAATGAAAGATGGTGTTTACTTGGCAGATTTGCATTCCACTCTCTGGAAGTTAGGAGCAGAAGTGAGTCAAGGAAGAAATTCACTGGAATTTACAGGTAAAGGAATAGATCTTGATGGTGACAAGTAGCCCCAAGGAGGATGGGTGTGTAGGAGAACATGGAGGGAAACAGGCCACAGTATGGCAAGGAAAACAGCCTTGTAGGAAGAGAGAAAACAAGAATATCTAAGACAGAAAACTTTCTCCTAAATTAGAAGGTACCTGAAAGTTTATTTTTTCTTTTTTTTTTTTTTTTTTTTTAAAACATAGTGCTTATGAAATTTTAAACACTACACGTTGCAGGCCAATTTTTCTTTGCTTACTTGGTGTGATTACACAAAGCTCTGCAGGAAGATGTGCTGCAGCTACAATGTCATTAAATAACATTTTCTGTTGGTGGGTTTATTCTCTCCTTCATGAGAATATTTAATTGTCACTGATGCTAATGGGAATTGTGTGCCTTTGGAGGGCATGCAGATTAATACAGAGATGATTCCCTGGCCAAGGCAAACACAGCAAAACACACACAGAAGAAAACATTAAAGAAAAACTCTGTAAATAAATATCTGCCTCAGAGCAAGTTCTGTAAAAACTCATCCCCTCGCATATCCAGCTCTTTCTTGGATCTACTATGAAGGGAGGTTCAATTACCCAGCAGGGAATGTGTGTTACAGATAAGTTCTGCCAGACAGCAGAGTTAGAGAAGTAGCAAGTACAAAGTCAATTGAATGCCATGCAATTATCTCCCAAATTATAAACCACATTTTTCAACCCCCATAGCATTTTCTGGAGTTGCAGCTTATATTGAGGAATCCCACTCCACCCGCTGCTGACCTTCCCCTGGCTGAAAATCACCTCTGAAAAAAAGCCCAGGAGGATTCTCTGTATCAGCTCATAAGGAGCAGGAGGAGTCTGTGATGGAAGCAGATGTGTGTATTAACATGTCACATTCCCATTCCCAAAGAAATATAGGAGCACTGGAAAAGTACCCTGTGTTTGGTTAGAGTTGGCTGCAGCAGGACAAACAGCTTTGGAAACCCAAAGTGGCAGATATGGGCTTATTTGGATATTTTTAATGGCTTTCTGCCCACCCAGCAGCTGCAGCTGACCAAAATGCAAATATCAATCTGATTTCCCAGGGAAGTCCTTAATTCTTCATGAGCAGAAATACCAGTATAAATTATAGGCAGAATTGATTTCTATAAGTCTATAAATCAGTTTCTAACTGGAATTTGGATGTTTACCTGCCTGACAAAGTGGTTCTCCTCTCCTCTCACAGATGCACATTGAAAATGCCATTTTCACAAACAGATCAGCTCAGGAGGTTATTTGGTGCTTTCAGGTTTCCAGGTTCTGGGAGGGAACAGTCTGATTCTAGGAGGGGAAAATACAAACCTTAATGGGTTTTACAGAAGTAGTAAAGTTTGCAAGAACTCTGCTATCCCTCTACTAATTAAGGCTCAGGCGGGAAACTTGCCTGGGCCTGGAGAGATTTCTTTCTCAGGTGCATTGGTGGGTTTCAGCTGCAATTTGCACATGGCTTCCTTTGCCACCCAGGGAATATGAAGGGAATACAAGAGGTGGCCAAGAAAGGACAGGGAGCTGTGAGTGGCAGGAGAAAACTGGCTGTTTTCTTTTTTTTCCAGTAATCACTTTATTTAGCTGTATAAAGGCATTTGGGATCCAAAGGTGCACAGAGGTGAATGTCTGTGAGGGCTTTTAAAAATAATGACAGAAAACTGGTTCATTTTCAGTTTCTTATGGCCTAAAAGTATTTTTTTTACAAGCAGATTTAAAGTCCTAAAATACTTTGAATATTTTACCTACTGTGTCTCTCTTGTCTGCAAGCCACAAGTAGACCTGGACAAAAAAAGCCCAAACTGGTATTATTATTTCTAATTTTCTTGATGATAGAAGCTCTAGTGAGGCATAATTTACTATTCTGTGAGGTTTGTAGTAAGAAACCTTGACTCTGATATGATTTAACCTCACTCTGACACAGATCTGTAAAACAAATGAATATTTTATAATAAAAAGTAGAAGCATTATGAGATTTTACGGGGGGAGGAAATGTGTCTCATAATTCTGAGTGCATGGTTTGAGCCATTTGCATCAGCTGAAATAAGGGCCTTTTAAAGTTCCTCAAAAGGAGCAGAGGAAAATTATTATTAATTGGAGCAAGAGCTTGCACAGGGCTGCCTGCAGGTCCCCACCTTCCTGTTGGATGCAGGGAGGCAAAGCTTGGGGAAGGCAGGTTATGCAGAGTAACAGATATTGAAGTGTCAGACTTGCCTGAATTCCTGTTCCCTGCCTGGGAGGAGGAGCAGGAGGAGCAGGAGGAGCAGGAGGAGCAGGAGGAGGAGGTCAGTGTCTCTCCCAGTGCCGGTGTAAATCCACGTCTCTGTGTCCAGGACAGGTGACAGCCTGGAGGAGCTGCTGAGGCACGAGGAGCTGAGACACAGCAGGGTTTGCAATAGATGCCAGAGGTGATTGGAGAGCAGGTTTTGGCTCGGAAAACAGGAAAGGGGATTTAAGAAAAAAAGGAAAGCTCTCTGTGTAATACACCATCAGAAGTGTTTATTCTGTGGCAGTGAGAAGAACCAATAACCAGGTGTGTGCACATCAATTACTTAAAACTATTGCAGCAAATACAGCCTTTGATCTCCCTCACCACCCCCCTCCCCAACAAAAATACTTTTGCTTCAACACCATGTATTTGTTGAACTGGATTTGCTGTCGTCACATAAGAGGGGAAAGAAAAATTTTTAAAAAAAGAGCTTGGGCAAGACAGTGAACTTTTTCCTTCAGCTCTATCAACAGGACAATTTTTGTTTTGAAATACTACAGAAATGATAATAAGTCTTATAAAAGTTATGCAGTCACTGGAGCACTGAACACTTCAGAATCTGTGTCGCTTGCAAATCCTTATTTTTTTTGTAGCTTTTCTAAATAGGATAGTGATGGAGGAGTCAAATCCGTAGGCGGGTCCACACCTTTGCAGTCAGGCTAAAAGGATGAACTGGAAGGACAGAAAGAGACAATAAAAACAATGTAAGAAATGTTGTCTGACGGGAATTCCTGTCCCATGAACACAAACTTACATAAAAGGAAAAGCAAAATGAACCTTAACTACAATGGAATCAGACTCTTGGCCACTGCTGCTTTATGTACCTGTGTTGTACCTGTTCTGCACAGCTGGCACATGCTCACACTCCTGTTAGAAACATCCATTTTAGAGCCATTATGAGCATAATTTGCTACTGATGGAAACTAAGTGGGTGGTTTGGACTTGGTGTCTCACTTTAGGGTGGCCCAGCCGAGGGAAAATGAACACCCCACACTCAACTTATTCTCAGATGATCATTCAGGGGATGTTCCCCCTCTCGTGGGCTCAAAGTTTAACAGCAATGGGAAGGGAAAGGAGAAGGAAGAGGAGAAAACATTCACCTTCTGCTTTTGTAGTCGGGGCACGTCCCCCTGCCTTATTATCACATCAGAGAGCCTGGACCCCTCAGCGCTCCTGATGCAACATTTCCCTCCCCCAGGAATTTATAACTCCGCCATCCTAATTTGTTTGGGGGACACTTGGCAGCCTGATCCCCTATCAGGGAGGAAATTTGTTTTATTAGAAAGCGTCCAGGAGCAGTTAATCCCACAACTTTAGTTTAGACCTTGAGAGGTCAATGCATAATTTAGAAGGGTTTGGATCCCGTTCTGATTGCTTCGTGCTCAAAGACAACCTCAGTCATAGGAGTTGGAATCCATATTTCCAAGGGAATGGGAGCAAACTGCAGCTTCAGCCCTCCAGTGTGTAAAACTCCTCCTGATTTACAGCCTGTACCACGTGAAGGACATGAATCCTGTGCCTTGTGAAAGAAGGACCAGCACTATCTTTCCCAGCTACAGCCCTCTTGCCATGAATAAATGTTTCATTTTTATTGTGTGTGTTTTGCTGGTCTTTGAGAATCCCAGCAATTACGTGATCAGGGATATGAAAGGCATAAAAGGGAGATCATTTACAGGTGGTTCACAAAGGCTCCCCTATCATAGGGTGGTCCAGAGAAATTGTGTGTTGATGGGTCCTATTACAAGTGGAAGGAATGAAAGTTTGAAATGCTGTTATTTCATCTTAATGACACATAATGAAGTCAATTCAAATGCCAATTTTCAGTGGAACATGAGATCTCTCGGGAATGTGATGCCCATTCAAACTTAAAAAGTAACAGGGAAGTATAAAAACATGCCGTGTGTTTTAAGGACATGATGCTATTACAGAGCTCAGAGCTGGAGGGACAGATGTCTTTCCTTTCTAAATGAAAAGCTAAGAACATGAAATTATTTTTTAGATTTTATGATATTGGTCTCATTTCCTTAAAAACTCCTGAAACCAATGCCATGTTTATTTAGCTTTTAATCAAGAAGTTAGGAAGTCCTCTTTTAATTAATGATGAGCCAATTCTAATGCACTACTCTATGGAATGATTGATTTAGATATTCTTTACTGACCAAGACTTACTTATCCAAAGGTCTCATCACATCTGTGACCTTTGGCATTATCAGTGCTAAAAGATAAGGGAGTATGAATTTGGATGGTATATACAAAGTATGAAAATGACTCCTCCACCCAAAAATCCCACATCAAGTTCCTTTTATTTGGCACTGACTTTACCTTGGCTCGTTTTGAAGAGTCTTCCTGATCAAAATGTGAGACCTGATCAAAATGGTCTGTCTCCTGAGCTGGGAGGTAAGGATCAAATCCATGGGGAGAGGAACTCATAAGGCCTCTGCAGCTCCTGACATTATTTGTGCCTAAGAACTAAGATGGGGAAATTTGAAAACTAAAACCCACTGCCTTTTGGGCTGCATAAAGAATGTGTAGCAAAGTTTTGCCAGCTTTTGTTTTCCCAAGGAAGGCTAAAATGCCTAAAGAGTATTTGCTCCCTCAGCTTAAATTTCTCAGTGAGTTTCTGCCCAGTTTATTCAACCTTGGCCCCACAGATCTGAGAACCAAGCACGATCCCTATAGTATTTTTGGTCAGTCACCCTTTCATTTCCCTATGGGCACAAAAAGCAGATATTTAAAACTGTGTGTGTGTCTGAGCTAGAGTTACAGTAGGTAGATATTCAGGCATAAAAACACATACATCATACATGTACATGGATACATAGTGGCTCTGCTTGTCCTTTCAAGTCCACAACAGCCTCTAGAAAGAGTTTATGTTTCAACAGACTGGAGTTTGTGTTCCAAACCTTAAAAAAGGCCATTAAAGGTATTTTTCTGTAATAGCTTGCAGACTGAGACCCTAAATGACTCACCCAGTCTCTGAAGGCTTCAGAGCAAAACCACCAAAACCAAATTGCTGATATTAGGCTGTTGGCAGTGCACCGCTCACATGGCCTGCCCGGAATTTAAAAGGATTTCAAAACAAATGTGGGAAAAGCCCAGCAGGTGACCAACCTCACGGTCCAGAGAGAGATGTTCCCATCCTTTGCTCGTGTCCTGACAGACTGCAATGTGTCCTACACACAGTTTCTGGTACTTCCTGGTGGAGGGAGGGACTGGGCTATGCACGAATCCCGGCCTGGATGAAGAGTAATGCCACGTGGCTCCATACTATTTCCTGGAAGCTGGCAAAAGGGGTCGATGCTACGGACTGTCAGCACGTGCATATGAATAGTTGTCGGGTTGGGGTTTGGGTTTTTTTCCTTTTTATTCTTCAGTGGTTTTTGGTTTATTTTTCATAGAAAGAGCGTTGTCCATGAGGTCCTGAACTGACGATCACGAGTGAGTCGGAGAAGCAGGGGTTTGGTGGTGGAGGAGATGGTCCTTGGGCTGCCCTGGGTGCTACCTGACCTTCTGCAGCTCCTGTCTCAGCCAGGAGGGCAGGGGCTGCCCCAGCCTGTGCAGCAGCTTGGACAGCTCCACGTTGTGGTCTCTGTAGTAGCTCGACAGAAATGTTCGAGACTGAGGGGAGCAAAAAAAGCCAACAACACAGTAAGGGCTGATGAAGGAAAAGATTTCACAGCAGGTGCTCCTGCATCTCTGCTCTGCTCCCAGAGGGGCTCCTACAGGGGGCAGTCCTGTGGTTCAAAGATCAAACTCCTGATTTTTGAAAATATCAAGTGAAAATGTAACACATAAATAAATGAGTAAATAAAAATCAGTGTCTTTATTTTAGGAGTCAAACACAGACTCTGTGCTAAAAATTGTAAATGTCTGGAAAGCCCTTACCTCTTGGTCCATTGGTGGGTATTTCCGACCTTTGCTTTTTCCCAGGCACTTTGTTTTCCCTCCTTCCAATAACTGGCACCAGAAGCCTTTCTGAGGGTCAAACCTATAGAGGATTATGTATTTTAGGAGACCTCACTACAGAAGAATCTCTTGGCTACTAAGACGTCAGTATTAGCCCACAATTATGCCTGCACACCTCTCTCTAGATGACTGGAATTCTGAGGACAGAGTGGGAAACAGCTTCCCTCTCTTGTGAAAACTCTGGGGATTCATTTTTTCCATAAATTTACCTTGGAAGGTGGCTCAAGGTAGAAGTTTTTCATGCTGGGCTTTACCTACACTGGCTAATTTTCATTCTTCTTGTCAGCATGCAGGGTACAAGTTTGAATTGTTGATCTCTAGGCTTCCTGAATGAACTGCTGGTTGGGTGTTGATGATTTAACCTCACCTGAGAAGCTGTTCCCTATCATTAGATCTAAATACCATTTTCATTCCAAGGATGGCATTGCAGCATAAACACTGTCTGAGCAGCCTTATCTGAAATACGCGATTTGATTTTGATGCCTGGAATCCAGAGAGGGAGGAATTTTAGATGAAGGCTCTAAAGCATGTCCTCACTAAGGAATGAACAGCACGTGGCGTTAAGCTCGGGATTCATTGCTGTGGGCCTTGCAGCACTCATGAAACACTGAGATGCTGTGCATCCCTGCTATTCAGCAGATGTCTGAAAAGCATGAAGTATAACTGGCTGGAGCACGGAGTTAATTAGTCACAGCCCACCTTTTGGCCCTGGCTCTGTCCCTATGACACGGACACACCTGAACTTTGCTGTGGTGTGCAGAAGTGGACTAATTTCAGGGGAAGGGTGAACCTTCTTCATGGTTTTTCTGCTTGCCCAGCTTATTACTGCAGGCCTGACCTTTGTTTCCTAAATCGCCTCAGTAGCTGTATCAATTAAAAACAAATAAATCATTGATTAAATGGGCATATCGATGATGGATTCATTTCTGCTTTGGCCTTTCCCATCTGCTTGTTGCATGGTGAAGTGCTTTAGCTGGCTCACACTGATTTCCCCAGAGGAGCAGCAATAGAGTGTGCTGGGTAAAAGGGAAACTGCAAAACTAGGCCCCAAACAATATTTCTGCCTCACGAGGAGCATATTGAATATTATGAAGAGGATGTGCAAATTTGGGTGAGGAAAAAGAGGGTAAGACAGCTTGGGCTGAATCCAATGGCATCACAAATCTCAGGACTTCTGTAAATGTAATTGGGCACAGTGGAAGTATTTATTTAAAAATAGTGATAGCCCTGAGGCTGAAGTTACCAGGAAGCTTTTTAGAGCAGTCAGCAGAAACCTTCCCATGCTTGGTTCCCCTCTCTTCCCTGCAGAGTCAGCCTGTGGGAGAGGCAGGTTTCGGGATGTACGGGATGCCAGAGGCAGGGAGGGTGCCTGCGAGGGCAGAGCTAAGCAACGCCACCCTGAGGATGTTTCTCTTAGTCTGACAAAACGTAGCACCACTTGAAGGGAAAACAAGCAGACTGCCTTAAGCAGACTGCCTTAGTCCTGTATGATCCTCGAGCCCTGCCTCTGTCTCCCCTGTGCCTCCTTTCCATGGCTCTGGTTCACACCTCCCCTCTGCCTGGGTTGATTCCACTCTCCTGTAAGAGTTCCACACAATTACTCGGGGAGATGGACTTGTTGCTCACTAATGTTTGCAGGACTGGGTCCTCAGGCTGCCTCCTGACAACTTCAAAAATGTGTGGTGTGCAGTTGTCAGGCAGTAATGACTAGGAACGGTCCTGTGCAATCTTTCTCACTTTGACAAGTCCTGCCATAAAGTAACTACATAGTGTAATGAATTTTTCTCCCCTGTCCCAAATCCATGTGTGCTTCCACAGCACATTTGCATTCTTGATGCCTCTAAACAGTGAGTGCATAATTTTATAGATCTGTTTACAACCCATTTTTCCTGTGCAAACCAGTATGAGAGGCCAAATTTTTTCCTGCTGTGTGACTCCACTGCCTTTAATTTAGTTCCAGAAAGGAAGATATATGTCTGTGGGTGTGTATTTTAAAAACCTAGCAGAAGGCACTGCAGATGTGCAGCAGCAGTTGTTCAAACATCACTAGTTCAGCTCTGTACTCAAACTCCTCCTCTCTTTCATCCGCCTTGGAAACCAGTGACTTAAAAAATTACACTCTGGAATCCAAAATTTTTCCTCTGGTAAAAGGTTTTGGCAGAGCAACTTCCTTAAGCACTGAACTCTCACATTAAGGAATAATTGTAAGCAGAGAGGAGCAGTGTGGGGCAGCTGGAAAGCCCATGTTCTGGTTTTCCCCCAGTGTTTCTGGTACCTTGCAGGGAAGGCAAAGAGAAGCTTTTCTGCTTCCCACCCCATGTGCAGGCTCGTGCTTGCACAGTGGCTTGGAAAAGCCTCCAGTGCAGTGCCAGGCTTCCCAGCCCACAGACATCCCAGGGCTTGGGCTGTAAGGAGCTGATGCTCCTCACCCCGAGAAGCTTCTTAGAATTTTCTGCTGGACTGAGAAGGGAGAGGGAGTTCACCCACTCCTGCCCCTGCAGGAGTCTCAGCCATACACGCAAAGGGGATAAGGGAATGAGTGCTTCTAACCCAACCTCTCTCATTAGGCTCCTATCATTAAGTTTAAGCCAAACTTTCCACATCTGACACAACGTGGCCTTCAGCTCCAGGAGACTGACATAAGAAAACCCCAAGCTTTGCAAGATTATCCTTGTGTTGTTAGTTTGTATTTAATGAGCCAGGGATCTTGGTGGGCGGGGATGTACCCCCTGGGGCAGATAAAAAAGGAATAGACTCACGTTAGGGCTTCAGAGTAATTATAATGAGGAGAGACTCCCAGGAACTTCTGCACTTCATCCATCACAGTGGCCGGGTCACTTCTCAGCTGCTGTCCATCAATAATCAGCAACTGCAGGGGTAAATAGGGCAGGTTTTTAGAGACAGGATAAGGTTAACAAAATCCTGACATGGTTTCCCTCCTGTGACAGCCTGCATTTAAACTAGCACATGGCTTTGTACAGTGCTGATAACACTCACATGGAGGAACTCCTCTTTAGGTTTATTACTTTAGGTTTTTTACTTTATTGTGTTGAATTTGCATAGGTGGGCACCTTGTAATTGTGTGTGCATCTTGTTCAAATGCAAGAGTTAAATCTCCCAAGCCAAACCCCAGTCTCAGGGAATTCTCGGAAGAAGAGATAAGGAAAGAATGTAAAGTATTGTGTCTGTGGCAAATCTGGCATGGAATATGAAGAATAACAAAAGGTCATGTATATTTTAGAATTAAATGTTCGGAATAAACTGATTACATGTTCAAAAGTGATATTGGGGCAATTTATTTGAAACTTACCCTCTGCCTATCAACCATAAAAGCTGGATAAATTCTTAGCAGAGGGGTCTTTTTGTTATGTTTTTAATTAGAGATTGCTGTGATGTAAAGGTACATTGACCTCCATAAACAAATGTTAAGACAGTATATTCAAAGTCTGCTGGAAGGCCAAGCAGTATTAGCAATAACTATTCTGGGCAGGTGTATTTTATATTTATTGTGGGGGCTTATTATGAATTATTAAGGTTTTGAGTGCCCAGGCCAGGTAAATCCACATTAGTAGGCACTGGGAGTGCACTCTCTGTGTGCACCTGATTAAGGACGAGGGCATTTTGTTGTGTATCCTGTAAAATTAATCACTATAACTATGAGACACAAGTGGTTTTGCAAGAAATGTGCCCATGTGCCTCTGAATGTTTAATAGGAGGGTGTAGTAGGTAGACATAGCAATTGACATATGACCGTGTCCACAGATAAAGAGTGCCCATGCATGTATCTTGCAGAACTAAAATGTTTCCTTTAAGTTATATTATTATTATTACTACTATTATTATTATCATTATTATTTCAGCAATGGGAATATTTTTTAGGTCTATGTGTTTAGGTAAATTTTCATTAGAAAGATTGTAAAAGACCATTCAGTAAAATATCTGAAGGGAGATGGGGCAAATTAAGGAATTGATGTTCTGACCCCAAGAAAGGCCAATTCCTTGTCAGGATGAAACCATTTTCTATGAAAGGGAGTGAGTGCGAAGCAGGATGAAATTTCTTTTTGGGGAAAGCCCTGGAGTTTTCAAAATGAATTTGTCAGAGCTTCCTACGAAGTCCCATCCTGCAGCTGCTTGTTTCTTGGGACATGAAGCCTTGGCAACCTTGGCTGATCCTGGAAGGAATCCCCAAAGTTCCTTGTCAACCCCATGTGGCCACAGTTCACAGCATTTTCTTTTCCGCCAGAAGACAGAAAACTCAACACAATTCTGCCAGATACGCTGACCTTGTCAAACCTGCCTTTACCAAGAGTTCCAGTGGGACATATCCCATCCCCTCTAGTGATGAGGCCACACTGCCCTGGGAGCTCCCAGGGCTCGGTGAGCGTGGTGGAAGAGCCGGCTGGGAATTACCTGTGAGGGAGGGAAGTGTGTTAACCACCTCTCGATGTGCACGGCGTACCATCCCGGGGTCAGGCACCTCCTCTGCAGCGCCCTGATCTCCGAGGGCGCCCAGGGGCTGGAGGTGATGACTTCATAAAAGTTGAATTTCAGGGCGGCGGGGTCCTCGTGGGAGCGCTGGTGCTGCCGGGACATATTTAGGAACAGATCACAAGGATACTGAAGGTCAAGCCTTAAATCTTCCAGGAGGGCTGTGCTGGCAGCCCTTGGCTCCCCCTCAGTGCCACTCTGGCCAGGGAGGAATAGGGGGACAGGGAGGGATAGGGACACTGTTCAGTCAAGGCCTCCCCCTGGAACACGTGAGGTGGGAGCTGAGGAGTCAAATCTTGCCAAAGCAGGCACAGTATTTTTACTGCTTTGCACTGCCAGTAGTAAAAGTGCAAACAAGATATTAAAAGGGTGCAAGCTGCAGCCCCAGGCCATGTTTTATTCCCTGCAGAACTTTCTAGCGGTATCACAAATGGTGTATTTCATGCTTATTGCAACATTGTTAATTTGTGTCTGTTGTAACATGGCTTTTAGTGTTTCCCTTATCTGTATGCCTGCACCATATTTCACATGCATGCTTAAACATTGCTTTAAAAATAGGGGTTTTAAGAAGTGCAGATTTTGTTGTGGAAAGGTGTGGGCTCAGTAAACGGCAAGAAAGAGCATCCTAGAGATTCCTCAGGAATCAGACTTGCTTTTGTTTCCAGGGAGAGAAAAAGCCAGTCTCTCCAGACATAGCTCTTTTGAACTCCTGAACTTCAGGAGACTCTGTGTACATTTGTACACCGCCACATATTGCTGAGCTCACAGGCTGGAGGAGGGGATGAGGTGCCAGATCCTCGCTGTCGAGAGCTGTGATTTCCTAGCTGGGCCCCGCTCTTCTTCCCCATGTATGTCCCTGGGCAAGGAGCACAGCTTTCCCTCCCAGCACTGTCAGCTGGAATTGAGATTAAACTCTTTGTTTACAGCTGGTGGCAGCTCTGTCCTGGGAATTTCATCATTTATGACACCGGTGTCACAGGTGCCAACTGCAAAAGCTGGCACTCAGCATCCTTCTGCTCCCACACGATGCAAATGCTTCGCAATAAATCGCACTCCCTGCTCAAGGACACAAATTCCCACTGATGTTGGCCATCACCCCCTGCTGCCGACTGCACTGTTTGCTGCTCAAAGGCAAGGTCTGTACCTGGTACCAGGAATAGGCGCGGTCGGAGGGATCGATGAGGATGGTGATGATCTTGGCCTTGGGGATGAGGGAAGCAGCTCGCTTAGGAGCTTCCTCAGAATGGAAATAGTTGGCACTTTTCTCAAAGAGGAGGTTGGTGGTGATGTTGGAAGGAGTGGGGAAGAAATCCATGTACCTGGGAGGGGAAGAGAGACCTGTTAGAATCACAGCAGCACAAAAGGGTCGTGTCCCTGTGCTTCCCATTTCATGAGAGGTGAAAAGGTGAATTTCCAGACATAATTCTCAAGAAGCAAAATTGAATTTCTCAGCTCACTCCATACTGGAATAAGCGGAATGCATCTTGGCTCTTAGGTGGTGCTGGTAATAGCTAAAGCCTCCCTGAAGTCAGGTAATTAGGTTTTCCTTTGATGGATGGGATTTTTGCTAATAAGTTCTGTGTCAAAGGGATATCTTTCACAAGTTTGGAGTGAGTTCAGTTTTAGCTGCAGGAAAAAGAATGGGGAAAGCTTCAAAATGTCAACCATTTAATTTTAACATTGTTGAAGTACTTCATTTTGGAACTGACAAATCTTTGCTTTTGGACACTTTAGGAATGCAAGATTTGGGTTTTGGATTTGAATGGTCTTTTCCATTTAAAATTGATTGGATGGATTCTCATGGAGAGATGAATCAAACCTTACTTCATGAAAAGGCACTTTTGAAGGAAAAGAGTGCAGATAACTAACTCAGTGGAGATACAGCTATGAAAAGACAGAAGCCATGACACAGCTGGCTCCTGTATTCATTTGTGTGAAAAATCAGGGAATTCTGACCGTAATATCCAAACAAAATTAAGGACTTGATTAAATGTCCCATCATTATCAATTAGACGCTCCTTCTGTCTGGTAATGCCAAGCATAACAAATTCACCCAGTAATTATGGCAATGTCTTACATTCTTCTGGAATTGTTCCATTGTGATTTTCCACGTATTAATAATGAATGCCTCATTCCTGTTCTTCTCCTTACCAGTCAATTCCCTTGTGGTAGTTGTTGCCGTTGAAGAACTGAACTTCTTCAAAAGTTTTGGGGCTGGGGAGATTACTGATAATGGAAGGATGCATCAGAAGGAATAAATAAAGGGCTGTTGTTCCTATGACAGCAAAAAGAGATGCTATTATGGAATAGGAGAAAAAAGCACCTTTGACTTCACTCATTCATTCAGGGAAGTTTTTAAAAGCTCTAATTGTGGGATGATGCTTTTGTGGCTCCCAGAACTGCACTTTTGCCCCTGGGGTATTTTTCCTGGGGGTCTGTTATATTTTACTATAAAGACAGTTGTCCCTTTCTGTCGGCAGTGAAGGAGTTACTACGGAACTCCATAGGGATCGGGAGTGCACCATCTCCGTGGCAGGGAGCTGTCTTCAGTTTACAGGACAAAACCCCCACAGCTACAAAACCTGGGTTCCAAATCCACGGCTTCTTACCTGTTTTCTGGGGTCCTATCACCAGGAATTTGGGCAGGTGGTCACAAGTTTTGTCTCTGGACCAAATGTCCCTGTGTCGTTTATCGTCACATGGGTTCTGAAGGAGAAAAGGTGGCTGTGTACATCACACTGGGGGTATCCTCAGCTTTTGCATGCACAATCTTTGCAGGATCTAAATGCTATGCACTAATGCCAGAGTCTTATCCTGAGGAGTAAAATCCCACAAGGTGTGTATAATGGTTTTGCACGGCTGAGGATTAAGTTCAGTCATTAGGAGAAAAGGAAGAAGAAGGGGGAAAAAAAGATTAAAACATGGATTTGATCAAATTTTCATTTGAGGTTAGAATGGAAACCTCTGAATAGCTTCAAGGCATTACTTTGTGAGGTGTCAAAATGGTTTCAGATGCATAGGGCTTGGTGCCAATTTTAATTTATGTGAGGACGCAAAGAGGAAGGACAAAATAGAAATGTGGGCTATTATTCATCTCCTCATCTTTCTACTGCCTATGAATGCAAAATAAAAACCTGTGAACAAAAGACCCCACAGAAGAAGTGAGGACTGATGGTTCTGTAAAGCTGTTATCATATAGACACTGCTTTTCCATACTATGGGCTGGTACCAGAGGCTACACCTTGCTAGTGAATAAAGTCAACAAAGTATAATGGAGAAAATCATTAGCTGATGGGAATTGCTGCAACTCAGTGGAAATATTATGGATTTATACTTCTTTTGTAGCTGGCCAAAAATAATGGGAAGTTTTGTTGCTGCTTTTTGCCAGTGTAAGCCCGAAATAGCTGCACAGCTCTCCATGGTGTCACTGTGGATTTATGCCTGCATATCCAAAAGCACAGCGTGGCTCATCATATTCTGAATAAGAGGAGAGCCAGATACATGTAAGGATGACTGGGAAATTAATTGAGATTAAAAGCAGCACTACTGTGCATTGGAAGCAGAGATGGAAAGAAGTCAGTCTGTGCAGAAACCCTTTCTCATTCTTGAAACAAGCTTTTCAGAGGCAGAGATTCTCATTGCAGCAAGTGGATTGCAATGGGAGGCGGGAGAGGACGTGACCTTACCTGCCACAGAGGGTCTGTCTGCTCTGGGAAGAGCTCAAAGTACTTCTGAGCCAGCTGGACCGGGGGCAGCGTCTGCAGGTTCAGGGTGGTGGAGCTCCTGACGAAGCTGGCGAGGTTGGCAAAGGTGTACAAGCCCAGGCGGTCGTTGCCGTAGTTTGACAGGTGGGTCATGAAGATGCTGATCTGGGAGGTGGGAGGAACCTTTCAGTCACGGGACATCGGGAAGTGCCCATGTCTGGCTGGAAGGGTGGGCACTCCTGGGCACTCCTGGGAGCCTTGCCCGGCCCTCTGCCCCCACCCACAACCAAAAGAACACAGTGAAAATGTTCTTGTTCTCTTCTCCTCTTGGCTTCCCTGTTCCTCACCCCTGGGCAGGTGTCTGGGACACATGTGACCCCTCACTGAGGAGAACCCACACCTCCGAAGGAGCCAGCTCTGCTCCTTGGATGTGCAGGCAAAGGCTTAATTTCAGGGCTGTTCTTCATGGAAGTAACTTGTTAATCTAATGCTCTGTGTTCCCAGAATGCAGGGTTGGCTGGTTTGGTTAGAGTGGCACGGCTGTAAGTAAGGGATTCAGTTCAAAAAGTAAGAATTCCAAGGCTTCATGAATGATGGTATCTTAGCTGTGTCTTTTTTGTCTCCTTAAAGCCAATATAACTTCTGTGTTTTCACCAGCCTTACTGTTGTTCCCATTACGTGGCCACTGCTTTGTAGGTTTCAGAATTTATTTCAGAGGGATAAAGAGGATTTATAAGAATAATGTGAAGAATATATTTCCCAGCATTTTCTTTACATGAGGTGATTAAACTCAGTTTCACAGCTGCAAGGGCCTGTTTTACTTGTGGGTTGCCATTATTTAGTTTTATGAAGATGCCATAAACTGAATGTTGTTACTTGACTGTTTTTCTCAGCCCCTCAGCCTGAGATAGGATGGAACAACAACAGATTTTGATTACAGATGCAGGCAGGGGTGGGGGGATAGGCCAAGCACATTTGGGGCTCCGAGGATACCTGATTCACAGGAAAATGGCTTGCTTTGCAGAGAGATCTCTGTGTCCAGCAGAGCCTTGCTCCGGATGATTAGGAAGGGGAAGTGTGAGCTTATAAAGTGATGTGCAGGCAGGAGGGAAGGCACTGCAGAGGAGCATGTGCACCGTCCTCTTTGGAATGCTGCAGCAGGACACGTGTTCAGGTCAGTGAGTTGTGGTTTTTTCCCTCCCTGTGCCTTGAGGGGAGCTGGATGTGGTTGGAGTGGTGCCTTGCACAACCCAGACACAGGGGCAGTGTTTAGGCTGCAGTCGTCTGAAGCCTGAAGTGTAGGTGGCACTGGAGATGCCAAGGTGTGCACTGGGCTTGCTGGTGGGCTGTGCTGGCCCCTGAGCCCTCGGTTTAGACCCCTGGAAACACGTGTCCCAGCTGGGTGCCAGCCAGGCTCCCCAGCACCTGGACTGGTGGGAAATGCTGGGTCTCAAAACTTGGGACCTTCATGCCTAAAATGGCTGTAAAATGCCCAGGTGTGTCTCAGGAAAGTTGGTACCACTGATCCACCTGGAGATGAAGTTTGTCCTTCAGTTCTCTGCGGTTCCAAGCCTGTCCAGAGCACACTGTGCTCTCCTGGCCTTCAAAATCACTGTGGAATAAAAAGCCACAGGCTTCTCACTCTCACCCCTGGCTCTGCCAATGTGGTGCTTCTTTGAACATCAGCCCACAACGTTTCAAAACACATCCATTAGTTTGTTAAATTATTAACAGGGCTTTTAGTACTTCTATAAGGTGGAGACAGATGGAGCTTAGGAGAAAGTGTCCCTTATGGCCCTTCTGCAGTGGGTTTGCACTGTGCACACTTTATTCCACAAAAGGTAATTTATTCTTTGCTTTTATTCTGTTCTGAGCCTCTGTTGAGCAGAGACTGGCAACTGTACAAGTTCTTTTTTTTTTTTCTGTTGTCTTGACTTGGTGGATTACAGAGCCTGTGAATTTTATGACTGACAATTTTTTGACACAAATTCACCATTAAAATTACCCTAAACTTGGTGTATGTCTCTATGTAGTACTTCACTAACTTATAAGCAAGGTAATGAATCATCATGTCCTCCCCAAAAAAACCAACACAAACATATGCTTCCTAGTTTAGAGTTCAGCTCCTCAAAACGTGACAAGTGCTTCCTGCAAACTGTTTTTAAGTGCTGAGAACACTTGTAGGAAATGTTAATGGAGGATATAATCTTGTCTCTGAAGTGTTTTTTGATAAGTGCTAAAGGGTCTGCCAATGACATTTAATATTATCACAGCAATTCATTATTATAGCAGCAAATAAAGTTATGCAAGTAAATCTATGTGCTCCTCGGGCTTTGTTTACACTTGAAAATGGATGAGATTTTTTTTTAATGTGGAAGGTACGTGTAGGAGATGGATGTTAGCTTATTTCAGGAGTTTTATCAGGCTGCAGACCAATTTAAAAGATCCAATTGATCACTCTTTATGGAGTCAAAAGCCCTTGGACATCTCTCTTGAATTCTTTTGCTCTGCTGTTCTTTTTTGAAGTGAAAAACCCCGAAATATGATGCATTATTCATGGGATAAAACCAGGTCTAATTCTTTGCCATCTACCTCCAAATCACTGGAGACCAGAGGAGATGTTTTAACCGTTGGTGTTTCGAGCCTGGATGGACACTAAAGTCTGTTTCCATGCACGTGCATCAGTCCATGGAAAATGCCACAGTCTAGGGCTGCTGTCGGGGATTACACAGATATGAATGGAGACCTGTGGCCTTCAGACCATGAAAATTCTGACTCTTACTATTGTAATGAGGTTTTTCCTCCTGTTTTCTGCCGCCTACTCTGTACTAACATTTCAGAGATGCCCCCAAGGGTCTGGGATTGCTCTCTTCTCAAGGAAGAGATGAGAGGAGAACACAGGTCCGAAATTTATGGGACCACCTGTGAAGTTATTCTGGTTGATAAATCCTATTATTTCCTCTAGGCTGGGTGGGTAGAGGGAAAGAAAGGTATTTTGCACTGTCTTCACTTGACAAAATACACTGTATTCTCTATCTGTAATGTTTGTATAATCATGCTTGCATATAAAAGGAAGTGTGGATTGGGTGGTAGAGACAAACAAAGGGCTCGTTTCCACATTATTGGAATAAAACCCATGCTAGATCTGCTTGAAGTGCCCTGAAGCTGTATTCTGCACCCAGAGTTGTGCACTTGCTCTGTGTGCACAGCCCTGTGGACCTATTAAATCAGAATAAAGAGGTTTATTTCCTCCTGTAAGTGCCAAGCCCAGCACAGTCTTAGCTAAAAGCACTTGGTTTTGGACAAAGATCAGCCCTCTCCCTCTGGAGGGCACTGGGATGTGGGAATCCTGCTTGGATCTTGTTGCTCACTGTCTCTAACAACTTTTTCCCTTGCTTCTGCACCTCTTCAGTAAGAATGGCAGGAAGGGAGGACTTGACATGTGGAAAATAAAGCCGGGGTACAGCCCAGCTTTGTGCCTAACGGAGCCCAGCCTGGGTGACACAGCTTTGCATGTCCCTTGGGAGGCGGAGCCCCATTCCCTGGCGATGGATCCGGGAGTGCCGGGGTCCTCAATGCAGCTCTTGGTGCAGCGGCACTAAAAGGAACCCGGGGCTGACATTTTTGTGTTGACAAAGCACTAATTTTAATAAAGACAAATTGTTTCTCCAGAATTCAGCGTTCATATTCATGACCCTTCTGCTGCTGAAGCAAAATTATTTATATGCCTGAAAATTGCCTCTTTTTTTTTTTTTCCCTTTCACTTTTACTCTATTTCCACTCTGCTCATCTTTTTATATTCTAACATTCTTGACAGGGTAATCAAATATTTTCCAAACATGATATCTCTAAAGAAAGCACCAAAGGCATTGTTGGGAAAGAAAATTTTTGCCTTTGATTGAAGGGGAAACAGAACAGCTGAATGATGTTTTATTTGCTGTGCCCATATTCATTATACTGTGGCTGTTTTCCACCCCGAGTGCTCCCAGGGGTAGGAGTGGAAGCTGCTGTCCATCAGTGGTGGGACATGGTTTGCTTTTTATTTTTATTTTCTATTCTCTATCCAAGCTCTGCTTCTAAAATAAAGACTAAATCATGATCACATTCCAGCACAGCAATTGTTTTCTGGGTTATACACATTTTTGACACCACAGATGCCTGGGATACAAGATGTAGAAAACTAGTTAGGAAGTTCCAATCCATTAGTTCAATATATTAGTTATATTTTTTTAAGCCTGCAATTAAATAAAATAGATTTTTTTTTTTTACTATTAGGGCACGTGAAAGAGTAACTGCTGCTGTTGATGATTTTATGCAGTCGGTCTGTGGCTGCATTGGGGTGGAAAATCTAAATGGATTTTTTTATGTCTGTTCATTTGTCACACTTGTATAAGTGATCAGCAGCACAGCTAATTGTGGCCAAAGTTTAATGAATTCTGCCCAAAATGCAGTGCTGCCTCTCACATCTGTGGGTCCCAGGAAGTCTTTGCAGAAGTCTACAGCAATTCAATCCTCTTGTTATAAGAAGATATTTCCTGTTTTTAAGGGAAATTCATGATACAGGAATTTGTTTTCTTGCCATCTGTGTTTTCTCTGAAAAGACAGACTATAAACTGCCTTGGAAAAAATAAATCTATTCAGTTCAGACTCAAGAATAAACCCAAGTTCAAATTAAAGGAATAAAGCAGATTAAAATGGTTTTGAGTACTACTGGCTTAAGTCAAACTCAACATGGAGCAGGACTGTAGAGGACAAGGCACATCCAGGCAAGTATTTTATATTGAGCACTCTTACAAACACTAGGTAAGAGTTTTCATCAGAATGTTTTCTTTGGAACTGCAAAGAAATGCCAGGCAAGTTGATACAGATTGGAGATGCAGGAAATTTATCATTTGTTTTTATAACTGTTCTGCTGTCATGTTGCTATTCCAGCAGTTTTCTGAAGAGCTGATGGCTCTGTGTTATGGAGTGTTCATAAATGATGATTAATTAATCCATTTTCATGGCCTACTCTGAGCAAACAAACCTCAGAGTTAATTTAATACTCCACACTCTGTTTCAGAGGAAAAAAAAATACAGCATTTTCAGTTCACTAGAGGATATAATATTCTCAAATCAGCCACTTTCCAATTAATTTTGAATGGCGAACACAGCCAGGAAATTTTGTTCTTGTCCATTTGCTTCAATTAAGGATTCATTTTCAATAATCAGGGAATTCTGAGTCAGCTCGCTTTTACCTTAAAGGCTTGCTCCTGACACTTTAATAAATTATCATGTGGTGTGTGCTTGAAGGTAACAGATTCTTTCCCTCTTTACCCAATAACCCCCTTGTTGACACGCAGTTGTTTATTCCTATTTCTGCCATCACCCAACTCGCTGGGAAGTAATTCTGAAAAATATCAGGATGTGTGGTGTGGAGCATCAGCCTTCACAAAGCAGGGAAATGTCACCAATGAAGGAAAGGAGATGTGTTATCCTTCAAGTATTTTCTTCATGCTCTCAGTTTCAAGCTAATTAGTTTCTAAATATGCTCCTGAAGACTTGAGTTTCCATGGGATAATATTTTCCTATGCCAGCTCTGTGCAGCTGGGGTAGCTATGTGGGATGAGGGGGGAAAAACAATGGTGTACAAAGGGAGAAAAGAGATTCAAAAGCCTGAGGAAGGTTGAAGTTGAGTTGGTGTGTTTGTGGCCATTAAGGTAAATTCTGATATAACTTGTTACCAAAACTCCCTTTTCTTTTGGAAGAATGAACATTTCCCTCTTGTTGGGTTGGAGAGGGACACATCTGTCCCTGTGGGCAGTACCCTGCCAGTTGCAGCTCAAGCAACATTGACATTTTTTAGTGGGGTGGTTGCCCGAGTTCTTTTTCCTGTCCCCAAATTATGCTGAGTTGTTCAATTCACAGGGCCCTTAGTAGAACTGTATTATGAATTACTTTTGGATTGCAGCACATTTCCTCCAATGCCCAAGGTTATTTTCTATTCTTTCTACAGCTCTGCTCAGAGAAACAAAGCAAATAGAAAGAAAAATATTATTAACACTCAAGATGTTTCATAATAACACTCCCAAATCTCTTGTGGAAGGTATGAATTAACCCCTCTCTGCATTTACTTTTAATATTCTGAAGCAATAATGTGTGATTCTCATCTGTTTCTGTGATGAGCGAGAGCAGGAAACAAGAACAAAATCTTCCAAGTACAGCACATGCAGGACATGGAGAATCCAGATCCAACAGGCTGGGAATGAGCAATAACCCTTTAGTTACAGTGAGAGTTAAAAACCATAAATGCACTTAAGTGACCCTCAAAATGAGAAGTGTCCCATGCCACTTCCCAAATAGTCATAATAATAATAATGTGCATTATTATGGGCTGCCTGGAGCTTCTGCTGAGTTGAGTTCAAAGTTACCTTTCAATCATGAGCCTCATTTCACTCTCAACAACCAAATTCCTGCAAAAGAAGCTCATCTTCCTGAAATTCATCTGCCACGTTTCACCTCTGGTTAAAGCTTCTTAGGGATGTTTGATTGAAGTAGGAAGAGGAGTCTGAAGGAGTGTTTAACTCTTCCCTTTTTCTGCTGCTTTTCTTTTTTTGCTAACTTTAAAAACGGGTGGATCTGTCAGTTGGAAATATGTCATATTTTGTTGGCTTTGTGGACAGAGAGTGTTGTGTGGGGTATGCACCACTCCAGATCCTATATGGTGAGGCAGGTGTAAAGCTAGAGGAGAGGGATTTCTATTTATAATACATAAAATGCAGGAATGGCCTGTGCACATTGCTGTGGAACTTTGGAAAGGAAACGCCCTATGAGAAGACTGTTCAAGTGACACATTTTATGTTGTCACTTGCTGGCTTAATAAAAAGCTCTCTGGTTTAAAGAGGTGTGGGGTTTTTTTTTAGGAGAAATGACCTTCTTGCTGTTGTTTGCAGGGGCAGTAATGTTTAGGGCTGTATTTATTAGCTTATCTTGGCTGTTAAACGTTTATGGCTGTTGTTTATTGCCTGTGGAGCAGGGGAGTGAGGGAGATGAGCCAGCAGGCAGATCGTGGGAGACCCTGTGGATGCTGGAGAGCTGATATATAGAACAACTGGTAAAGCACCCTGTAAATATGTCAGGGCTTTTCCCAGGAGACTGGACGAGGGGCAGTGGTCAGAGAACCAGCTGAACCCACTTACTTTTGAGCCAGACATTTGGATGTGGAAGATCCCCCTTAAAACTTTAAGGAGTTTTCTTGAGAAACCTGCTTTTGGCTGCTGAAAGTGTTTCAGTTTGGGAACTGTGTGTTGTAAATGTTTTCCTTAATTGTAAGTGTTCATGGTTTAAATTTTGAAGGGATTTGCTCTGTTTATCCTGTTTGCTCCCTCCACCTCCTGCTCCATTTTGTTCATGGTAGCACAGGGTGGTACTGTGAGTGAGCCTTGGAAAATACCTTGGCACATCACAGCTTCCAGACCAAACTCCCTTTCAAAAGCAAGCAAGTACCCTAAGGCAGGTTGATTTTAATGCTGGTTAACTTGTCTTTCTCTATGGAGTGTGTCAAAAACAGAAGTGCAGGGGAAGTTGATGGGAATGTATTTAAACAGAAAGGGGAGGCCAAGAAAAGGGACATGGCACAGCACTGGTGAAGGGAGCAAAGAGGAAGGGGGACTTTAATATATTCTGTGAGAAGAAGTTGTTATTCTAAAGGACAATTAAGCTAAGTAAACAATGAGAAGTAGAATTTAAAAAATGCTGAAAATGACTGAAATGTTGAACTCTTTGAAATGCTATGAATTTTTAAAATTCTAATTATAATTAGATTAGGCACAAAAACAGTCTTGTAAAACTTTTTTTACATTTTGGCTGTCTGAAGCTCTAGATGTCATTTTTTTCTCTTCCCTGCTTTCTCCTGATTGTGATGGCTTTGCTGCTCTGTTTTCACCACTGATGTGGAAGTACTGATGCTCTGGCCTTTGGGAGGTCTGTCCTAACTCAGATGTAGTGAATAACTGGGGTTTGGTGTTTGCCAGGCCACAAACATGATCGAAGGTAATACTAACTTAGCACTGACTGAACATCCAGCCTTGGTCTGGCAAAGGAAATGGAGAACAATATTCCAGGTGAATCTTTCACTGCTTGTGTCAAACACTACAAGAGAATTCCAAGCAGACAATAATATCTCATTTTTTGCCCCCCTGACTGCATTCCCTATTTGTACATACATCTGAAGCTCCTTGTTGTAGGCCTTCAAATGAAGGAAACCCTTTGGAGAGGAGCAGGATTGATACCTTTTGAGAGAGTTTCACTGTTTGAGTTTATTTCAAGCACAGCCTGTTCACTGAGACTTCCCCACTAACTTTAATGAGCTTTGCTTTGAAGTGTTTATGCAAAGAATAAGTACCTCAAACTGCAGACTTGAGCAGCCTTTGCATTAGCTGCAGCCTGGAAAGGTCTGGCTGGGATTCTTGTCACCCTCATTAAAACTCAAAGGAAAGTTGGTTTGATTTCTGTCTGTCTTAGTGGAATTTATCCCTCCTCTGCCTACTACTAAATCATCTCTGCCAGACATGACTCATCTTTAGGATTCATAAATTAGAAAGTGAAAATATCTCTCTGAGCCATGGAGTATTCAGTAGGAGCCATTTAAAAAAAATCCACTGGAAGATCCCCTTGGCAGTCCCTCTGCAAACTCCTTATTCTACTGCAGTGTCACTTGGGCATTTTCTAATTTAACCACTTGTGTGGCATTGCTTCATGAAAGTGCAAACATTTTTGGTACTTGAGCTTAATATTTATTTGTAATATGTTTGCAGAAAGTTCTAGTCATAACCTGAGCAAGGGATAGGGTTTCAGTAAACCTCTCTTGAAAAAATGTTTAATCTAAAGTTGTGTTCCTACCTGTGCTTGTTTGGGAGGATGGGATATAAGACTGTAAATAACTGCAAGTGCAGAGGGAGCACCAGGTAGGTGGGTTTAGGGTTAAAAAGCTGCAATGGTTCTTTTGGAAGCTGGTGTTGACTTTGGTTCTATTGTGCTTGGGTGCACTCTTGGGTGTGCTCATCCTCTTCTCATGCACCTCCATCTCTTCAGAACAGCTTCTGTCACCACTTACTCAACATCTCCCAGGCTTCTGTTTCTTTGTCCCTGACATCTTAAGCAAGAAGGCCAGAAATAGCTGGTTTTGTTTGGTTTTAGACAGCTAAATAGCTGTGATCCACAGCCAAAGGTGGTGCTGTGCTGATTTTAATCAAGGCACTGAGATTATTTATAAAGTTTGAAACAGTCTGAGAAAGACTGTGTTGATGTGTGTGTGGGAAACATGTAATAATTCTATTTACTGGAGTGTAAATTATGGCTTTTCACTTCTGGAAGCCTTGTCTCTAACTAATGTGAACCTGAACTGAACTGTTCTCAGCTGCACTCTTGTCCTCCCTGACTAGTGAATATATTTGGTACTGGTTATCTGAACACTAAGGAAGCTTATCAGTGAGTGGAGGTGTGAGAAAAGCCTCTAGGCCAGGAGATGGGAAGTGTCTGTTGCTGTTCCAGTGTGTACTGCTGCCAGTTTGGAGAGCACCTCACATTCAAAGCATAACTCTTTAATTCAGTGAATCTGCACTTGGCCAGTGGAATAGGCACCATGTTGATTCTTTTCAGAAGAGACCATTGAGTTTTGGGTACTGACTTGTGAACTTTTTCAAGTGAACCCCCAAAACACTACACCTTCTCTTGTACTGAATAAAAGAAAGGCCTTTCCTTTCAAAAAAGTGGGAGGGAGGAGGAATCAAACATGAGTAGAAAAAGCTGCCCAAGCCTGAGGAGACGTTCAGATAAGGGAAAAATTCACTGGGATTGGTCAAAGCGTGATAAAGCTGAGGGTAAATTCCAAGTTACCCTTAAGGAAACTATGGAAGAAAAGCCAGCCTGAGAGAACTGCAGGAAATGGAGAGCTAGGATAAAGGACAGGGATGTATTTTATTCTCAAATTAAGTGACACATGTATGGCACAGAAGAATTCCTGATAGAAATGTCCTGTTTCTTTAAGACCACTGAACCTGGCTAGGGCACTAACTCACCCAGCCAAAATTTTCACCCCCAAGCACCTAATTATATAATACCAAAAAATCTGTATTTAAGTGTCTAAATAAAAGTGACCTGGATTTGAGAGTCAGCTCCACCTGAAGTTCCTTTAGCTGTGCAGAGGAGCCAATGAGTACTGCAATTTAAACCCACTGAAAATGAGGCCACCTGGCAAGACAAGAGGCATTTATCTTGTGACTAGTACAGCTTGTTTGGGTGGAACAGGAAGAACGGAGGACAATGGCAAAAACTAATTGATATATGAGGTATTTTTTTGTTCTTGTCCTTGCTCCTTGCACCTGTAGGCTGCTGTCTTAAATGGCACCAGACTTTTTAGCTGCTCAAAACCCACTTTTAAGAGGCTGTGGTGGAGGAATGATATGAGGCCTGAGCCCTGGGGTTTCCATTGAGCTGTATCAGGAGTGCCTGAGAAGCCAAGCTTGTGGAAGAAAGGAAAAAATAAAGAAGACCAGTTTTTAATACCTTCACTGTCTCACACAAGTCTCGCACAGGTACCTGGTTGGGAAATACTTTGGAGCTTAAATTAAAGGCTTTTCCAGGAACTTGTGGCATACAACTGCAGTTAGAAATTGGCAGAAGACATTGTCCTCCTTTCTTCTTAAACTGTTTGTTACCTCCGAGCAAGTGGTCCTGATTTTTATTTCCTGATCTCCTCCCCTTCCTCCCTCCCTCCTCCCTGTTAGTCAGCATGTCCAAAAATATCAGAAGGTACCTACGGGATTCAGGAGAATGGTGAGGAAGAGTTCACCTCCTCGGATACTTTTGTCCAGCTCCTGAGGACCCCCAGGATATTCCTTGTAAAAAATAGTGTGAGTGAAAAGGCCACAGGTCTGTCGAGGGAGCACCTGGGAACAAAAGAACAGTGGCTTATAGGTATTGCCTAATCCATGCAGAGGCATAACTGACCTGGGGAAGGACTTTTGTTTCCCTTAATTCAAGACTTTGATTTTTTTACTCAGTTAAAACAACAAACTGAACCTACATTCACCAGAGCATTTGGATGCACATGTCAATGTGCTGCTGATTCTGAGTCTATTCCAGCAGTAGTTGGACTCTGCACAGGAACGTGCATTTAGGACGTTCCTTCTGCTTTGTTTAGGCCTTGATGTGCACAGGCAATGTTCAGGTCAGCTGGAACTTGGACCCATCCTGTGACCTGCCCTTGAATTACTGGTGAGGCCAAATAGTTTTATACAATTTCCTGCCCTTTGTGCACTTTTAAGGGTATATGTGAGGAGCCTTCTCTCTCCCACACACGTGCATGGTCTGGAACAGTCAGGCAGGCATCCTGATCCCTGGCTCTGGGAATGTCACAAGTAAAGCTGAAACCTCAGCCTTGGAGAAGTGTCATGCTTGCTGGAGGAGATTACTTATACCTGCTCACCTTCCCAGGTGATGGATTTCTAATCCTTTCATGCATAAAGATGAACCAGAGTTGGAAACACAGGCCTGAGTTTAATGAATTTCACAGAGTGCATCCGTAACTCTGTTGATAGTTGGTGGCACGAGTACCTTCAGTTTCTGAGGATTACGTTTGCAGTTGTCTGAGTTTGTGTGACTTTTTTTCCCCTCTCTTTAAAAGTGGCTGCATAACAAATATGCTGTATTTCGGCCTCCTCACAAAGCCTGGCTCACAGAGAACTGTAATGGTGGCTGGGGAACTTGGAGCATTTAGCAAGCCCAGTGCCCCTGGAGCCAGTCCCAGAGCTATTGCTATGAACATGGAAGTGCAGTGTACCATGATGCCATTGTGGATGAAGCCCCGTCTGTACCGTGCAGGCTTCAGGTGTGGATATTCTTCCGTGCTGGTCACCCGGATGTGCCAGACCTTCTTCCAGGCCTCGTACAGCTGGATGTGGACGGGATAGACCCCGGAGTGGTGTGGAGCCACCGCGTACCCCATGCCAGTCGGGATGCCGTGCTCCTGCAACAGAGGCAGGAATGGAGTTAGGAATAAAACCCTCCCCTGGGATCACTCAAACCTTTTTCCTGCAGACAGTGGCACTGGAGAGGCTGTTGTCCTGAGACTTGTACATGTTGTATGTAGCACAAGCTGAGAATGGAGGGAACCAGAATCCCAGTTTTGAAAACTCCAGAGGGATAAAGAATCCTCCTGGATTATGTTACATAACTGCTGCATGGAATAGATTTGCCTCCTGTTCATTACATATTGCATGTATTTTAATACCCATCCTACATGTTTGGCTCCTTTTAAAGGTAATTCAGTAAAGCAATACTAAGCTATCAAACAGCATTAGAGCAGTAAATGGAAAAAAATTGTTACAGTGACACCTGTGGGATGTTGTTTCCTATTTCTGGAGTAAGAGCAAGATTCCTACCTGGTTTAATAAATAAATATTCCTGGTAGCTTCTGAACCTGCTTATAGTTTTCCATGGTATTAAGGCAGTAGCAAAAAAAAGCTTGGACCACTTCTTAGTTTCATAAATATTTATATTTAGCTCAATTTCTATGTAGAGATATGTGCATTTTCATGAATATAATCTATAGGTTATCTTGGAAATATCTTCCGAAGGTGCAAATTCATTTTACTCCCAGTACTACGGGATACATCAGCTCTTTTCCATTCCTATAAAATTGATGTGCAGAGGGAAATGGCCAAAATATGAGATGATTATATGAGGTTTTTTGTCCTTCTTCCTGCCTACATTATCCATTGATTACTTTATTTCCAGGAACAGCAGGTTCTACTGGGCATCTTCAAGTACTTAACAAAGAAAGGGTTTTGATTAATTGACAAAAATTAAGTTAAATCTGTAGGGAACACTTGTTCCTACATCACGTAATGCAACCACTTAAAATTATCCATTCCTTATTTGTAAAGATCTTGGATTACTGGCTGATCTTGTGAAAGAGAAACTCAAACTCTCCAATCTGTAATTTACTGAGAACAAAATGTAATTTCAGCTTATTAATGCTGTTACCTACTGGAGAGGCATGAGTCAGTTTAAGGGTGAAATGAGGGATACCTCTACAATGAGAAGTGGTAAATCACCCTGTTCTTTTCTTTCTTTTTTTGCTATGAACACATAAAGAAAAGAGCTAAATCTAAAGGTTTCTTAAGGTCTGGCCATTTATTACTGTGCCCGAGTGGTCTGTGACCCTCACGCTGGCAAACTGTGAACTTAAATATCCTATGTTAACTTAAATCCACAACCTTCCTGAAACCTGTGCTAGGGAGTACACAGAAACATAAATGTAAGGCAAATATGTCCTGAGGTAGATAATGAACACTGCTCTGAATGGCACATCCCGAAGTAAGGATCTGGGTGAACATGTGTAAGATCCTGTTTAGCTACTTCCTATTTGATGTTGGTATTGCCATGGCAACAGAATGGTGAAATGGTAAACTGCCATTCACAAATAAAATAAGGCAGCTTTTCATGAGTTTTCAGTATAAAAAGCAAATTAGCCTCTGAATAAAACCTGCTCACTACACAGTACATCACACAAACACGTCAGGCACTCAGATCCCTGATATAGCTCTAAGGAGAAACAACTGACAAATAATCACATTTCCTTTGGTCAGTCCTGTTTGCAGTTTGCTTGGGCAAATCAAATGTTGTGTGTCCTCTTTTGGTGACTGCACAGGGCAATGTTATCCTTTATATGCAGGCCATTTACAGACCATTTTTAGAGGCCAGTCTCTGGTGGGCATCTCTCCTTCCCCACATCAAGTACGGGAATTAATAATGGGACAAATTAGACACTTTTCATCACATGTAGATATTTTGCCTTTGACATGTGGTCACCAGGCTTGGTATTCTTGGTATTTAATTGGGGTGTGAAAAGTTCATAGTTTCTTTGTGGTTTGGGCAGCTCAAAAGTTTGAGGTAGAGGAAGTGCTAACGTGCATCTGTAGTTGGTTTGTGAACAGGAGATTGAAGCCAAGGAGTGTTACTGGACAGGTTCTGAGTTGATTTGTTTGTTTTCTGTATGTTTCTTTGTTCTTGCTATCCCATCATAACTACCTTTTCCAGTCAAGGATAACTTTTGCCATCTCCCCTGAGCTTTGGGCAATTTGCTCACAAAAGAAGACAGAAGGTAATCACTGAGCAAACAAATCAAGGGATGAAATAAAGAGCTACAGGCTTCAGGTTAAATATATTCTACTTGTTTTTGCCAGATAAGGGTGTACAAAAAAGAGGAGGAAGAATATATTTTATTGATGGCAGTAACAACTTGACTCATTTTATTTTGGGAATATATGTTATCAGAAACTTCTGCTTGAGCAATTTGTTTACCTCTTTGTGTATCCATTGCCTTGCCTACAAACAAGGAGAATAATACTTCAGGTGTTATCAGTTTGCAAAGTTTAATCCAAGGCTTAGTGTCTTAAAAGGGTTTGGGGATTCTCTGGTTAAAAAGACACGAACATTGAAGGGAATCCTTTGAAGGCTGTTGATTTTACTAAGCCCCAGATACACAGAGGTGTCCATATCTGCAGTGAAATCAAGGCAATTAGTTACCTAATTAGCAATTAGTTCTGTGTGTACAAAACTATTTAGATACCAGATTTCTACATGTGTTCTACATGTCAATCCCAAGCCTGATACTCTCTTGCATGGAGAAATGGCTGTGATGGGATTTGGGAGCAGGTTTCCTGACAGTGTGTTGTTTAAGCCTTCTTCAGAAAAATCATAAAGTCAGGAGGAGACAACAAATCTTAATAAACAGAATTTTTGTGTGTTGAGATCTTAAGTAACTTTCACTGTATTCTTGGATATAATGATGTGACCCTGTTACCTCTCAGCCATGTTTAAAAAAAAACTGGACAAAGAGCTATTACATTAGGTGAGGAATTAATGTGATCACACTTCCAGATAATTATTGCAGCTTTCCTTGCAGAAACTGACACAAAGTGTCATTTCTACCTGCAGCTGAAGCAGAAGGTGGGGAAATATGGTCAATAAATGAGAAATGCAACAGAAAATGGCATCAGCACCAAGCTGTATTCCCCTAAGTTTAATACTAAATAAAGATATTAGCCAGCAAACCAATTATGTATAATATTAAGCAGATTTTCTACATACTGTTCTAGATCTCTAATTTAAACTTGGACCCACATTGTGAAGTCAAAGAATAATGCAAAGGGGTTTGCTTTAACTTGGACTTTGAGAAGTGCAGCTGTAGAACAGGGTAATTTCTCTCCCAAATAATACACGATGCTGAGGATGAGAAATCCGGGGAGGAATCAAAGCCACTCCGAAGTCATGGCTGGGACCTCTCTGATAGCCATCAGGAAGGCTGTCATACCAAGAAGATGAATTTCTCCCACAAGAGAGAATTTCACAGGAAGCCTTTTGAAAAGAAATGTTCTCGTAAGTAAATTGTACAGCTCATATAGATTCAAGGTCAAGGGGTTGGTACAACCCCTGTCCAAATGTTAGCAGGAAATAAAACTGTAATAACAGCAGCCTTTCACTGACATCAGCTCCTTATTTATAGGCACCCTAAGGAGTTTCTACCCTTCAGGACAAGGGCTTTATCTTTCTGGAGCTGAAGATACAAACAGATTCTATTACCAGCTCTGTTTTCAGGCTATGCTATAGATTTTACTCCTAAAGGTGGTTTGACCTAAAGGACTTCATGTTTCCTGAAAGCATTAGGAAAATTTCCCCATAGGTTTAAAGATGAAAGGACTGTGTATTTTTGAGATAGGGATTATTTAAAATCTCAACTGTATTTGTGTCTCTGGGCCAGGCTGCACAAAAGGCTGTGCCAGGAATGAGGCTGACAGCAGAGAAAGGGAAAGAAGTCACCCAAAATGCCTCTGTGTTAACAGGAGATGGGAAAGGGGCAAGTCTGGCAAGAAGAGTAAACAGCTAAGCCATTTTTAATTAATTTTCTTTAAAGGCTGTTAGGAAAATATTTTCATAAACAAGGGAGTAAATTGCTTCCAACTGCTTGTTGAAGCATCTGCCCCTGCCTTTTTCCCTGGTCTGATGTGGCTCGTGGGAGGAGGAGGCCTGGCCTTCGGGAGCCAGGAAGGCTGAGATTTCTGTCTCCAAAGCAGCTGAGAAAGGCCCACTGTGTCACTGTGCTCCTCTCAGTGCCTCTGGTTGCTTGGCATTTCTGTGCCTGTCAGAGACCACGCAGTGTTTTACCAAAGCAAGTATTTACAGATTCCACGTTATCTTTGTCATGCTCAATAAGCCAGTGGGATTCTCCTGAAAGGGCTGTAAATAGTACAAGTACTGTGAGCTCTGGGCAATGCAGGAGGGATGGCTCTTGGAAGTTAGCAACACAAATGAGGGAAAGGCCATTATCACTATTAGCAATAGGTTAGCTACGTAAAAAGCATCTTTTCAAGCAGGTAATTTTAAAAAAGCAATGAAATGCAGCAGCTTCACTTGCCAGCTTTGTTAGTGTCAAGGTTTCTCCCCAGCCATACGCAGCATTCTGGTTCCCTGCAACTTTCTCCCTCCCCTATTGAGGGTAGCTGTGCCAGACTTCGGGAACTGATAACCTGGGTACAACCCCCTTCCCAAAACTTTCTGTCGAGATTTCACTGATTCTGATGCCTGTGGCCTCACAGGGACGCTTGGGTGAAGGGCTCCTCCCTCTGCACAAAGCCTGTGTCAGTGCAAAAGCCTGAGACAAACTCCAGCCACAAAAGGGCTCTTTTTGGGTTCAGTTTCTAACCTTGTTGCCTTTGTTTGCTCATCTATGTAAATATGCAGGTATCTTACAGACAAAGGTATCCTAGTCAATCTTTCGGGAGTTTTTACTCACTAATGCAAATTCTTTGTTAAGGATCATCTGCTCCACCAGTGAGGACTCGTTGTGGAAGAGGTGGGGCTGCATGTGACTCCACATGTGGGGAAACCACCAGAACTCATCCACAGATCTCAGCAGCAGGTCATCACCTTCATCCTCCTCCTCGGTCCCTGCAAAAGGAAGAAAAGGAGAAAAAAGGTAATAGAAAAGCAACAGCAGGAAAGGCCCATTTTTGGTTTTTAAGCACAGAAGGGGCTGCCTTAAAACCTGATGTCCTTGGCCTCATGTCTTGCTGTGCTGGGAATGTATCACGCAAGGAGCTATTGTCTAAAATATTAACAGTTACTGTTACATTTATAAACAAAGCCAGTAGTGAATAAAACTAGTAGGATTGGTTGGGGGTTTTTTTGGTAGTATATGTGATCTTAAAAGCCCAAAGCCCCACATTTACTTGCTTAATTTTAATGCCACACTATCTTTGCATGACCATAACCTGATGACTGGAGTTTAATGGGACAAAACAGTGTCAGGAGTATTAATGCTGGTTGTCAGGTCTTTTGAAGGGTGGACAAAAGATGACATTCAACCAGTATCAAAGAAGAAAAGGTTCAGCATGTATCAGTTATTTTCCATTTTGTCCTGCTAATAATGTCACTGTTAAACACAAAACATTCTCAAGAAAGCCAAGATATGGATTATAATGAAATGTTATCAATGCCACCCCTCCATCCCCCTCGTAACTCCCTCTTCATTAGCCTTGGTTAATTGATGTCTGATAATTTTTGGTGAAGTGTGAAACAAATTTGCAATAGTTTCAAAATATAATTAGATGGAAAGCATAAAGTGGCAAAAGGCTACCAAAGGTATACTGGGGTTCAGTATTCAAGTTTTGCCAGATTTAATCTTGAAGTAAAACCAATGAAGGTTCCTGTGTGAGTGAAAAGTGTCTGCTTTAGGCAGAAGCCAGGCTGTGTGCTTATAACAAAGAAAGCCTTCCAGCTGAGGAAGGACACAGTGCTGCTCCCACCCTCTGCACACATATGCCTGCCATGCTTTTCCAAACTGGAAAGGCAGTGTGACTTTCCAGTAACTTCACCCTCAAATGACTCAACGAGATTTGGTTTATTAGTAGCTTTCCTTTGTGTTCCTTTACCATTTAAGTGCTTTTATTTTGCTTCAGTGGAAGGAATAATTGCCAAAATCAGTGTAGTGATGCAAACACAGAAATCTTGTCTTCTTACAAGCATTTTAATGTTTTGCGAAACTCATTGGAAGGAAAAGCTGCCTGGATGTCACTGTTTACTTGGCAGGAACATGCAGAGATGCCTGTTCAGTGCATGCACTTTGGGTCTTCACTTTTGTTTCTCCCTTCTGCAGCAGTTTTTGAAGAATGCCACTACACAAGGAGAGCATTACTTTGAAACTTCCTCCACGAGTCACTGAATCCCTTTGCTCCCCTTTTTGCAGCACTCTGCCAGTTCTAAGGAAGTTGCTCCCCTGAAGGGGAAAGATGGAAAAAGAAAACAACCTTGCTTCCTAGCTAATTCTTTGCTGAAAAGAAAGGGGTGTGATGGCTGCTCCCTCTGTATCCTGCATTTGTTGAATGAGTGCTGACTTGTTTTCTGGGATATGTGGTTCACCTGCAGTCACACAGCCAGGGAAGAAAATTAACACAGGCTCTCAAAATAGGACAGAGGAGAGGGAAAATGAAGTTTGTGAGGCAAAATGAAGGTCTCTTTGATAAGGCAAAGGTAGAGATGAAGAGGAAAAAATATTTAGGTCATAGTATAATTTAGTGCCATATTAACTTTTGAAGTTAATAATTAATCCCATATTTTAAAACTGTTTTGTTAAACTCTGCAGAGTTTTGCAGTGCCACAGAGGGGTGATGGTGAGATGAACAGCGAGGCTGATGTGTCAGCTATTGTAGTACAGATGTCAGCAACATCTTCTGATGGAAGTGTGTAACTGTAAAATCTGCCAACACGTCCCCACACTCATCTCCCTCCTGCAGCTTTAAAATGATCCAAGGTTTGGAAAGGAGAGCAGAATCACACATTAAGGAAGTAATAAGGCACAGCAGTTGCAGTGTGCTAATAAAAAACGTTGAAGATCTCATACTAAAAGCCTCTCTGGGCAAACAAGCCACATTTACAGTAATTAAAGAACACCTCCTCATGTTTTATTTATAAGGAGTCAACAAAGTGTATATTGCATGGAGAATATTTTGAAACCTTTCCACTAAGCTGATATGACAAAACACCATCACCAACTGTAAATGAGGTGTTCAGTTAAAAGCCCAGCTGGATGCCTGAGTCCAGGTCCCTTCATGGAGGCACTGGCATCCTTCAGCTCGGGAAGGACTCCTGTGCTACTTCTGTGAGCCTTGGGAGCCTTAGGAGGATGTGCACACATGCATATTCTCCTATTTTCTCTCTCTTTATATTTCAGTGTTAGATCAGCTGGGCAAGAAGACCCATGGCAGTATGGAGGGTGTTGGGATGCAGGAAGGAAAAATACATTGGCAGGTCAGGGGGTTGATTTTGCAGGCAGGCTGCATGTTCTCTGCCAGCCACTGGCCAGTATGTCACAATATTTATTAAAGAAATCATCTGTTTCTCCATCTCCTCCCTTCCTTGGACACTAATGGACACAACCGAGCAGCTCTTGCTTTAGAGCAGCTCAGAGCCTTGGGCTGTTTTTGTTTGTTTTCCTGTATAAAGTGTGTGTCCAATTAATCTCCAGAAGGCATAACTACACAGGCAGGTCAAGATGAAGTGAGGACAGCACTAGTTCTGTCTCCAAAGTTGCTCTCTGATCACAGGTCTGCCACTGCCTTGTTACACGACTCCAGGCAAGTAATTCCATCTCTCTCTCCCTCTCATTTTTCTCAGGCTCTCCAGCCTGTATCTTTAGCCTGTAAGGTTTCCTGGGCAGCAGTTGCTCAGCATTATGTGCTTGCACTAGGGGAAAAGAGCCTGCACTCAGTGGGAGGGATACAAATACATCATTTTGGTTGTCTTCTCTCCACTCATCCCTCAAAGGCTTCCTCATCTCCCTTCTCCCAGGGTGACCCACCTTACTCCACAGCTGCCTTGTGGCCCAGGAGAGCAGGGACTGCATCGTTCCCAGCTTTTGAATTCACCCTGCCATCCTCTGCTCCAGATGAGCAGAGGTGGGTGTCTCTGAATGGGCTCACAGCTGAAGATTTTGGAGCTGGTCCTCAAAGGTATGGAGTTAGGAAAGGAGAAGGACAAGGAGTTTTCCCTTGCAGTAAGGCTCTTTTTTTGCTTTAGCAATATCAGGGATCATCATGGCTCAGTGGCAGTGGAGAAAGAGGAGGAAAAGAAATAAACTTCAAAAAAAATGGGGTATTGTGCTGTGGAGAAATTGAACAAAAAGGAGAAAGGAGTCAGGAGGAGGAGATGTAAAAGTGCCTAATCTTGCCCAGAAGCACAATGCAAGTGTGCAGCTTCTTCCTGCACTGAGTGTGGAAAGAGCAGGGGCTCAGTACCAATTTCTTTTCTTGTTGTTTTCCTTTTATCATCCCTCCTGATTTGCAGATCACTGAGACAGATTACCTTCACAGGCATAACAAAATCTTGTGCATCCCATTCAGATGCTTCTGCCTCTTCAGAGCTTATGAAACATGATTTTTCCAGTCTTTTATAGTTCATCATAGCAGAAAAAAACCTAGTATGTCTTCTGTGGAATTACAGATAACTTAGCAACTACTTTGCCTCCTTTATAACACTAAGATTTATTACCATTGTCTTTCAGGAAAACACCAAGGGCTTCCTTGTACCTGAGCAGCTCATCCATAGTGTCCCTTTACCCCTCTGGACACTGAATTAGGCACTGGATGCTAAACTGGTGGAACACGTTTCTCACTGCCTCACTGAGCCACTGTGTCATTTAAAAAGGGCATGTTTAAAGCTAGGTTTAAAATCCTGTCACCTATTTAACTGCAGCTACCTGAGAGCATGAAGTTCCTTCTTACCTGTGTGGTAAAATTTTCCTGAAAATCCAAGGTTGAAGGTAAAATTTGCAACCTGAGTGCGCAGTAAATTTTGAGTCTCTAGTAAAGCCTGAAATAAATAAGAAATTAACATGCATTTAGAAAAGTTAATATTGATTTTTGGAATGCCTCATTTTAAAAGTCATGTCCAACTGAGGAGATACAAAAAAGAAAAAAACCCCCCACAACATCCTGTTAAATGGTTCACAGTTTATTTTGGGCTTATTCTGTTTAATAACACTATTTACAGAGAGCTTAATTTGTTCCCTCAGAGTTTGATGGTGTAGAAGTGCTGATGATAGTACTCAAGTAGCCAAGGAGGTGATGGTTCTGTAGCTTGGAGCAAGCCAGTTCCTGTTGTGGCAGTGACCTGGGGCAGCACTCGGATCCAGCCGTTCAGAGGCAGCAGTGCACTGCATCACTAGGTCCCCCATGCTCTGGGTTCTTAGTGAAGCTGGATAAAACGTGCCTAAAACCCCAAGGAGAATTAGGAATACTACTTGCCATCCAGATGGGGAGGCGTTGGGATTGACTTACCTGCAGAAACATTTTGCATTGTGTCTGAATACCAAATTCAGCCCTAAGTGTGAACGAGCAAAACTCTGATTTTGGCCTGTGGTGGAAGTAGTGCTCATGTCAGAAATTAAACCCCTCTTTATTTTTATTCTCTCCCCCAGGGCAAAAGATAAGCCTATCCATTTTTTTTTCTTGGGTGTATTTTCAGTTACTAGAGAAAAGATGGTTAAGCCTGTGAGATGTTTACATTTACTATTACTTGTCAACTGTGCCCTGCTTCTAAGGCTGGTCCTTGTGCACAGGTACCTGTCTCCTTTCAATCACCAGCCCTTGCAATTTGGGCAGGCTATGTGTGGGATGTGTAGTGCATTTATCTCCCTGTTAGTCTTGTCATTGCTGAATGAGTTATAAACTTTTATTTTCATCAGTTTTCCGTGTCTCCATTATGTGGCTCTCGAGAACTTTTCCTATTATCTATTAATAACATTTCTATTGATCCAATGTTCCTGTTCTTGCAGAGTTCAGAGATAAAATGATTGCAGTGGTTTACACACACTCTGAGTCCAGTTAATGTTGTCTTTCATTTGAAAAAATTACATTTTGTATGGGCATTGCTAATTTCACTTAACCTTACAGGAAAATAGTTTTGCCTTTTTGCTCTACCCACTGGTCTAATTCAAACAACCACCACCTCTACTTGGGACCATAAACCCAAAGTATCTCTAGTCCAGTGTAAATGATGAGCTCAGGGTTTAAGCAGCTGAGGTGTTGTGAGTGTGATACAAAAGATTGTCAGGCACTGTGCATCTGCCTTAATTTTTTAAATAGAAACATTTATTAGGTGGCAAGGAAGATGTAAAACAAAGAGAAGTGTTTATCAGCTACAGCAGTCACCAAACAGATTCCTCTCCCTGCTAAAGGAAATGAAGCAATCTAAGGACAGTAAATCTTGTGCTTTAGCATTAAATATTAAGGCAGCAGTATGGCTTCCAGCCTGTCTTGCCAGGCATTTAGTAAGTTGATTATTTCCATCCTGTGACAATTTCACATGTGGGACTATATTTACATAATATATAACAACTAAATGCTCACTAAAATGTAAAACCTCAGAGATCAACACCACTGTTAGCTGAGACATTGAGGAAAATCCCCAGCTGGTAAAAACTGGCACTAAATTGACACCATTAAAGTCAGAAGCACAGAATCTGAGTCATTATATTTTAGAACATAATTTTCCAAGCTATCTAGAGCATTTTAGATATGTTGAGAAAGACTGATGGGCTGAGCAAAATCAATTTAATTTTCCTTTGAGGAAAGAACATCTTGAGAAATTATCATCACTTAACATGTAGTACAAGAAGGTGCACGAAACAAACATCATTATATCACCCTGGCTTTTCTCTCTCATTTTCCTCACACTCCCAGCTCCAAAGGATGACAGGATTGTGGGATAGGCAGAAGCCTTCCAGCCCAGTGAGGTCTCATTAAAAGCACAGAGCGAGGATTAAGATGTAAATCCTACAACCTGCAGCGTGTCAAGCGTTTTTCTCTGTCTAAAGGGCAAATCTGTCACTCAGACTGGATCTGACTAAAGACTTCTTTTTTTCATTGCAATTTCCATGTATGCATATTAATTTATATAATATGCAGCTAAACTTCACTTTCATGACCTCACCTCTTTTTAATACTAAGAAGATCTTGTTTGTCACTACTTGTCTGTTTGGGGGAAGGGGAGTAACACCTTCCACATCCTTACTATGAAGGAACAGTTAAATAAATCATAGTTAATAATTATCATTCTCCGAGGAAAGAACCATGGAACACACCTGCACATGGAACACATTTCTGTGCAGAGCTAAGCAAAGAGTGGGGGTTTTTTGAAGTAATCTAAGGTGTTCTTTTAAATACAAACACTTAATTGCCTGGAATCTCGCAAAACTCACGAGTTTCATTTTATTAATTGATTGTTTACTTTGTCAATGAAGCTTCTCTCTGACATCTATAAGATACAGTTTCTTCTTTATATTGCATTTACATTCAGCAGCCTTTTACATTAATCCATATAATTACCTTTTGTAGACTTGAAGTTGCCGTGTCTTTATTCTTCATAATTGGTGCATCTATTAGGAAGAAGTGATATTTCCCTGCTATGTCCTTTTTAATTATAACTCTATCCTTCATTTGCATAATAAAGTTTTTGGGGCAATTTCTGCAGGAACATTTCATGCCTAATAGGAAGCAATTTGCTTTCCTTCATTAAGTACATTAAAACTTCATGCCCCAGACATCATTGACTGTAAACATTTGATTCTGCTCAAATTTAATGCACCAAGGCATTTTGCTCTGCCATATTAGGTTTATTTATGTGCTATGTTCTGGATTGTTAGCTGCTAATGAGACTTCAGCTCTTATTGCTCTAAGGCCTGAACACTAACCTCATTTTAATGAGTTCATTATTTGCTGCCTTCTGAATGGAAGACAACAAATTTTCCTTTTAATTAAAGGTCAAAGCACCTCTGGCTAAGGAAAGCCAGGAGGTTATCAAATCCGTAGAGAAGGGAAAAGAATGGCTTGTTCTGATTTTGATGCCAAGCATGGGCTGGTCAGGCTGAGGTAGAAGGTGTTTCTCAGGGGAACACAACTTCCAATCTAAGTTAAGTGATAACAACGCTGAAATGTGGTGTTAGCTTAAAAAACAGAACCAAAACCAAACCTGAAAGTCAGCCAAAGCAATTAAAGAGGCTTTACTCCTCCCCCAAAGGTCTGTGTGGATCAATAGTAATGCTAAAGCATGAGCCCTTCTTTGCATGTGCAATGATTTATAGGGTGAAGAGGACAGATGCCGCAATAATTGAGCCAACAAAACGTAATCCCGTGTTTCTTACCGGGAAAGGGAGGCAAATGTGGTCAGTATTGGGGCAGTTTGTACTGAGGCAGAAGGGACATGCAGGTCTGTGCACAGACAGGGGACTGGCAACACAGAGCAGAGACTTCAGTTAAACCAAAAAAGGGTTAATTACGGGAGATAACACACAGATCCTTGTCCTTTGCCTGGCATTCCATCCCCGGTCACTGTCCTAAAGGCAGGCTGGCCAATATTGGATCGTGTGCAGGGGACAGTGTTGGAGACAGGAAAAGCAGAAAGCCCAGTGTATCACCAGGGCTCCAGGTCCTACCTGTGCCCTTCCAGAGGCAGTAACTGTGAGTGGGAGAACCAGCAAAACCTCAGGACCCTGGAGGTTCCTGTTTTTGTGGTCATGGTGGCCACTCCACGAGGGCATTCCATTCCATGGCCAAGGAAACATGATCCCAAGTGAATACACAGCCTCTCCATGAGGGCTGCACAGTGTGGAGGGCACATGAGAAAGGATGTGGTTCTTCACCCACGCTGGAAGGAGATCAAGGAAAGGAGGGGAACTTAGATATTCCTGCTTTCCAGTGTATCTGTAATTTGCTGTCATCTTGAATTATTTTACTTCCACAGGCTTGTTCTAGGAAGTGCTTCTGGCATGGGAGGATGTGCCAGTGTCTGGCATCCCAGGGGTACATGGCCAAGGTTATGTTGTCCCATCACCTTCTGAGGGATATGACTGGGAATCTTGTCAAAAATGGGCTCACTTGCCATTACTCAAAGTCATTATTCATTTGGGAGCAGATCCTAGTGCTGGATAGTGATTCCACTGCTGCAGGTTTTTTCTCTTTCATGTGTGTGTGCATAAAATATATATATGCTCACTATATGCACTTTGCTACTTATTTATATGTGCCGTAGATAGAAAATATGTGCAAATATTTGCACATATCCAACTTTGACGTTACCTCTGCTTTGAGCAGGGGCTTAGATTAGATCACCTCCAGAAATCCCCTCCAACCAAAATTGTTTTTCACTTGCAGACAGTTTTCCCAGGCTTCTCTGTCACATAGTTGTTATTAATGCCAAGAAATCTTTTAATGCATTTATTCATTTTTGTCCCTAACATCTGTCCTTAATGCTTTTGCAGTTAGATAGCCCTATATTCATTCCTAAGCTCTTCCATGCAGCAATTTGCTGGTGGTCTGTGGAAACTTGGAGGACAACAAAGTAGTAGTTTTGCTTTTGATTTCCAGCTGAAAATTCGTAGAGAGAAAAAAAGCAAAGAATACTTTCAGCATTGTTTCTTCCCACTGCAAGCAGCTGCTGTCAGGATGTGATTTTGTTGATGTGATTTTTTTGTCAGGAGTGATTTTTTGTGATTTTTTGATTGCCCCTTCCTGCTCTTGCTCCCTCCCTGAAATTTGTCCTACGGAAAAAAAATGCTCTGACTATTCTTGATGTGGTCTTGGCAATTTTTCAAGCCAATGGAACTGGAAGTGATAGGAATACCACAAAATAATTGTAATCATATAATGTTTATAAGGAAGGTGTGAAAAAACTGGCCACTGTTTCTGTTTTTTTTTTTTCTGGTAGGAAAACGAAATTAAAAAAAAATACAGTGACCTCACTGACAGTGTCACTGCAAGACCAGGATTCCTGGTTCCTTATTTTCAGCTTTTGGTTTGGAGCACAGATTTCTATCATAAGGGGGACAATCAGCTCGCCTCAGTATCACAACTCAGTGAGGAATTTATAAACCCAGAGAAGCCAGACTGATTTCCGTGTGGTGAAGATTTCAGCTCACTTTACATGCTTACAGCAGATAATACCAAAGTGCTGGAATTGTGAAGAATTCACATTACTGACTTACTGGCTAGAGTTTGAAAGGAGTTTAGGGGTTGAAGTTAGTCCAGTCTTTAATGGGATTTTGAAATCACTCCCATTACATACCCTGTGCCAAACCTGACTGGAATAGCTGTGTTCCAGGGCCCTGATCAGTGGGGTGACTGCCAACCCTCACAGATTTATGTTCCCTCTAGGGACACTTTTCACCCAGGGCTTCATGCAAATGGTGTCATTCCCAGTGCTGGCTGCAGAGCTCGTGGCACACGGGACTTTGGCCCTTGCCCTGCCTTTCTGAGAGGTGGGACTGCACTTCTCTGTGTATTTATTTCCATGAAGCCCTATGCTAATCTCTAGTGTGACATAAATAATTAATAGGAAGCTCTCAGGTGGGGCTGAACACAGCCAGCTCTGTCTGCAGATCTATTTTTTATTATAGAGCTATTACTCGAGTCTGTTCACCATTTCCCCTGAGTTAGCTGCCTTTGTGTGAGGTCTGAGAGGATATGTGTGTTTATTTGAAGCAAGGAAAAAAGTGATGATTTGCACTTGTGTGTAATACGTTTATTGCAAACAGAGAAATTTATTTTTCCTTTATGAGTGGAATACTCAATTTATCAGATCTACTTCTGCTGCTGTTTTGTAACTCTGTCCTAAAGTCAGAAAACTCTCAAAGGTCTACTTGCATTTAATTCAGCAGAGAGGAATGCATCTATCCCAGTAAAGGTTCAGCTTGGTTCAGCTGAATGAGAGGAATGGGGTGATATGGCACCAAGTTCACTAGCTACCCTTGACTGACTGCTTACTAACGTCCCTGAGAACTCACAAGGTGGCTTTTGGTTAAGTATTAGAAGACGTGATGGTGGAGCTGTGACACAGATACTCCAGCAGTGAGAGCACCTTGACCAACCACACGCATGTGTGTATATATACATATATATATATATATATATAAATACCCATGGCAATGATTCAGTCTCTCCTCTTGGAAAAAGGAATTCATGGCCTTATTAGACCATCTAGCAGCAAAAAGCTGAAATGAAGAGCAAGGGGACAGTCTAACAGGGCAAGAAGTATAAATTGTAAGTAAAGAGCATGAATAAAAAGCAGGGTTTATTTTACTGGGCCACACGGACGAGCTGATGCAATCGCTTCCCATTCTCCAGCTGTGTCTGGCTGGGGAAGATCAAAGGCATTGGGCAGGGCTGGGAGCATCCACAGGACCTGCTGCTGGTCCTGCAGGAGCAGGGAATGGCTGCAGTGGGTACCTGCCAGCAGTGATTGCTGTTCCCTGCCAGCATTACCCGCTGAAAAGATTTACAGCCTCTTTGGGAAGTCACTCAGGGCCTCTGATATCAATCACTGCTGATTCTGAAGGATTTTCTGGGAATACTAACCAAATCTGCTGACAGATCCTGGAAGGGGAAAAACCAGCAGGTACCCAAGCTGAGAATGGGTGTAGATTCCCTGCTGGCACGAGCCCTGGGCCTGGCTGGGGTCCCTCCCCACAGGTTCATGCAGCGGGGACAGGAGCTGGTGCCACATCCAGCAGAGCAGTGAAGGGACTTAGAGCTTATTTCTTATCAGTTCTGATTTTTCAAAAGCTTAAGTATTTTCAGCAAAATAAATCTGTTGAAGAAAGGCTCTTCAGGCTGGGGAATCAGCAGAAGGCAGGTGGGCTTTGTCTGTCTCCAGTTCCATTGCAGAGGCCCAAAAGGCAGAGACAGAACCATCATTTCAGCTATGATCAATCACAAAAATAACCCCTAAAATAAGTATTGAATAGGAATACCATCTCAAGGCTTTAAAGCCTTGACCACATCAAGGTTTAAAATAGTATGTTAATGAAAAATTCATGTTCACCGATCATGATCCTGTTGCAGCAAACTGTACTGGTGTCAGTCACTGTGCTGCATGTCACTGACAGTAAAACCCAGAGTACATTACTCAAGTAATGTTTAGGTCACGCCAAAAAAGCAGCAAGGTCTCCTCCTCTTTGGCACAACAAATACACAGAATAAAAGATGAGTAACATCAACAACTGCATTTTGGTTTAGTTTTATATGCTTCTTTCTCTTGGTGGTTCAGAATTGCTTCCTTAAGTAAAAAATCCCCAAGAACAAAAAAACCCCCAACTTGTTATAGGTGGACACTCAGTTGCTATAAATTATTTAAGGGCTGGGATAATGCAGACTAGCTTTTTTATGTTCTTTAATTTATGGATTTGGGTCTACTAAAGTTTAATCAGAGTGGTTTTCTATTCCTTTACTGCCCTTGGAACTCCTTTACTTGAATAACTTGTCATAAAAATAAAACTTCCTTAAAGTTCTTATCACAGACATTTATCTCAAAATTTTGAACTCCTACCAGCAGTCTTTAATTTCTGCTTTAAATTTATTGCTTACAAACTACCTGATGCATATGCTTTGTTGTGGGGAATTAAGCTCTTTTTTTCAGCATGCATTCAATCACAAAGGAGAGATTGGAACAGGTGATATATTCAAAAGTCAGGCCTGTCCTTCAAGTTTTGGGATGGGCGTGTTGGCACAATGATGGATAGATCTGGTGGCTCCAAGAATACCTCCATATGTTTAAATAAGAGCTTCTAAAGCTTTAGGACAAGGGGGGAAACAATGAAATCACAGCAGGTACTAATTTCCCTGTTCCTGCTGTCAGTGGTAAAAAAATGTAGATGTCCAAATTATCCAAATGCAGAAGGACAGAGCAGAAACAGACATTTCCTTTGCAATTTTTTTTGTCTGTGCACAGGTATTTTTAAACTCGTATGTTCAATAATTCCAATTTTGTTGTCCTTCTTATCATTTCTTGTTATTTTTCCTTATAACCTCTTCTAAAGTATGTGATGGGAATATCCAATAATTCACTCAAATGGTTTCTAGCCCCTTTCACATCACTTCTATACACCAGCTGTGTGTGGTTTGTTAGATTTTTCCTCTATGCAAGTCTACCCATTGCCCACTCTTTTCCTAAAAATCAGAAACCAGGGAAGTTTGGAGAACTGTTTTCATCAGTTATTCTCAAAACTGGAGTTTACAAAGTCCATCCTGGTACATTCTCTGGCTTAGCACTGCTTTTATTATCCTTCCCAGCACAGTGAGTTGTCCAGAGAAGGAATCTGGAGGATCCAAAGCAAAGTGGCAATGCCCATGTTATGTTTCAACTCGATTCTCTTGACTAGAAACATCAAAGGCTGGAGCACTCTGCAGTAAAACCAAGCCAGCTCACCCCTGAGGCTGACACATTGGAAATCAGCCATCTCAGAAGTTCAGAGGTTACTTTCTCCTAAAACTAAGGAATTTCAGGTAACATTGAGAATGAATCCCTCTAACAGTCAAAGGAAATGTTTCAGGTTAAGTATGATCCCACCTTTCCAAAATCTTCCTGAGCAGGAAAGAGGATCACCTGCCTTCCTGGGCTCTGGAAAAGACCTTGAACAAGGACAATACCCTGCTCCCTTGCCCCATCAGTGGGAGCTGGGTGCCAGGGAATTTCAGCCACAAAAGAGGTTTTTGGGGAATTTCCTCCCATCCAATGGAGCTCATCCCTTTGTAGATGCTGCTGAATCATTCTTGCCAGGGATGACTTATCCCCAGAGCTTCTAGGACTGTTTCTGACAAACAAGCTTTTTTGGTGTTGCCATGTATTGAATTTCCCAGAGCCCTGTGCATCCACAGTATTTCCTGTTGGGAAGGTATGCTTGTGTTGTCTTTGAGCTCCTCATCCCTGAGTTTCTAAATCACACAGGACAAACGCCGTGCTGTGCCTGAGTACACAAGGTGAGTGGTTTGGAAGGGAAAGTGAACATTTCCAACAAGCATTTTTTTACCAGAGAGTTGTTGCTGATGTATTTTACGGTGTGTTTTCTTGGCTGCTTGGAAGAGAATGGGAACATAATTTTGAAATTTCTCCTTCCTTTCCCCAACTTATCATTTGTATGAGAACACATTCCTGTGGTGTATAGAGTCTTCCACAGGGAACGGTTCCTGGGGAAAGGCCTAGAAGAAGGGTATGTCTTCCAAGAATGATAATGTCTGTTGACAATAATAATACAGTGAAAAATCAGTGTTTCTGATGTTTGTGATCCTTTCATAAGTCTCACAACAGTTGCAATTTTTGGTTTTTCTGTACTTGCATATATGGGAACACTGGCTATCAATCTTTATGGTGAAGAGGTCTGTAGCATTTAGGAACAGGGGAGAGAGCTTAGCTCACCAGCACTTTAAATACTTGTACAGCTTTATCTCAGAAAACAAAAGAAGCAGAAAAAGGGATATGTTTGGTTTGGTTTTTTGTTTAAAAGATATTCCTATTTCCCATGCATTTTTGTGGCAGGTAGAAAGTGACATTACTGAGCCAGTTAATTTTTAAATCTACTTGCTTTTGATCTAAATTATTAAAGGCAGAACTTTTCTCTCTAAATATTCCTACTGGAAACTGTAGCTACTTGTGGTGTAAAGTATGAACCCATGTAACACAGGATCATTAAACTGAGAAAAATATGTTCAGCAAACTAACCACCTTTTAATTATAGTTGTTACACTAAATTTCCACTTGTTTCTGAAGTGAGAAATTCTATTACTCTCCTAGCTGAAGGGTAATGCCATAATTTTATTTTATATGGGAATAGCTGTTTAAAAATCATCAATAGTGAATTGCTGTGATAGGTTTTCCTTGGCTAATGCTCTGCAAGCCAAATAGGATTGTTTGAGAAGCGGTATGCTCAAATCCCCAAAATTATTTGCAACAGTAAGATGAGAAAGAGCCAAAAGAGAAGCGGTATTTTTCCATTGTGGAAAACCTTCCTTATTCCTCAATCTCTTCCCTGGGCTCTGCATTCCCCCTTCTTTGCCCCCTCTCTCCTCTGCTGGGGTTTAGCACATCCCAAAGGTGACAAGGAACCAGCCACTGAAATTACTGAACCCACAATGTGGCTGGGCTTTGAAATGCACCTGCTGCCCACAGTTCCCTCTGGTCTTTAACACCCACCTTGGAATATTTACAGCAGGGATGGGTAACTTTGATTTCCTGGTAATGTCCTGGCAGCATGTTCCCAGTTACACGAGAAATAATAGTGAGAGCATATGGGAAACCGTATTCCCTTTCCTAATAACAAATACAGTGGAATTACACTTTATAATACCACAGACGTATTTGTTTATGATGCACATAAATCTTGGGATATGTTACCAGGAAGACACATGCAGAGCTTTTTTATTAAAGGATTCACATTCTGCAGCTGAACCTATTTTTTTTTTAATGTAATGCATTATCCTTATCCTTATTATTATCCTTATTATTATTAACTGTGTAGCCACAGCAGTTCACACTTACGCCTGGAACTCCATCAAAGATTTTCTAAATTAATACTGTTCTAGAGTATTTAGTCTCTATTAATTACAGATTTATATAGATTAATGTTTATTTATCCATGTATATCTAATTAATTCCCAAACATTCGTGCTAATTTGTTGAAAAACCTACAGTAAATATTATTACAAAAGAGATTTTCAGTCTTTGTAGCCCTTGGGATTAAATATTACTGGAAAATGGATAGAGAGCGGCCCTGATCCAGCTTTGATCCTCATCCCCTGTGCCCCTCTCCCATGTCCTGCTTTTCCCCAGGTATGACCTGCTGCCATGTGATTTGCCCTGTTAAAACAATTGGATCTCCCCTGAAAGGCACTTGTGCTTCCCAGAGTCACTGACAGCTTTAAGAGCCAATATCTCAGGAGGTTTGGGGAAGGCGAGCAAATACAGTGTGCTGTCAAAAATGTGAATTCCAACATTCTTTATCCTGCCTTTACTTGGAGGGCTGATGTTTTGGGGTGAAAAACACACAGGTCCTTGAAGCCGGTGGCTTTAATTCAATCTGAATTTAGTTCAAGTATAATATTGAGACAACTCTTAGAAATTGCCTCAGTGTTGGTATTTTGGATTTAATACGTAATGTAAAAGCTACACTAATAACTCTGACTTTTACATAAAATGAAGAGGCAGTAAAAACCTGAATATCCATTTCCTGGGATAGACTCATATTTAAGAAGTCTCTCAGCAGAGTGTGAATTATTTGCAATTTTTAATTTTCTGGAAGATCAGCAATTCCAAAGCTCCATTTAATTATGATCTTTGGAATATTTTCTTTTTAATATTGTACAAACTGCCCCCTTTTCCTTTCGCCTTCCAGAGCAGATGAGCTGGCAGAATATAATTTTGTTTGAATGATATTCTGGTGAAGCATTCTGCATGTAATAAATCACCATTTTGCCACTTGAAGCTGTTTCAGTGGAGCAGTCCAAGTTGATCAAGTAACAAGAATATAGACTCCATTTTCCTCTGCCTTGCCGCTTTGCCATTATTGAAGGATTTTTCACCCATTTAGTCCAAGGATAAATGGCTAAACAAGTTGGGAGGGAGGAAAACTAAATTCCCAATCTCTAATTTGAATTTTTCCATACCTTGATCAGAAAGAGTTGGGAAGGCGATATTAGTGTTATTATATTTAATTTGTGATTTTTCAAAAATAAATTCAAAAAATGCCAATTAAATGACTACATCAATTAAAAAAATTCAACTGTGAGATAACAGATTCAGCCTTTTCCAATCAGAAGTGTTAAAAATAGCAGGGATGTCATGTGCTAGAGAAGCTGAGTGTGTATCACACCACAGATCCCACTTCTGTTTGGGTGCTGTCTGGATGAAGACGTGAACAGCAAACTAAGAGTGCTGGGAATTAGCAGAAAGAACAAAAACAGAAAAGAGTAAGGTTTACAAATACGTAGAGAAATTGTCATGGCTTGGTAAATGATATTTGTGATTAAAAAAATGAATAATCCATGGTTTTATCTCCTAAGGAAGACGAACTCTGGACTCTAACCAGGGAAGGCTGCTCTTAAAGGAGCTCTCAGGCTGGAAGGACACCACGCTGCCTTGGTGGTCCTTCTGTGCCAGCCTTAACTGGAAACACAGGAGCTTTTTATCAGCACTCATCAATGATGGATGCTGCAGTTTGGAACCAGGACACTCTAATGCATCTGATGTGCTGCAGTAAATCAAACCCTAACGAACAAAAGCACTGCTCAGAGAGCTCTAGAGTGTTTTAACTAATACACTGGTCTGCAGGAAATTGTGAATAGCTTACCTTTCCATTCTTTTGTAAATTTTGAAAATGAAATTCTTATTGGAATTAAATAAAAAAAGTCTTGTTTTCTTCCTGACGTTTCTGGAGAGAAGTTCGTAACTTTCATAAAACATTATCTTAAAAATGGTGTAACTATTGAAAATATAAATTACTGTCGTTAATATTTCTATTACAAATTTAGAAATGTTGTCAACATTAATAAACATTACTAAGTAGTCTTATATCATAATTGCCCATGACACCAAAAAAATTCTTTTGCAGGTTTTTTTTTTTTGAAGCAACAGAAGTTGGCCAAAGGCAGTTTTTCCAGGAGCAGGAGGTTTGGCTTGAAGGTTGTTGTGTTATCTGATGTCATAACCTGCTAATGGTTTAGTAGTTTGGAAGTTCCAGTGCTGGCATGTGATGGCTGCCTTCAGGAGGGATAATCACCTGAGAGTGTCCATCTATTAGGAGGTAATTTTGCACTTTGGAGGGACACCAAGCCCAGTGCTGGAGGTGCAGCTGTTGCTGTGCTCTCTGTGTAAGCTGCAATTTGGTAACTTTTCCCTTAAAGCCCTTACATTATTCTGCCTGTATGGAAAAGAGACAGGTGGAGATGCAAAACAGTAGAAGTAAAAGCAGTGATTGGAGGGATCTTTGGCTAAATTTGTAGAGAAGACAAAGATCATAAGATTGAAGTTGTGTGAGCATATGTGTATATAAGGATGGATGGATAGATGGATATGTCTAAGGATCTGAAGCCAGACATAGTCACGTATTTGTTTTCGTACTCCATTATGATAAAAAGATGGACAGAAAATGCCTAGTTAATTATTACTAAATAATTGAAGTTTCAAATTTCTCCTTTTCTCTTGGAGATTTTCTCCATTACTCATCTGTTTGTCCACCCTTTCTTTGTGCCACTTTCACATCTTTTGAATAATGCCAACGGTGCTGAATTGAGCTTTTGCTCTAAGTGTTCCTTCTGCTCCCATTTGGATGACAAAGGCATATTTAAAGTCACTTAAGAAACACTGCAACTGAAGGCACTGCATTATATATGGCATTCACAGTAATGTGTTTATTGCTGCATCAAGTGCTTTTAAGGCAATAATTATGACTGCTCTTGCAGCCTGCACTGCCTGGCCTTTCTACAAAGCTATTTCATCATTCCAGGGGGTTATTTTGCTGTGCAGGAAGCAATTGTTACTGCTCATTTTTAACTAATACGTGTTGTTTCAAAGCTCAGGTTAATGTAGGTCTCTTGGAGGGCTGATATAGAGCAGACGTGTATTTTGGCTCCTATGGATTCTCTAAATGAAGATAAATTAAATGGAGTACCATGTGTGTCCTGGAAATGTACTCCAGGATGAGTCCAGTCTCCTGTGACTTCACAGTTTGGAGCAGGAATTCCAGAAACCAGTACAAATCCAGGAAAATGGTGGAAGTGCAGATAAAGGAATGTGCCACCAGACAGTGGTGCTAAGCTCAGATGCGACCACTAGAAATCTCTGAATTAGATCAAAAACTGAAAAACCTGCCCTTTCTATATTTTAAAAGTTACTGTGATGTATTTTTAAATTTAAAAATTGCTATTTTTTTTTTTCAAAATTAAATTCTATTGAATTACAGCCAGCTAAAGAGCTGGAAGAACAAAGGATCATTTTTCACTGATTTTTTTTTTTAAATTCATTTGCTTGCTTTATGACACAGGAATTGTGGTTTTTAACTACATTGATACTGAAATTCTGAACAAAAGAACAGTCTGTTGAAACAACTATGAAAAATTTGGTATGATGTGTCTTGACAAGGCACTTGAGTAGTAATTCAACAGTCAAATTATTACAGAAAGAATTGGGTGATTCAAGAGACCCGAACAAGGAAAATATTGAATGAACTGTCATCTCTGAGGAAGCAGAATGGAGCAGACACTCCCAGTTTTAAAAAGATTGTCTGATTATTAAAGTTTTCTTATAATGCCTCTCAGCTACTATTTAAATTAATTTTTAAATGCTTTAGGACCATCTAAAGGTGGGAACTCCAGAATTTCACTTCACTGCCACCCTCAAGTGCTTTAAAAGGTGACATTAGTGCCACACAGCCTGCAATGACTGATGCTTGGCTGTCTCCTCTGGCTCCCTCTGCTCACATATCTCCTGGCTTCAGTTTCTTCCTGAACTGTCCATTGGTCTGGTTATTTTACTGGCAGGGGTGTACTATTATTAAAAGTTTAAAGGGTTTATTATTTTATCTCACATTATCAGCAAAGAAGCAAATGCTCTTTGAAGCCTCTGCTGAAGGAAAAAGCCACAGATGAATGAACAATAAAACCAGATTAGTTTCCTGTGCCTCTTTACAGCACCAGTTTTGTATTTTGCTCAGGCACTGGGGATTTGGGGCATTGATGCTGAGTCCACTTGGAAGTACCTGGATGCAGATTGAGGTGTTGGTGCTGTAGCTTCACCAGTTGGTGTGAGTGTAGGACTGGTACAAGAGCATCCAGAGGAGCACTTCAGAAATCTCAGTTCCAAACCCAAGTATGTGTTATGGCACTCCCTGACTCTTCATTCTGCTCTAGACCACTGCTGGCAGGTTTCTACAGAGAGCTGGGTGCATTCTAGGACACAGAATAGTTGCCATGTTCTGCAGGGGGGTGCAGAAAAGCCTGCTTGTCTCTTGTTCCATAGTGGATCCTCCCCACGGCCTGGCTTGGGTCCGTACCACCCGCTGCAGACAGCACAAGGGGTCAGGCATCCCAGCAGGAAGTGAAGTAGGGATGAGCCCTGGTCTACAACAGTTTATTAAATCCCTTATTTACAGGGAATTTACACTTTGTGCAGAGGAGGGTTTGGACACAGCAGCACAGGGAGCTTTACTCCCCCTGTGCCCACCCATAGCTTTGTGCTGGCCGATCATCCTGCCATGTGGCCCAGACACTTCCAGTTATTCCACCTGAAAGCAGTTGTCCTTGCAAGAAAATCAGGAAAAGCACGTGCTGGAGAGATTCAGTTGAGCTCAGTCTCCTGCTGAGCCAGTACTCTTTAATTTGGAATTACCATACAAGATGAAACTCCAACATGAATTCTTGTCTTTAAAATACTAAAATGAGCCAGAAATCACAGCCTGTAAGTGTTCAAGGCATTTTAATGACGGTGAAGGTCAAAGACAAAGTGCAGACTGTGGCAGTGAGGAGGTATCAGAGACTAATGCAATTCTTATTTCCACTGAAGTAAGTGGAGCTCAGCATGGAAGAAAGAGGGAGAACACAAGATGGGCTGCAAGGAGAAGGAAGGACTGCAGTTAGCAGTGACACAAAGGACATTCCCAAGCAACCCTCCATCATTTTATAGTGTCTCAGAATGCCCAAGGGTATTCCTGCCCTTACGACAGCAATTAGAAGGAATACAGAGAAGGGAACCATGGCTTTTAGAGAAAAGGGCTGTATGATATGGTGATGCTGGGACAAGCAGTCTCTTTTTGATAATCAACTCCAGCTGGGAGAGTAGAGGAAGAGAGGGAAGCAGGTGGTTGCCAAGAGAGTTCACCTGGAAGAAGGGTATAAAAGGGAAGTTGTGGGGCAGGGTAAGTTCTTTAGCCAAGAGAAAGGTAGAAAGGGGAGGGTTAATGCCTTTTAGTTTGTTTGTGGTTTTTTATTTCTTTTATTTATTAAGAGTAAATGCCTTAGCTTGCATTGAGCTCTTGCAGGGCTTTTGAGTTAATAATGAAAAGTGGATTTGTGGAAGGTGTTGAAAAAGCCCTGGTCTCTGCCTTGAGCTCTTCCTGGGTGAGTAAATATTGTCCTATCTCATACTATAGCAACAGAAAAACTAATAATAAAAGGAGACTTTAGCAAGTTCTTACTTCCTGTTTGGGTAACGCAGCATTGTTTGTGCTCAGTTAAAAGGAAACTTTAAAGGTGAAAGTTTTGTATTTTTTCTGTATGGCACTTCCTGACACAGTATATCAGGTGTTTTTTACTAAATCACTGATGCCAGTGGTACTGGACTTGTTGTGTGGCTGGAAACCAAGACCATTTGTAAGTACACCAGTAATTCTGCAAATTAACTGATGACTTATTTTGCCTTCTGAAATCAAGCAGTGAGATAATATATCAGCAGGCAGGAAAGGGAGAAATTCATTTGCAGAGGCTTGCTAGGCTCTAGATAGATCTCTGTAAAGCTTGGGAAAATAGCTTTCTGTGGCTGTGCTGAGTTCCTGTTTAATTACTTTGCCAGACATGACCTTGCACAACGTGTATAACACAAGAGACTAGAAGATCTTCTGTGGTAAACACAGCCCATAATAACTCCATTCTCTAATCTCTGTTTCTCTAGCTGATGCCACCCCTTATAAAACTATATATTATCCCTGAAGCACCTAATTGAGAAATGGCTTTGTGAGGGCATAAAAACATTTGAGGTGTAGGAGGCAATTGCACAGGAACAAGTTTACTTGTCTCATTATTGTTACATGTCAATACTGTCACCAGAAGACCCATTTCTAATTGTGTCCTTTGGGTTGGCGGGATCGTGTGTTTGGTCACTGGATGGAAATGCCCAAGAGGTTGAACAGAGTGATGCTATTTAGTGGTGCTTTTCACACAGTTTGGGAGGTGTGTAAGTGTTCACTTGCTTTTCTTGCATGTGCTGCTGTGTATTAAAGCATTCCCAAAGTACCTCTGCCAAGTGAACCCCTTCTGAGCACCTGGCCACAGTCACTCCTTCAAAGTGCATGGCAATGCTTTGGCATCACTTGAATATCAGCCTCCTAAATACTTGTTATTTTTGCCTCTCAAGCAGAGCTGCTCTGCTTTACAGGGTGAAGGCAGGTCTGCTGGCTCTTAATTGCCTCCTTCCCCAAGTGACTGGGGAGACTGTTCTCTAGCTGGCTGTAATTATCCTTTTCTGTAAACTAACCAAAGTGCACTCTGATTTCAGTGTTGTGTTCATTAGCAAGTGTTGTTTTGTGTGTTAATGCATTCTGGGAATGTCCAGTCTGTAAGGATGCACTGATGTGTGTAGCCAGTGTCTCTGAAATACTGAAGAACAAATCTGTACCAGGTAACTGATTTGAAATGCAATCCATGATACTAAGGACAGAATATCTATGGTTGGTCAAGTTGCAGGGTGTATTTGAGTGAACTTCTGTCTAAAAGGGAGATAAACTCTATTGTCTCCAGAAGAGCATTTGATGGGAGGGCTGGTTCTGAGTCTGTGCCTGCAATAGATTCTTCCCTGTGGTTAGTGTTTGTGGCATGAATTCTTGTTCGAGGTGAGGAGGGGATTTTTCCTGTGAGTGGCACTGTTGGTGATGAAAGTGGGCTGCTAGTTTGGCACTGGAGAAATGTGGAAGGAATGAAAGCTTCCCTTTGTACCTTGACCCAAACATAGTTCATAAAAGAAGACCCACCATGCATTCCTTGTAAAAAGCCTGAATCCTAGCAAATGCTTTTTCTTGTTACTATCCAGATGCACTCATCAGTGTGGACTGGTTGGTTTTCAGATGGATAAATGTGTGCAGCATATAAAAACAGCACTGAATGCTTTTAAAAGCATCCAGCTCCTCCTCAAGCCCCTGGATGCAGAGTTTTCCACTGTGTCCTGTAATGAGCAGGGAGGCATGGCTGCTCTGCCAGGCACACGTGGAAAGGTCTGCCCAGTCATGTTGTTGATTGCTGGGTAATAAAGGATGTGACTTGTGGGGTTTTTCTGCATAATGAGATGATTCCAGTGAAAAGTATGATCTGAATCTCCAAGTGTCTCTGTGTGGACACTTCTCTGCTGATTGTGGGGGCTCTTTAACTGGTGAGGAATAATAATAGACTTCCTTAGTGGAGCAAACCACGTCAGAAAGAGACTCTCAGAAATGTGCAGGTGGAAAGCTACTGTTGGAGAACTTGTTTCACAATTGCCTTTTCAGTTAATTTCCGCTTGTATACAAGCCCTTTCTCAGAGCATTTTACCATGTATTTCCAGAGAGAGCACTTGATCACTGAGCTTCTGCAGAGCGCTTAGATCTTAAAGACACCAGGCACTCCAAATCAGCCCTGATGAGCATTCATATGCCTGGTTTGGCTAATAGAATTACCCAAACTGTTCTGATGTGCAAAATTATTTTAAGTGTATGTGAGACTACTGTTTTTGCTGAGTATTTCAATATGTCAGTAGTCTGTATGAGAAGGCAGATGAATAGAGAAACTGCAGAAACGGAAATGAGAATTCAGAAATTAAATGGAAAACTGCACTTTAAAACAGAAGGTTTGCTTATTGTTCTTGAAAGCATTGGGTACTTGCAGGAAAAAAACTAAACCGTTTGAATAAAGTCTTAAGAATGTGATATTGGATGCTTAGGGACTTCAATTAATCTCCTGAATATGATTCTCACATGTGGAAAATTACAAGGAAATAACTGTCACGGTATTGAGTTCTGACCATTCTTTCCAAGTTACACACACCTCTGAAAATTACTTTGAACAAATTTAATGGTGTCCCTGGATACTACAGATGATGAAATAAGCGTAAGAGGCCCTGAAGAATAGCCTATGGGCTCTTCACTGTGTCAGGTGGTTATGTCACTTGCTCAAGTGTATGCTGTGATTCCATCCTGCCACTGCTAGCTTTCCATTCTTATCTGTTAGTCTGCTAATGAAAATTACCCTGCTAACTCTTACAAGTCAAATTTGGGCTGTAACATTTTCAGGCTTTTTTTTCCCTTTGCTCTATTTTTTCTGGTCAAATATAGTGATAGTGAGGTTTAAAGAGGCAACCATCTTCTGTTGTTCTGTCTACTTTACAGGAATAGCTTAAGAAATAATACAGAAAAGGCCTATAGAAGCTATTGTATACATGCCACGTATATGTGTATGCCCCTACACACACACATCCATGCATGCACCTCTGGATGTATGTGGGCAAAAACAGGCTTTTAAAGTAATCTCAGGTCATGGTCTCTAGCTGCTGGCTTCACTTGTGCACTTTCAGACTTTATTAGGAAATGGAGCTTTCCAGCTTTTTCAGGCTTTTTGTCTGTTTTTAAATACCCATTTGCACATATGTGTCTGGGATGGTAACCCCAAGTCTTGCCTTACCTTCACATCATTGACGTTCATCCTTGTTCCCTCCTTCCCAACGAAGATGTCATCTATGTCAACCAGAATGTACCTATCCAAGGACAGCGTGAGCTTCTTTCCTGACAGGAAAGAGATGGCATCGATAAAGATCAGTTTGTGCAACCAGAAGGTCAGGTTGTTTCCAAACAGGACTCTCTGGATCCCGTCGTGGAGCCCCAAGTCCTGGATGACGGTCGCGTACAGCGCGGCCCTCGGCAGTGCTGGGGGGGTGGGTCTGGAGGGCTGCAGCTCCGTCAGGAGCACCGGTTGGTAGGTGGAGTGGTTAAACTGGAACACTGTCCAGTCCTCCCCGGGCAGGGGCCCTTTCTCAGCCCTCGGCGCTCTGGTGATGCGCAGCAGGGGCGACTGAGGGTTCACCACGCAGTCCTTGAGGGCTACGTTGTTGTAAAGGTGTAATGGCAGTCCTTTCAGTTTGAGACTCGGGGAGCTGTTCTCGTTGGCTTTATGAAAACCAATTATGCTAACACTGTATTCCACACAGTATTTTTCCAGAAGCTCTCTATTCCATGAGTCCATGGATACGTACTTTAAAATATTCTCGTATATAACAATGGTGTATCTCCCTCTGCCATTGTCTGTGAGAGGGGGGATATCCCCCTTAGCTGGTGCAATGACCATGTGGTACTGAAATCTGCTGGACTCGAGGATGGCTATGATGTCTTGTCCTAGCTGGGAGTACTGGCTCTCCACAAACAGGAGGACAGTGGGATCAGTTTTGGAAGGATCGATTGGCTTAGCTGTTCTCAGCTCCTCAGACCTGTATGGCAGAAGTTTGAGGGGTTCGCACTCGGCTTCTCCGGTGGTTTCCACAAGGGTCATTTCCTGCTTGTAGCCAGTGTAAAGGAAATAGGCAGAAATGAGGATACTTGCCAGGCAGAAGGTTGCCAGGAGAATGACCAGCGTTCGGAAACTTCTGCGGAGCTTCACGATGAGATTCATCTTTCGCAGGACTCCCAGCTCCTGTTGGACTTGCTGCTTTTGTGGCTCTCTCTCTTCCTAAAGTGCCATAGGAACGAGGAGTCGCAGAGGTGCCGATTCCCCTTCCGAGGTGTTCATGTGACCATTGCAGTGCATTTATGAAGCTGTCGGGAGGTTATAAAGCTGTGGAAGCGGGAAGTCAGAGGATCCGGAAAGCTGAATTGAAAGAGGTTTTCTCAGAATGCAGCAGCTGCCAATAATCAATGAAGAGTACTCTTAACATTATCTGCAACAAGAAGTGAAGAGAAAGTAAAATAAAATCCATAAGGCAATTAAAAACACGTGTTAATGAAGCCTGGTGATTGATACTGGTAATCTGAGTTAAGAGGGAAGTTTATGAGCAGTTCAAGGAGCACTCGGTGTCACTTGCTTTCTTGATGTGTTAATATAAGCTTCATTAAACAGCTCTCCCATGTTCTTAGGGTGTAAAAATAAAGTCTAAACATAACTTTCTGAGGATATGCATCTATTCTTATCTAACATTGTTCACTGCTACTGCAAATGAGAGTGACTGAAGATTGTAGGGCAAAATTAGGACAAAGTAAATGTTTTTTAAATATGGGACCATGTTCCATGCCAAATTCCAACTACTAAAGTACTTTGAAGGGGCGATAAATACTGTATTGGACTGGGAAAGTAATGTGAACAAGGTGAAAGACACAAGAGGACTTTGAAGGACTTAGAATGGAAACTCCAGTTTCCATTCTGTACTTGGAGTGATCAGTACCTCAGTCTGTTTAAGGAACAATAAAGATTGTGCAGGGGCCAAGTGGATGAGTAGGCTGCTAAAACTGCAGGGTGCAGCTGGGCATCCCCCTGGCTCCATCCGGGATCAAAGAGATGTGTTGTGAGGCATGAAAAGTACCACATGGCAGTTTTTTGAGTGTTGGGTGGGCATATAGGTGTGTTCCCTGGTCCATGATGCCTCTAGCTGAAGGACTGGGGCTTCAGTCTGTCCCTGTATGGCTGTAGTACAAGGTGCTTAAACCTCTGAAGCCTTTGTGCCATTCCTGATAGTCCTACCTAAACTCACGACAAATGGCCATTGGAAGCAGTAAACCGTGTTACTTGGAGACAGCTAAAGCCAACTAAATAAATAGCTTGTGCTGCTCTATGGATTTAAATAGGAATTAACATCTTTCTGAATTATTTATGTTGTTTGCCTGTGTAGAACAATGTGAGATGGTAAACAATGGATGATTTTGGAACTGTAGGGAAGAAGTGCTTTTTCCAGGCAGATCCTTGTCAGTTGATGTGTCCTTTTCCGTTAGCTCACGTTACACTTTTGAGTTTTGTTCTGAAAACTATTCATTCATCTTAAGCTTTGCACCTAAAACTGGAAAATGCTTGTAAGAAGCATTTGGACAGAGGGAGTTTTTGCTGAGACCATTTGTGACTTTGCAGGTTCTGGTTTCTATCTGATTTACCTTCCTCAGTTGGAAGCTTGCTAGGAGATGTGTCCCTGTATTGTGGGCTATTCCATCAGTGGCCCTTCTGTGTGTCACACAGCAATTGGCCAAAATGTGAATGAGGTGGGGAGTTTTATCTGTGGACAGAAGTGAACGGAAATGAGAAAAATGTCCTGTATTTACTAATTTCTTATGTGTGGGAGAAGAAACACAAAAGAAATCACAGCTGTCACAAGGAAATTAAAATCGCCTGATAATTTCAAGAGTATTTGCCCCGCTTTGGTGCTCCTCTTGTTCTGCAGTTCTGTCTGCTTGCCGGGATTTCACTTATTAAACCTCCAATTAAGATTTCCTCAGAAGATAAAACTGGATCAAGTGAAGCATCCTGTGTGAGCCCGCGTTTGAGTGGCGGTGACGTTGATGAGTCACTCAGCCCGATTCCCGAGGGTTTATCAGAGCGGGAGACCCGCTCTCCAGCCCTGAGGGGTGGGCGATCTGCCCCCCAAACAGCTGATTGCGACAAGCCTTGGTTTTGGTAGCAGGAGACAGGCAGATGTCTTGAAAAAAGCCATGAGACCCCGTGTGGGACTGTGCCTCCTCGGCTCGGTTTCGGCACTAGAGGGCAATGTGTTCTCGCTTTTTAGAGCCGGCCCGTGCCGCCACCTCGGCTCGGAGCGCACGGCCCTGCCCGCGGGGCCGGCACTCCCCGGGGCAGGGACAACGGCTTCGGGAAGTTTAAACTTCGATAAAACCCAGCACTTCTCCTCTAAGAAATGTGCCGCTTAAATCCCCCTGAATACTTGGCAAATGTTTCAGCCGACACCTGTGGCACAGGGGGATAGCATGCGAGGAGATGTAAAATTGCATGTGTTCCCCCTCAGTGTTCAGCCCTGCTCGATCTACTGGTTTTGCTGTCAAAATAATCAACCTCAAGAGTAGTATTCTTGTATTACCATAATATGAGTAGCCACTGACTTTACAGTAGCAAAAACAAAACTATGGTCTTCATCCCAAATTGTTTCCTCCAAATAACACAGTAAAATCTCTTCCAGATTACATTAAACATGGTTATTAATATTTTAACTACTATCTGTTGTATGCAGATGTTATAGTGAGTTATCTCGATGTCTGTCCCACTTATCTAGATGTCTCAGTATTAGAGTTGATAAGGAATTTAAACTTGCATATGGAAACCTGGCGCTGGAGCTGATCATCCTTTTAGTTTGCACACAACTGCTCTGTTGAACTGATTGTACTGTTCAGCAAGAAAAAGAATAGTGTGAAGTAATTAAAGTTTATGAACATAAATCAGCCATAGTAGCCATTAGTGGGACATTTTCCAAGGCATAATTGGGAGTTAAGTGCCATTTGTGCCTTTGAAACTCTCCCCCTTAAAGTTCAACAGCTTAGTATTCTCTCAGAAACTCACAGATCTTTGGAGAGTCCCTGTGCTATATTAATTTGAAAAACATGAAAATAGGCTGTATTTCATAATTAGTGTTACTAATGGAGTTTTAGAAACCGGCGTGTGGGATCCAGTGGTCACTGGTGAGCACTCACTGACTTTTCAGAGGTGTAAAGCCCAAAGCTGGGTACATTTGGTCATGGAATCAAGGAGCTGGTCCTTCAGAAGGTCTTGAATTGTGCATTAAGCTGATTTACTAGACATGGGGCCTTTCACCAGCAAGAGCAGAACTCTGCAGTGTAACTCTGTTGTGATGTCAGACATCTGCAGGGACTGTAATTTTTCTTTAATTCAGGCAGCTGAAGAAAATAGAGGTTTAAAAATTGCTGCCTCTTTGCTAAATAATACTTCCTGCTTTCCTGCTTTGATTGATGACTAAAGAGTGCTGATTTTGAAGATGATTGATTGGGAGATTAGGGCTCGACTATTTAAAACTGATACCATGTTAGTGAAAAGAAACAGCCTCTTATTAATACCATGTGTTAACATTGCACCAGGAATTAAAGCTGATCCTCTCATGGTCCTGTTCCTATCACAGAGCTTGTCCCAGTGGTTTGACAAGCAGGTTAAGAGCATGTTGCTGATGGCAGTGCTGAGTAGAGGAGCAGGACACTTGTACCAGGGCACTGTGGTCATTCCTAATCTCCTGCTTGTACCAGAGTGCATTGCTGTGAGTAGTTCACTTGGAGGCAAGCCAGAGGTTTCCTTCCATCTTATTCCAGCATAAATCAGAAGTCAGAATGCCTTCATTTTTTATATATAAAAACTTCCCTTTAGGGTAAAAAATTAATGTAAACTCTTTCCTTTTTCTTCCTTTCTAAGCTTGTATGACTCCTGCCATTTACTAGCAGCCCCATGAATCATGTTACCTACTTGCTGCTCCTTACATGTGACTCCTCATTCATTACAGAAACAAGAGAACTGATTTGAGTGATAAATGACTCCTGTTGACCATTTGAAAAAATTCAGGGTTTCTACTTGCTGCAGAGGAAAAAACCAGCTTGTTTCTTTTTTTTCTCTCAGAGAAGTTTCCTAGAGACTTTTTTACTGAGCTCACAAAACATGTCCATCTTGAAAGTAACTTTATTTTGTTTTTCAAGCTTCAAGTTGAATTGTGTTTTGTCTTATAACTGTAGCTTTGCTCATGAGGCATGTTGGTACCAACTCCTCCATAGCTCACCACAAGGCACTGGAAAACTCTTTTTACTTAGGATAAGGACAGCTTCTCAGCTGGTAAAAGCTGTTGTAAGTCTTCTGACTTGTGTTCTATAATTTCTGAGTGGAGAGGCTGCTCAGCACTTTGACCTTTTCTGTTTGTTTTCAATGCATAATCACCTGTAAGCTAAACCACGAGTTTTTCAGTATTTTCAGCAATTTGTTCAGTCTAGAGTGCACATGTAATCTTGTGTGATCTCAGAAAGCTAAATGATGCCAGAGGGTGAAGTTGATAATCAATGAATATAAAGCAAAGTGTTTGAAATAGCTCAGCTTGTGCACTCAATGAAAGCTGGCACAGTCTTAGCATGAAACAATACTTGGAAGTATTGTTTGACCCTTCTGGCTTCTCTCTCTCTTTAGCTTTAAACTTTTCCAGATGATTTCAGAAATTGGAGCTTTAAAGAAAGACTCCCCATAGCAGAGTGGCCAGAGGTATCTTTGGAGATGGGTTTTACACATCTGCAGATGATGCTTTTAGACAGGTAACTATAACCTCTGCTAATGAGAGCCCCCCAGGAACTGGTGGGTTGCTGCTACAAATGGGAGCTAATGAGGACCTAGGTCAGACATTATCCTTTCTGCAAATCCTCCCTCGCACAATTGTTGATTCCCCAGCTCACATGTAACACTTCACGTTCTCAGGTGTGGAAGCTCCTAGAAACCAGTAATTCAGGTACAGTCTTAGGAGAACCAGGTATGCAGAGAGCACCTGTGTATGTATTTCTTGCATCTCGACACAGTGACTCTAGTGTCCATTGCAGCAAAGTAGGTGGAAATTATCACATTCCGCTCCTGTGCTGCTCCAGATGTGGTGAAGTATGGTGATATCAAGAAATACCACTATCAAAGTTACCACAATATACGTAATATTTTTGTCATAAGGCAAAACACCTTAACTCTGTGGTCAGTCTTAAAATAGTGTAATTATAACTTTAAAAGTACCTTCTCAATGCATTTTCCAATAAATTTGTTCCATCTTGGCTGACTGATGGTAATAAGATCTATCACTTTTAGCCAGCAACTCACCAAAAATTTAGAAAGCTGAAGAGCCTTATTTGGTACAGGCCTGACTTTTCCAAGGTCACTTGGCAGCCACATGGCTGAGCTGGAAGCAACAGCCACTTGTTCTTGCATAATGCCCTTCAACAGATGTTTACAACTCTCATGGCATCTGTAGGAAAGTAACTGAACCACCAAGGTTCAGGAATAAGGTGCTGAGAGATGATCTGAAGGTCAGAAGCTCACTGCTAAAGCCATGGTGACAGAGCCAAAATGTCATGGCAGAAAGCTGTGCCTGCAATCACACAGAGTCCCATGGTACAGAGATGTGTGTGTGGCCTACAGGACTGAGACTGTGGAGCTGATGCTTTGCTTTTCCCGTGGGATTAATGGAGAGTGCAGATGGAATGAACATGCTGTGATTGCCCCAGACCTTGTGAATGAAAGCAGGTTCCACACGTTGTCCTGAGGCAGCTCACAAAACCTTTCTCCTGACTTGGTGCAACAAATGTCCTGATCTCGCTCGGTTAATGGCTCTTCATCACTTCTCAATTCATAGTTTAATGCTTCAATGGAAGCCAATTTGAATTCATTTACCTTTTCAAATCAAACTTTTGAGAGATGCTGTATCAGAAGTTTTATTACGGTCCATCTATTCTGGTTATGTTTTCTCCTTTTGTAGGGCTGTCAATTAGTTATCCAGTGCAACAGGATTTGTGTTGTGAATTCAGCTGAGACAACATTTATGCCATATAATGGCTCCCTAACTAGAACTCCTTAAAGTCAACCAGTGCAGTAGTCAAACCCTTTGTGTCTTGTTTGATTGTATATATAAGCTGAGGCATTAAAAAAAATTCTAAAAACACTTTTATAGTTCTAATAGCATCTAAATAACTGCAGATTTTCTGTATCTATTTTGAAAATTTATTAAGGAATATATATTTGGTGGATGACTATTGAAACTTTACTTTTTGGAGGTTTCTTACACAAAAAAAAATTTGAAAGCTCCCTTTTTAATGAAGAAGCCCTTTGCCTAGAAGATATAGTTACAGGCTCTGGAACAGCCTGTTAGAAGCTGAACTAATTGGTCTTTATACTTTTTTAGTAGTTAATGGCTTCCCACACTTTTTCCTATTGTTTTTACGGGACCTAAAAATGTTTGCCACCATGTGAGATAATTAAAATGTGTCCACCCTTATGTCAATGACAATATATTTCACCAAATAACATGTTGTGGTGTCTGTATCCTGTCACAGGGACTACTCCTGAGAAAGCCTGATGTGGTCACATCTGTGCTAGGAATTAAAAGGAGGCCACTAACTTATTTCAGAGGGACTACTGCTGTCACCTAGTAATGATCTATTGCTACTGCAAGGGAAGTCTATTATACCCAGATAACAAAGACTTGGTACCTAAATCTTTAGAGCAGCACGTTTACCACATGAAATTTAAACAGGGGTTTATTCTGAGTTTACTCAAGCCCTGTTCCAGCCAGCCATAAACCATCTGCAAGCTCTATATACATTAATTCTCATTATAACAGCTTCTCTTTGTTTATTCTTTAAGTAATTTCTGCTGGAGTCCCCTTTCCCAATCTTTGTCCTCACTGGCTGAAGGGGTTTGTTGTCATTGAGAGGATTTGGTAGGAAAATGGGGAGAGAGTTGAGTCCTAGCAAACTCTGATCAGAGCAGATATGTGGGCTGGAGCAGCATCTCGGCCACCAGTGTTGGCAACAACCTGGCAGGTTGTGGCAAGTAGTGGCTTTCAAGTGAAGCAGGGAGAGCAGAGCAACCTGTTCTTTAAAACAGGCAAGGTGAGCTCTTTGTGGGGACCAGTTATGGCTGCACATACTACTGTAGTCAGGAAAACTGACCTAGATTGAGAAACTTGATCGTGTACTAAAAATACTACAATAACCAGAAGAGTATTTCTTGTTTTAAATATATTTAAGTGTTTATATGGGCATTAGCTGTAAAATGTTCCAAGATGTTTCATGTTTGGTTCAGACATGTATAGCATGGGTATTGAAAAGGGTGCATGTAAGAGAGCTGGTGCAAAATTCATGCTTCCATGTGCAGTCAAATATGTTTGCAGTGCTTGTTTCCTTTTTCTTCCTATTCTTTATACCCTGGTTAAATTCCTTTGTGTTTTACTTCTGGCACTGTTCTAAGGGGTTTCTCCAAGAGAAGCCACTTTGTCAGTCAAATGAAAGATCTCTTCAGAGATTTCTGGTGTGTCATCTGTGACCTATAGATACTGTTTTGCTCTTGGTTCAAAATATAAACAAATATTTCCTTTCAAAAGATATATTCCTGGTTTTGTCTAGATAAAGTTCATTTTGGAAATCCCCCTAGTAGGATAAGGGTTCTACTTGGGAATTCAAGGCATTTTTTGTTGAGTCACGCTGAGCTCAGAGACTGGAACTAGAACTAATACCATTAGAGCTCGAGATAGAGTAGAGAGGCTTTGATTAACCTGTTGTTTTCATGAAAAATCTCTGTTTATTGAAATACTGAGGCATTAACTTATATATGAAGGGGGAGGGTGTGCAATGAAACAAAAATCGAAATGGTTGTCAAAATATTTCAGAAAACACTGAGCCTGAATCAGGCTGGAATTAGTTATGCCTCTTTACATTCCTATACTCTGCTGTAGGCTGGGTGCACAACTATACTACTTTTTCCAAGATATATGTCCTGGGTGTGTCATGGAAGAGGAAATCCAGCCTGGCTTTCTGGTTTATGGAAAGGCTTACAGGCAAACAGAATGATGTCTCATTAGTTAACACACTATGTTATAACCCATAAATCTTTTAGACAACACCTAATACTGAAGTTTTCTGCCTGAATGTAAATATTTTTCCATGGAGGAGCAAGCCTTTTTGGAGGCACTTGAGTTCAAAATTTGAATATGCAGAATGATTGCTGCTGATTCATGCAGGCACGTGGAGCTTGCTCCAAGGCTGATGGAGAGTAGGTCTTCTGGGAGTCAGAGTGTCAGGTGTTTTGAGCCATGCTTGGCTTGCTTTGCTTGTCATGTGGACTGTGCATACCACAGAATTCTCTATAATTGTGATTTTTCAGGTAAAAATTATGGTAACATGCACTTTTGCAGGTGATTTGATTCATCAGGCTTGTGGTGCATGATTCTGCCCTTAACAGTGTGATCATAGGGGGGTAGAATAGTGAAGCCATTTCAAATTGCAGACCAAATACAATCTCCTGACTAGTACTGAATAAAAATGCTCTAGTCTGTTATACCATCTATTCAAGTAGGTAGAATGCAGGTAGTCTGGCAAGATATCGAGGCAGATGTCCCTGCTTTGGCTTAAATTAAAAAACAAACAAATATGACCAATAAGTCTAATTTCAGTATCTTACCCAGAAGACCTGCATTTTTCTCTCATTTCCAAAAATTTCTCTGTGAATCACTGACCACCTGCCCTCCCCTCTGGTGGGCTAGGGGGGTGATAATTATCCCAGGGAGAGAGAATAAATTCACGAGTATCCCAAGGCTCTGGAACTTGAGCTCTGGCCTTCTCCTTGCAAAACATGGTGCCATGCAAAGGAAAAGATGTTGGATAAAGCATTCCCTGGAACTAGAACACAGAGGTGGGTGCATATTTCATGACACACTGTTTTAACTTTCCAACTAGTTGCCTCTTTTATGGCCAGCAGCTACTATTAATTATTTATCAGAACACTTATTTATACACTAAAAGCTAAATGCAATCCTTTCAGTGGAAGCCTGGCAGAGTGTGGGTTGGAATATGTAGCTGTGGATAGTCCTTCAGGAGGGCAGGTTTGGTGCAGAGTTTGGCTCGGGAAGAGCCTGTTCACATTATTCTCTGCTGTGTGTCTGATAATGATATTTATGTATGGGAAGTGAAAACTTGGCCATTAGTAAAAGTCCATAGCTGTGGGTGCATCAGTCTGCTTTCTCTTGGCCAAGCTAAGAAAGCCAAGGACAGTTGTTATTTCATCAGGTTCCAAGGAAGAAAAAGGAATCCCTTTCTCTTTGCTTCCTTCCTTGTGAAAGCCTCCTGCCCTGGCTTCTACGTGTGTATTTGCTCTGGCTCTGTAGAACCCATCCTTACAGCAGAGGAGGGTTAATCTGCTCCCCTTGCCTGCACTTGGGGAGATTAGTTGTGACCCTTCCTGTAGCCAGAGGGAAGGAAATAGGCTTAAATCCTTCTCTGTTCCTTTTGGAATTGAGTTTGTCATCTCATGGCCGTACATGACTTCTGTCTGGTGCCAGTGAGTTTTCCTCATCTGTTACTGACATGGTTTCTACACTGATGTGCTGTTGCCATGTGATTCCAGTGGCATCATTGTTGAGGTAAAATATTATTATTTTTCTATAGCAACTGTTAATTTCAGAAGAAACTGCAATTCCATTGTAATTATTCCTGAAAGTAGTTGTAATAAGTGTTTTGGACTGATGTGCATGATTTTCATTTTCTTCCAGCACCTGATTCTTTTAATAACTCCATTTTTCTAATTTGAATGTTGACATAGATGAAGAATTAATTCTGTATTTCTATCTAACACTCTTCTGGGTGGCTTACCTTCATGAGGGGCTGTGCATTAACATCTCAGTAGGTGAAGTAGACTTGTTGCTGTGACATGTGCATTCTTCAGCCTATCTCAAGGTGTGAGGCAGGACACTGAGTTAATGCTCCGTGCAATTTCCAGCACAGAGACCCCCCCATCTCCCTCAGTCCAGCCCCTCAGCCTGCTCTAGTGATCCTCAACTTCATCCCAGGCCTGAGAACAAGGGATCTGCTGAACTGCCACCTTACACTGTACTCCTTAACACTTGCAAATGGTTTCAAACCCAGGCTCCCCTTACCTTGAAAAGTGTGGAGAGCCCTTGGCTTACCTTGAGCTCAGTGCCCTGTTCCTGAAATGACTCCACAGCCTGGGGAAATTGCAGCCTTCTGCACAATTCCAAGTTAACCTTTCCTTCAGCCGTCCGAGCCCCGGCTTGCAATGCTTTGCTGCTCTTTGCCCAGGGTTTGCTTTGTTCAGAAAAGCTAATTTTACACGTATGGAAGGTTGTTTCTTGGATGCACCTGGGAAGCTGAAAAAGGTGCCCCTGCCCATGACAGAGTTGGAACTAGCTGATCTTTAAGGTCCCTCCCAGCCCAGCCCATTCTGTGATCCTGTGACTGTGGAAGCTTTGCAAAGCCAACACTTGGTGGAAGCAAACAGCAGTGCATATGTGCAGCTGGAGCTCAGCCAGCCCTATGGCCAGAGAGGCAGTCAAATCAAAACTGTTCGTGGGCTACATCAGAAAGGTTTGGAACACAAATGATCCTTTTTTTGTAAAAGATCATTATATTCTTTCCCTTGTTGCTTGTAGGAAAATGAGAAACAAACCATTTTCTGTGGGCACATGGTTAGAGGCAATTTTGTGTTTATCTAACTGAAAACTTGGTCACAACTAACAGTAACTCATCAGCATTTTCTTTGCTCAGTATGGCCATGGGTTTGCAATTAATGGCCAAATTTTCCTTAAAGTATCTCCTACTGCTGGGATAATTCCTGTACTGTATACCTTAAAAAACCCCATCTTTACTATTAGCATACTTTTCTCCCAGTCATACTGAATGATAGTTGAACTTTAGAGGAGCTCATGATTCCTGTGTGCTGCCACATCAGCTAAGTTTGATCATTGCTATATCACTCTTTGTAATGGCAGATATCACAACCTCTAAACATCCATAAAGTTTTAATAGGACTGCCAGTAAACTGGTGTGAGTTAACAGGGTGTTCAGACTGAAATGGAATTATATGTGTGTGTGTGAAAGTGGTCGGTCACTCAAGTATCCTGCTCTCTGCTTAAATCTAACCCTTTGGATCTGATTTATTCCAATAAAATGAAAGTTAGAGGAGCATTTCTCCAGCCTCGGAAAAGACAGTGGTGTCAATAAGACATTAAGGTCCTTCTGCTTTAATTTCTGAGGCTTTCAGACATTAAGCATCTACTACAAATCAAAAAAATGACAATGTTCTGAGGAAATGGCACAAAAACTAATACAGTCTTAAATTTCTGCACAGAGCAATGCCATTAGGAACATCTAACCTAATTGAGAATATCGTATTATCTGAATTGATAAGATTCAGATGAAAACTGGAAGCCAAGAATTTTCTCAGTTAAAAGCAACTTGGCATTTCACATGCCACCCCCAGCCCTTCCTCTAGAGCAGCACTTCAGAAAGCAAGTCAGACAGTGCAGCTGGGGGGGATGGAAAAATGTGCACGAGGAGAGGGTACAGACACCATGGGGCAAGACAGGGAAGCACCTGGAAACGCTGCCAACTATTGAGGCTTTAGGAACAATTTGATTGTTACCCTTCCACAAGCTGAACATCTTGTAGCAGGAGGATCATAACTGAAACTATTGAAGAAATTGCATGAAAATTACTTAGCTCTCTTTTTGTTTTTCTCTGGCAACATTCAGAGCTAGATAAGGCAGAGGAACCTGCTGCATGGGGCAGGCCAGATTCTGCAGCATTTATTCATAGGGTTCAAGCATCTGGATTGGGAGCTGCAGAAGTTAGTGAACAATGACATGGTAAATGCCCTGGGGAAAAGAGAACTTGATGAGTGTGGGGTTCTGTAGGTGTGTGTGCTTACACTAGTGTAGTGACTGTAGGAAGAGACTTACCTCTAAGCATTTCTCCTTTGAGTTTTTATTCCCAGCAGCAATGACTTGGAGCTGCTGTGCCAGCTGTTAGATAAAAATGCTGGGCTGCTGCAGGACTCTGACTCTGTAGTGTCTGGAGAGCACACACCAATTTTTTCAGTTTATCTCTCACTACCTGGACCAATCCTTGCTTCCATGCTATGAATGGCCATGCTGTTTTACAAAAATGGGGCTGGCACATGTTTGGTATCAAACTGCTGGAAGAGAGTAGATCTGCAGGTCTTGGCTTCCTCACAGTACAATTACCCTTCCTTTACATAGTGTGTGTCTAATATATACCTATGGAAAGCTTTCACAGTGTCATTTGTATACAGTACTTGTGCTTAACTTTGCTAGTGTTAGCAAATAAAAACAAAGCATGTGGAGTAGACTAGAGAACTGCAACCTTACCCTCTCTTTTTCCCCTCTCAAATAACTTCCCATGCTCTACCTTCTGTGGCCTTTCATATATTTAGGCAGGCAAGTTTCCCTTTGGAGTGTGCACATCTGTTTACATCGAGGGCACTTACATGCAAACATGGCAAAAGGCTATCCCAAACTTCCAAATAATCCTTTGCATGCCAGTCTCTAGGCAGCTTTCTGAAGTACTTACTATGCATAGGTTCTAGGCAAATCGTTTGACACACTGTGTGGATCTTTGTACCTGCTCAGCACTGTTTTCTAGTCTCTGATACAGGCACTGTCTTGTGTAGTTGTATGACTATACACCCAGAAGCAGAGGTTCAGAAGCTGAACAATAGCTTACCTAGAGAAGGATTTCTCTTCCTAGCGTGCAGGCAAGACACATCTGCTATTCAAATCTCTTCACATGGCTCCAGGTAAACTAGGGAGAGTTTTCAATTGCTGGCAGCTGTCTGAGCGGCATCCCGGGAAGGCTCCTCTTGCTCCAGCCCCAGTAACTGAACTCTACCGGCACAGTCACATCTCATTTATACACAGACTGTCCTTTTCAAAGCGAGCAGCGAGCTGGAATGATTCAAACCTCTGTTCAGCACGCCGTTCAAAATGCAGCTTCCTCCTCGGCCATGGGGATAACGCCGGGGAGCAACCAGGCTACAGCAGAAAGGCTGCGAGAACTCTTCAATCACCCGAACCTCAGCCGGTGCCGGTGCCGCCGCCGGTGCTGCCGCTGTGCTCCCGTTTGCTGTAGTCAGCCGCCCTCTCCCTCGTATCTACAGGAGTATCGGGGCGGCTTCGCAGGGTTGTGATTGGCAGAAGCGGCCAATTCCTCCCTCTAATCAACCCGCAGACTTTCAAGGACTCGGAGCTGCTCTGATGTCATTCCAGCCGAAGGGGGGATGCTTCACGCGAGGACGCCACGGCAGAGGATAATTCGGAGATGAGCTGCATCCCTCTCCCACAGCCGTGATTGATTAGATGCTCCGGGAGCATTTGCATAATCTGTCATTGTGCAGTTGGACCACCTCCCCTCCTGCCCGCCCAAAATGCGGGAGGGAAATGCCACTTTCAGCTGCTGGTTTTACACCTGGAAACTGCAAGCGAAAACCTGGGAGAAAGGAAAAGTTAAGTCATTTTTCTGACAGGAGGATGCTTGAGCTCCCAGTCCCGTCCCCCCCGCGCCCCCATCTCCGGATGCTAAAGGAGACTCAACAAAATCACAGTGCTGGAAGACTTTTTGTTTCCTACTCTTGTTAGGTCACTGATAAGATCACCTGGTACAACAAAAGGTGGGTTTTAGTGCATGACCGAAATCAAGCAGAGGTCACACAGCAAGTGGGTTACAAATGATGTCCCTGATACCAGCAAATATTCGGTGCTCAGAGGTGCAAAGTATTTTCCTGCTGCATGTGACACAAGTTCCACCTATTTGTTGCATAATTTCTTATTAAAAGCCTTTATCTTATCCAACTGGAGATGAAATCTGCTTCCGTAGCCAAGAAACATGATTGCTATGTGACTTTAAATTATATTACAGAGGTAAAACTGAACACTTTCTATATTAAAAGAATTAAATTTTATTCCAATCTAATTTTCAATTTTTTGCCAGCTTGACACCTTTCACTCCAAAACTGTTCTTTGTACAATACACCTTGGAATTGAAATTCAGCCAGTTCTGTGCAGCAAATGTGAGGAGAAAATAGTTTTGTTCAAGGAGACTGGAACAAACCCATTCTGAGATGATGAATGACGCTGTAAACTCAGATTTGAATCATAGGAGGGTCAGCTCAACCTTTCCTGTTTCCAAAACAGTGTAAATAAATGGTGTTCCTTGTGGTTTACCATTTACATCCTTCAGCTGGGACTTTCTACATGAAGAGCTATTTGCTCTCTGTGAATATCCGAGTTTCAAAGATGGTAGATATTCCTAACTGGGGACTAATTGATTCCTTCTGGCTAAATTAGAGACTGAGGGAAAATTGAAATTCAAAGAATGTCTGAATCATTTCCTGAAATTTCTAATCACTAAGCACTCGCTGGGGGTCTTTTAAACATGCCTTACACCTATGGCTGGCTCTGGATTTGGGATTTGCTTTCCAATGGCTGTTGTGAATGTTGGATGTGGGGTTCCCACTGCTCCTTGCATCCAGAGTGAGCATCAGAACTTCAGTCAGGCTGTAAACTAAAGCAGCCAAATTGAGTTAGAGAGTCTCTTCTCTACACAAGGAACACTTTTGGTGCAATTTGTCCAAAAACCGCAGGGATTTCCTATTCCTCCTAATGTGATGGTGCACAAAGAAAAAGTCCAGGTGCTTTGTTGCTGTTTGCAGTCACATACTTGGCTGCTGGCTGCACTCGGAGCAGCAGTGACCCCTGTGAGGGGCAGGGTTTGGCTGCAGAACAGCTGTGCTGCTCCAGGTGTGGTGGGAGCAGTGCTCTGCCCCCTGGAAGCTGCTGCTGCAGATGTTCTCAGGGTGGGCCAGCGGCCAAGTGGTTACACACGCTGTTGAGTGTGCTTTAATTCAGAGGCTGAAGTCACTCTTTGAACTGAATCCTTGGCTTAAGCCCATGGCACGCTGGGTGAATTTGACATGGAGAAACATGGCTGTGATTCTGAGTGTCTTTGCTTTGCTGGTGATTCATTTTAAGGGGAGGATCAGGAGAATGACAGTGCCAGGGTCTGCCCTTATGAGAAATGTGTGGAAATCAGTTGGCAGAGTTGCTCCAACTCTAAGTAATAGAGCACATCAGCCCTTGGGAAAAAAGTACAATTTAAATGTTCACTTCCCTCTTCTTTGGGTAGTAGAGAGAATTGAACTGAACTCTTCTTGCTTGGTCACAATTGCATTTGAGTTACCTAGAATGTCCTTTCAATCAAGATAGGACTTCTGATAGTGATGTAATTCTCATGCTCTGCTTAGGGGAAAAATATACATGGAAGGAAACAGGACAGTAAGGAATGGAAATGAAGCATAGATGGAGAGAAACAGGAAAAGAATATAAATTCTACTAATATAATTACTGTATTAATGAGGTATCACATTTATGCTGAAATCCTTGCCATGGGATACATGTTTTCCTGGCTCCTACATGCAGCACAGATTTTGCATTAGCTGGTGGAAATTCTGTACCTGTTAATCCTTGTGTGGTTTATTTTCCTCTCTGTATAGGTAGAAAATCACAACGGCCTCTTCCTCCTGTATTGGTAGTTCAAAAATTATAGATGAAACTGCCAATACTTTGCCCCAAACTAGTATTACCTCTCTGAAACATGACTTTCTGGTTTATTAATGGTGGGTTTTGTGGTTTTGTTTGGTTTTTATGGAGGTTGTTTTTTTACTGTTGTTGCTTTGTTTGGTTTGTGGAACTAAGTGTTTCTGTGTTCTATCCAAATTCTCTTGGACCTTACAGGTGTCTAAAGTATTTATCTTCACAGCACTTTGAGGTAGAAAAACACAATTCCTGCAGTTCTGTGCTTAGAAACATAGAATCAGAGAGTCCTTTAGGTTGGAAAAGACCTTTAAGATTATAGAGTCCACATATTAACCCAGCACTGCCAAGTTCACTAAACCATGTTCTTAAATACAGTATAGAGCAAGCAAATCCTGTCAGAAATTAGTACATGTAATATATGATATATCCCTGGTTCATTCTTCTAGAGTATCTAAAACTTAGGAATATTTGATGTTCTGTTGGTCTTATGTTGAGCTTTTGTTATCTCTGACTGCCCCCAGTTTTCTCACCTGTTATTTCAGTGCTCTGAAGACACTGTAATATGTACTCTCTGCTTCTCTCAAAAACCACCTCAAAGCACAAAGTCCAAGCTTCAAAATTAAGTTGACTACAATACATAGAACCACTTCTTTCAGCAAGACACAGTTTTTATGAAAGAAAGATGGCTTTTGACACTGATCTTCATAATGAGTTTAAAAGAACCAAAAATTACTCTTCCTGAAAGGACCAGCTTTTTCTTGAGCTGTGGAGACTTCTTATGAACTTCCCTGTAATTAAACAGCAGTGTGTCTTTTATTAAACACACAGAGCAGCTCCTCAGATGGTGTAAGTTGTCAAAACATCCATTGATTTCAGAGGAACTATGACAACTTGTAAGAGTTATAGATTAGTCTCAATTCTCCAGCAGTTCCTTGAGATATGCAGAATTTAATTACACTCACATCAAAAGTGCAAGAAACACAAAGGCATACCAGAGTGTGGTTTGGTTTTTTGGGTTTCTTTGAGTATTCATATATTACATTAAGAAGGGTCCGTTTGGTTTTCTTGATGTCTCACTGAGTTACTGGGGTTTCTAATCTGAATGCTCTGACTCGGTGTGTTAGAGGCTTTACATACTCAGAAGTGTAGGGATGAAATATAGATACCCTTGGAGCAGAGTTTCCTGTACCACAACTGAGTTAAGGCATTATGCCTTCTGAAAATGCCTGCCTTGTCAGGGGTTGTTCTTATTTCCAGATAACAAGGAGAATATGCTGGTAGTAGTCCATGAAACACTGATTTGCAACAACATCAACAGCAAAAATGCTTCCCAGTCCTGAAGTAAAATAAAATTAAAAAAAAGAAGGAAAAACTAGATTCCCTGGCTGCTGACTTTCTCCAGCTATTTTTACAAGTAGAAGTCTCCATTCAAGTTCTGTTACTCTCCCCTGTTTATGGCTGGACACACTTCTACAGATGATAAAGGGAAATCAGTGCACACCAGTTCTGTAATGACCTGTATCTTATACTTTTATTCCTTTGTGAGATAATTTTGATATCCTAGGGTGCCTTTGTTCCTGTAAGGCTTCAGATATATTAGTTTCAGAGAGTGTGCTGATATAAACTAATGTTGAAATATCTGCTAAACCAACATACATTCATTAACATCTAGCATTAGAGCTGCTCCACATCTAATTACATTACTGTTTTATGTCTTAAGTGCTTACTCAACTATAAAAATATAAACTGTGGTCTTTCAAGAATTGCTGTTGAGATACCATCAAAGCAAAAAATGAGTTTGTGCTTAATCCACAGCCTGATCTGTGTCACCACTTCCTGAGTGACACTGAAACAAGGGTTCATGTTGTGTGAGAGAAGCATGTGTTTGTTTATCCATAAAGTCTTTTGGGCTCTGTCCCATGATTTTCCTTACAGAATCCTTCCTAGGAAGTAAATGGGGATAAGTCTGGAGGTTAGAAAGAGAAGATATTTTTCCCAGGCCATGCTTTAATGTAGCAGGAGAGACTGAAGTCCCAGAGACGATTTATGTTCTGCTCAGCCCCCTTGTGACTTGCTTGCACCTGTAGCACCTTAGAGTGTATGGGAGCTGGGTCCTGTTTGGTCTTTTTTCGTGCACACTCTTCTTGTGACCTCTCTGCTGATAAGCAAGTCAGTCTATATTTGTAAATCCTTGCAAAAACTAGACTAAAAGCCAGGTGCAGGCCGAATTCATCTGACTGCCTCACTCAGAAAAGCTCGCTGCTACTCCCACTGCATTGCAAGCTGTCACATGTCTAGATCTACTCGGGTCGTGCTCTCATTTCCCCTTTCTGTGGAAGTATGGAGAATCCTTTAGTGTATTTCTCTCTTCTGTGTGACTGGGGAAGGTTATGCTTCATCAGAGCTCATCACATGGTTTCTCTCAGCCCCAGTGCTGCAGACAGCAGTTGTCACCCCGTTGTGCACCTGCTGTGGTGCTGGTCTCCAGTGGCCGCTCACAACCCGAGTTCAGGCTGGGTTAAATCAGTGACTGATGGAAATGGTCCCACATTTTGTACAGCAGTGCTTTACAGCACCTTGAGGAGCTCCTTATGAGACTGGCTAGGGCTCTTCTACTCCCCACATGAACTTTAGCAGACCTATTTGCAAGCTCCTGGTGATGTCTGGACAACCCACCACGATTTGTGCTGATTCATGATTTCTGTACAATAGAACCATTATCTCTGTTTAATACCAACATGTGTCAGCTGCATATCTGAGGCTTTCTAAGAGCAGTGGCATTGTATGACTGCAGGATGTTTTTTTCCTGATGGATAAGTCAATACAGATGCATTCCTTGAGGATGCAGTGGTTAACAGCTCGTGCAAGGGAGCAGTGTGAACAGTGAAGCTGTAGCAGGGCTGCTAAGATGTGCAGAGGAAGCTGGCTTCTAACAGAGGGAATCCAAGCCAGCTGTTGGCAAGGCACTTATCACAAAGCACATCATCCATAAAATGAAGTGATAGCATACAAATCTTAAAACTAAGCATTTCTTCTTTGATTATTAAAAATAAAGGAGCTTGAAGTCTTGGATTAATGTATTAACTGATTTTTTTAAAAAATTTTTTTTGAGTTAGTCAAACTGTGAAATGATTCATAAAGTAGCTTAATTAGACCAGAGCTCCAATGGGAGTCCCCTTTAACATGTCTACAGAGGCTCTTTAAATACTCTAATCCACTTCTGAATAAAAGGTGAAACCAGCAATGATAGTTTCAAAGAAGAAACTACAAAGAGCATTTATCTTTCTCCTTTTACTTTTCTGTCCTTGCAATCTTGATATCAAGCTTCTACTGCATTCTAAGGATGACTTTTTTTCCTAGGTTAGCTCTCACAAGCATAGCTTTTTATATACCATAATTTAAAACTAAAAAAACCCTCAAAGTGAAAAATCCATTACTAAACCACTCTCAAACTGGTATTATAGCATTACTGTAATAAATGGATCCTGTTGTACAGAGTGTTTTGTTTCAGCTCTTAGCAATGTTTTTTTTAATTTTAGATCATCCCATTATCATTTGCTTTCTGCTCCTTCTAGTGCTATAGGAAGAGGCCTCATGCTAATGCTCCAGCTGGGGTGGGAAATCCTGATGTTGAACGAAGCCTTTGTAAATCAGTTCCTGTTCTGTTCTGTGCCCATCTCCCTTGCAAGTTGCCTCTGCTCTGAGGCAGATCTGTGGTGCTTGGAGAGACTTGGTCTTCCCTCTTTCAAGAAAATTCCTTTCTTAAGCTGGTACATTGGGAATGGTATTTCTCTCGTGGGTCAAAAGGCTTTACAAAAGCCACCCCAAACCATAGAGTGTGACACACCAGAAGAAAATGGGAAATGGAAGTATGCCCTCTGAGGTTTATTTCTAGACTGACGTGACTATGCTGTGTCTCAAAATAAAAAACAAACAAACAACAAAGCCACACAGACCTAGATCCAACAAAAGGGAGCCCAAAAAACTTGAAAATGTTGTAGTCTGAGGAAGGAAATCAAGATCATGTTGTATTTACGTTGAACTGACTTTCTTTAGACATGTGAAATCTGTCTGTAAAATCTGTTGGAACAGAATTAATAAGCTAAAGAAATGTTTTTAATGTCTAACTGCTATTGATTCACATTTCCTGAGGTAGGAATTGCTTGCAGACTTTCAGCACTACTCTTAAAATATCATGATGGCAGCAGAAGGAGTGGTTGGGGGTTTTTGTGGATATGCAATACAGTTCAACATGAACATTGCCCAGTGATCATTGTTCTTCAAACAATCGTCTTTGGACTGAGGTTATTTAAAAAAATACTTTTTCTCATGGGAAGAAAATAAAGGTGAATTAATTAAAATAATCAAATTAAAACACGGATGGAGTAATCAAGAGTGAGAGCACTCCAAGTGAATAAGCTCTTAATATTTGACCATGATACTCCTCTATCATGCTCATTCCTTCTTTACCCATGGCACTAATAATCAGCAGGTTACATTTAAAAATACCTACTTCTATCTGTAATGATATTCTGGACTTGCCTCTTTGCTTTCTCAGGACTTTTGGGCACTTCAGAAACAATATTCAGAATGCTATTTTCCTGTTCATACCAGTGATCTGGCTACTGGGTTGTGTGCTGGTTTAAGTTGTGTTTATTTGTTGGGTTTTGAGCATGGCAAAAAGGCATGCACAGTTTGGACAAGGGCTCTGTGAACTGAAATCACCATATAAAAGGCTAAACACCAATAATAGAGATATTTGTTACAATGTGAAATACTGGCCCAAAGAAATGGATTAAATAGTGAGAGGGTAGTAGATTGATTTTTCCTGGTGGCATAATGCTTTTATGTTAAAAAGAAAAGTGTTTTAGGAAAGTAGATACTGTACTAAAAAAAAATTAATAGGACAGAAGAACAGCATGCATATTTCAAATCTGTTACATCTTGGGCTCCCATAGAGGGCAATATTGTATAAAAGATAGTTTTGAGCCATGTATCAGGGGTCTGCCAATCCATCTGTGTTGATGTGCTTTAAGGAAAATTGCTGTTACAATAAATTTGATGCCGCGTTTCCCTTCAGCCAGGCTGTGACTAATACCCACAATAATGCACACCAAGCCACACAGCAGAACCTTGTTAAAGGTGGAGGAAATTAATTTTGTAGATTATCTAATTGTGGGTTGTAGGGGGGGAAAAATCATATTTTGGCTTACAATGTTCTGTTCAGTCACTGAGTCACAGCAAGTGCTCTCCTTTGATAAAGTTGGTTGAACAAACCCATAAGAAAAAGGACCTAAGTTTGTGTTGTCAGTCATGGGAACAGGGTTTGTAGAGAGATGTGTCTGGGGTACAGTGAAATCATCTGCATTTCTGATTGTATCTGGTATTTCTTTCCTGTGGAATGCATGGGTGAACTTGGCATAATGCTTTAATTTACTGTTGTGCTTCTCTGGTTTTGATGTGTTGTCAGCACAAGGCTCTGTACTTCAGTCTCTCTCAGCCTCCTGGGTAATTGGAGCATGGAAAGATCCATCCCCTCTATAATAACCTCATATACTAAATTTCTCTCCTAAATTTATTAACCTGTTTCATGAGCACTGCTGTAGAGTTGTATCAGAAGAAGCTGTTCACACTGTCTGTGCTGGACATGAGTGAGGGTGTGGGGATCTAAGTTTATCTGCAGTGATTGGAGAGAGGCAAGTTCCCCTTCTGGGGGAGTGGGAGCCTCATATGTCTACATTCAAAAAGCAAGAGTGTCCCCAGTCTTTCAGGCAATGAAAATAAAATTAATTTGAAGAAAAAATTATTTACAGATATCCTTAAATAGTTCAGCTGGATTGGAAATGACTGATTGAGTGTCAAGAGATAAGTTCTCAGATTTTGGCTGACATCTCTATTTTTTTTAATCTCTATTCCAGTAGTGGAACTAATGACAGGTCCCACTGTAAATGCTGTACTCAACCCTGGAGTTCAGTCAGTGAGACTTAAATCTGTGGCACTACTTGTTTCACTGATTGTTTACCACTAGAAGTGGTCCAGGGAGACTTACAGTAGTTTCTCATTGCTGTCATCTTGGAAATCTTCATGGAGCAGGAAAGAAAAGCAACCAACAGGAACAGAAACAGAAGTAGCTGTTCTGCCCATTGTGTGTGTTGCACTGCCCCTGTAGGGATGAGAAGCCTCTTTCTATCTGCCAGAGGATTGTAGCAGAGCAAAGGAGGACAGCAAGTGTATTTTAAGTGTATTTATCTGTGGTATGATCTGGCTGGGGATGGACAGGGGGTACAGGCTGGATCCAGATTGTTGTGTGAGAAGTGACTGCAAAAAGGTGGAGTTCATTGGGAGTGGTGTGGCCTGCCTTTATTTTCATATAGCAACTGTAAAGTCAGAGAATACTTTTCTTTTATAATGAGAAATGCCAAGATTAATTCTGTTCCCGATAACTGGCTTGGAGACAGCCCAGACATACAATGAGGAGTGAAAAAGAATAAATCTTTGTCTGGAATCTGAATATGGGTTGTTAAATATTTTGGCATATAAAGGTGGATTTTCCATGCAGGTGTTGTACCTGAAGCCTGGTGCTCACCTGGTGGTCCAGATGCAGTTCTAGGGGCTCTGCTGTTGCTGCTGGGCAAGTCTGTGCTGGCAGCCAGCACCTCCTCTCTGGAGCCATATGCCTCATTTTCTGCTCTCCACTACATCAGGAATCTGGGAAGGATGGGAAAGAGCAGGTTGTGGTTGTCTGTACTAGTCCAAAACCAGGCAGATTGAGTTGAAGAGGAGCATTATAGGAAACGTGAAGTTAATGTAAGAGTCTGTGCTCTGTAAATGACAATTTTCAGCTCTTAACTAATATGATATTTGGCAGAGTGTTTTTCTGCACTTCTGCGGAGTTTGCATCTCATTAATTGCACATTCAATAGTTAAATAAAAGTGAGTTAATGACACTGTTGCATTTGTATCCATCAATTTATGTTATCCTTATTTAACATAGTATGGCAGTGGTATATTTGTTTACAAGCATTTCTTGGATTTGGATATTTATATGTTCTCAATAGATGTATTGTTTAGCATTAGTGAATTAAACGTGTCCAGATTCTATAAGCACAGAAGGGAAAATAAATATTTCTGTACAACCTTCTGTATTGGTAAATAGAAGAATACATACATTAGATCTGAAAGAACAAGTAAAAATGAACTGTGATACATTTATTTGAGGCTTGCTAAAATGACATGGTTTTTCTGGTCACACAGACTACTTAGATGGAGGATGAGAAAGAAGGGAGCTTAATATTTGCTTTGCAAGTATAATTTCTGTTCTATTTAGGGCTAAATTCAGGGCTGGCATTTCAGATGTCACTAACAGAACTGCATCCAACTACACTGGATTCAGACATGGTGTTGACAGACACACACATTACCAATAGCAACTGGAACCTCTAACGTTTAGTCACAGGAGAGAAAAAGAACAAAACCTGCCTAATGTATGGAAGATCTCCACTTCCTTTCTCATTTATTTACTACTGATGTAGTAAATGAGTCAAGAGTTAGAGAGTATTTTTTTTCTGTCTCATATTCTGCTTTAAGGGACTGTAGTCAACTTTTCCCTTCCTACTTTAGGCTGGGCTGTAGTCGTTATCTGATCCTCTTTCCTTTCTCCCTCTTCTAAGAGTAGTCTGGAAAATGTAATGATCAGAGAGAAGAGTATATAAACATATGACATTGTTCCTTTTTTTGACAGACTGCAGATTTTAGTAAGTTCCAGCTAATCAAAGCGTATGTGTTTCCAAGACTGAATTTGAAAAATAAATAAATATTATAATAGGAAACTCCAGTTTTAAGTATAGAACAACTACTGGCTCTAACACACTTGACAAAAAACATGAACACTTCACATTTTTAATAACATATTATTAAAGAATCAATAATTCTCCAACACAGCTGTTCTCCGAATTGTTATTTTACTGCTAGCAAGTCACCAGTAATGACATTGAAATATAAAATGTGTAGGGAAAATGAAGGTGTGTCAATAGCTTGTACTGAAAAACTATGTAAGTAATAAATAAGAGGACTAATTATGGCAGTGGATGTGCCTTCAATCAGATATGAAGGAGATGTGGGGTAAGGATATTAGTATGTTCTTCAGAGCTCAGCTCTGCATGACTGCAGCCCATTTGCATAACCTCTGGGGTTTGGGTAATCCTGCTGTAACCTGGATGTAAGAATTTTAGGTCCGTTGTAAAGCTCTGTAATTTCAAAGGCTTTGCACAGGTTGGTGTGAAGAATTACAACGCTACCTCTAGAACAACTGAAAAGCTGCCAACATCATTATAGTTGGAAGAGGGGAACTTAAAGTTTCAGTCAGAGATGGAAAACTATGTAGTAAAGAGAGTCCTGGAAGTTTAGTCCTGCAAAAGATTAACTGAATTACAAGTTTTGAGTTTTTATTTCTAAGTGGTGGTGGTAGATTACTGCTTTGGGGTGTGATGTGGGTAAAAATCTCCTCAAGAACTTCTCATTTCTACTTGCTTTTCATGGAAAATTGGGTATGGAAAAAGTGGAGAGGAAGGGTAATGTTTGCATTTACAGGAGAAGAATAGGGAGTTACTGTGCCCAAGTCTGGCCCTGCTAGCACAGGGGACATGGGGGTGTGATGGCCCTGGGGGGCCCTGAGCTGGGACCCTGTGGGTGGTGAGGAAATTGCAGAGGGTCAAGTGCAGCAAGCTGTCAGCTCTTCAGCCTCTCATCCAAAACGTTGGTGGCTGGAAGCCCTCCAGCTCACAGATAAGTGAAGCCATCATGCTACCAACCAGCAGGTCTGCTCAGTCATTTCCTGCCTTTTCATCCTAATCTTTGCCTTTCACAGGCACCACAATATGTCTGACAGAGATCCAGATTCCAGGGACACGTCTCATTAACAAGGAGCACACACAAGTGCAAAGTCTGCCATGGTATATTTGCAACTATTGTTTTTAATTACAAGTGTAGAGGTCCTACAGTGTGTTTGGGAGGCTGACTGCTCAGAAGGGAGAATGGGCAAAAATACACATAAATCTGACCAAAAGATGACTTGCCATTAACCGCAGTGTGGGGATAGTGAGATTCCAGTTGGGTAGAGGCCATTTCATGTCAGGATAAATCAAAGTTTGAGGGTGTAGCTGGTGTGATATACTTCCTATGATTCCAAGATCATCTGTGTCTGTTGCAGTTAGTATAACAACAGGAATGATTACCCTAGTTAAAAATATAATGGAGAAGGCAAGAAAGATTCAAGATTAGCTAAAAGACTCAAAAAAAGTTTAGAAGTCTTCACTGATTATTTCCCACTGCTTTCTTATGTGGCTACACAGGCATGCAGAGATGTTACTAGCAGGAGATGCTATTTAAGTCAGCATTTCACATCCACTTTTCCAGACACCAAGATCTTCTAAAACAAAGATGCAAATCCAAGATGAGTCAGAGCCTTAAACTCAGTTCAGGTAAACAGCAAAAGTCACCAATGTGCCAAAACACTGAACTCTCAGTCCCTCAGCTGTTCTGACAAAGTGCACTTTATTGTGCAGACAGGGCATATAGCCTCAAAACTGATTTAAAAAAATCACAATGGTATTGTCTGGATTTATTTGATTTTCCTGAGTCAGCAGGAAAACGTAGGTTTGTTCTTGTAGCCACTGTAGGAACCAATTCTGTTTCTTACCCAAAAAACACCTTCCATTTCAAGGAAGTGCTAATTTACTTTTAAAATGAAATTAATTCCTCACCATTCAAAATTCAGCTTGCCGAATTGCCCAAAGAATATTCACAGGAAGCAGGTTGATTTAGTTGTAGTTCAGTAATGCCATACAGCTTCTGTTCTCTCAGCAAAGTCAGCTGAAATAGAAACAGGTGTTTCAAACCCAGCAAGAAGATATGAATATGAAAGCTCTGCTATTAGAAAGCAAAAAGCTCATTTTCTCAGTGTTTAAACTTTCTTGTTGTTGCTATGGTATCATCTCTGCACCTACTTTATGGAGCTCTGAACTATAGCAAAAAAAGGCTTTTTGAAAAAAACAGGCTTGAACTAAACTGAAAGTCAATGTGAGACCATTCCATAGAGTTTTTATAGTGGATAAAACTTGACACTTTGCAATATTTAAATTAGTTGGTTGGGATTCAGCGAGCCAATTCCTCAGAACATACTGTACATCTTTGTTTTTTCCAACTCTTTTTACATATAGTATCTTTTACTATCAGTAAAAGTATATATTATACCATCAGCTTTTTCCTTCTTTGTTTCAGGACATAAGCAAGTTGCAGCTCCTGATAACAGTAATAGCTGTTATACTCTAATATACATGCAGACAGATCAAACCTTCAGTAAAAAGAATATTTGCATAGTAGGAAAAACTAGCCTGCATTCAGATGATATATCACATGAGCACTAGGCAAGTACTCTGGTATTCAGAAAGCACAAAGCTAATACTAAGCAAATGGTCTAAAGATATTCGAGAGCTTTAATAAGCATATTGGTGAGATGAGAAATATGGGTAGGAAAGAGCACCCTTTGCAAGACACCTACATGCAGAAAATATGAAGTATTATTATGCAGTGCCTAATGGCAAGAAGGTGGACAGGATGACCTCATATGACTTATTTTGCCTGCAGAGTGATTGTTTCTATGAAGTGGGAATAAATAAAATTGCATACTGATAGATCCACCTTGCTCTCAAAGCACCTTAAAAGAATCATTCCTCACGGAGGAATATTAGTCATGCTGAAATTCTTTTCTCTTTTTCCTTCTGCTTTTACACACCTCTGTGCATACACACGTGCTTGCACTTGGGATTGATAATTCCTCTTTATGGCTTTGAAAGTCTCAGTTTGGCTGTTTATCATGTGGCTGTCACTTGCATACCCCCATACTGAAGGGATGCACTTGCCTATAAATATCTTAACTATAGTGACAATAAAGATGTAAGGAATTCTTGAGTATATAAAAGGTGTAATGGACTGAAAGTAGAAAAAAAAATTCTTTTTATGCATTAGGAGAAAAAGGCATTCTTAGGGAAAGGTCAGTCTTACAATGGAATAACTTGGGTAAAGAAAGCTCACCATTGCTGTGGAGGTGATGATATGAATATCAGATACAGTTTGTAAGAAAATAGGAAGGTATACAAGAATAAAGCTGTAGTAAATATGTTGTAGAAAATGCTAATCATTGATGAGGAGCCAGAGGGGAGAGCCCAGTATTCCTTCTCCATACTTGTGCTGTTTAGGATTCTGTTCCTGTGACACCAGCAGCTGTTAATGGCAAGGGGAAGGGAGGCACAACAACATGATCTAGGAGGCCCCTTCCAGCTTTAACATCTATGGGATTCATTCAGCTCCCTCTTGGCACAGAAGAGAACTCGCCCTACTCTGATTTATATAACCAAAGTTTGTATTTTAATACTCTTGCATGGAGGGGAAAAATATTACAGCCTGACAGGAACTTAAAAAGTTACTTGCCATGTGAAGAAGTGCATTCTTGCTGTTGTCACAAGGGATTGCTTATTTTCTGCCCACTGGTCACAAGTGCATTAAATGCTCAATAATGGCAACACCAGTAATAAATAATTATTGTAAGCTGCAAATATGTGCTGTGCAAAGACTTTTAGCCATCATAAAGATTAGTTTCTGTACTGTCAGATTTCTGTACCATGGAATTACAAGGATTTATTTTACTGAATAGAAAAAGCTGTCTGCTGATAAGATCACATATCAAAAATATGCAAAAATGTTCCCTTTATATTTGGCTAAGGCAGGGACTGCATTCTTCTGCATCCTAATTTGGAGACCCAAAAAGTGTAGTGGTGGTAAAACTAAGTCTCTCACCAGCCTCCTTTCCCTGTGTCCAACCACACAGGGCCATCATTGACTTCTTCCATTCATAAAAGTACAAGGAGGGGGTGATTTTTATGTAGGACCAGAGCATGCTTAGAACTAAGATTGATGTGCAGTTTGGGGTACTTGCTCATCTCTGGAACACTGAAACAGCCAGGCAGGAATACAACCTCTCTTTTACTCCTGTTATGCAGAATAAGCCAAATGCAGAAGAGGGTGGGAGGTGGAAAACAAGCAATGTGTCCCTCTGCCTCTCCTTGAACAGCTTTGTGGAGTGCACTCACTTCCCAGGATGTCAACAGAAACCATTTTCCTGGGGGATAAGAAGTACCTGCTCTAAGTCAGATTTCAGCAGTATAAATGGAGTGGACAATTTCCTTGCTCTTCTATTTTTAAGATTGCTATATCTGGGAAAAGCAGAGTTTGGTTACCAGGCGAGTCACAACATCAGGTGTTCCAAGTGATCCCAGCTCTGAGTGTACTTTCAGAAAACGAGGGGCATGCTCTGCCACTTACGATCTCCCCGTGCCTTCCTGCCTTTCCCCTGGAGTGGTAAACAGCCATTATTTGCCCAGTGAAGACAGATGCATCCAAGATGTTCAATTTGCAGCAACTGCAAGGCAGCAGGTGGGGATAAATGGTTTTTTTCCCCTGTTTATTTCTTGATTTCAGTCTTTATTTTTCCCAGAAGAACTTTCTTTTTGTGCTTTGTTTTCCTCAGTGATACACAATGTTTTGGAAGCTTTATCTGCACGAAACAGACCAGACTCTGATCCACTTTGCAACTTTAATATGCTTCTCTTCTCTTTGGGAACTTAGATAGTCAAGAATGCATACAATACAGAATTAGTGAGGTCTTTGCATAGTGACCTTTATATCTTATCTCTTCATCCACCCCTTTCTAGACCTTAAACTCTTTACTGTCAAGTTACTTTTCTACACGTTCTTTTCAAGTTTATTCTTCTCAAGCATCCTGTAGAAAAGCCCAGAAAATACTTATTGGTCTTAATTTCTTCCATCACTGACTAAACATTCATACTTGAGACTCCTTTTTAATGTTTGCATTTTCCCCTGTTTTTGACCCCAGGTTGTAGGGGCTGCTGTATTTCAGTTGACCTGATTGCTTTCTGAACTCTGTCCTCGTCTTTCAACCTCCCTTCTCCTCTTCCAAAGCCCTTAATATTGATGAATTCAGACAGCTGATCTCATGACACCCTCTGTATGTAATTTACCTTGAGGTTTCTCTGGGAACAAAACTACTGTTTGTTTGGTGCTCTTGATGAAAACACCTTCCTGCCTAGAGAAATATATAGGCAATTAATTAGCAGCACTCTGCTGCCATGGGGAAGGATGCTGCTGTGCTGAGGAGGCCACATTCAAGGAAGCTCCTTCTCCATGGCAGCCAGGCTCCTCTCATTTGGAGATGCTGGTGCTTAAGGTTTGAGAAATTTAAGAACTAGTCAGGAAAAATTGTGAAATAATGGAATATAAATGAGGGACGGATAAAGCAGATGCTGTGTGTGCACTGCAAGAGGAAGCATAAGCAGACACTGTCAGTGAGGTACACATTCAGAGGCATGGCAGATTCAGGAAACTGCTTTTGTAATCTGTAATTTTACAAGGTTTTTAAAAGTCCTGTTTTCTGAACTAGTAAAACGGAATATCAACACTCCCATTTCACTGCTTTTTCTGTGAATGTATTTTGAGACCATCAGCTTTTCTCTCCTGGTTGACTATTGTTAGGTACTTGACTAGAGCTATCAACACAATCTGTGTGACAAAACAGCCATGCCACCAGCTAAAATATTACTGGAGTCAGCTCTGTTCTATGTGATGCTGCCACGCTCCGTTAAGTGGCAGCTGCCACTCCAATCCCATGGAGAGCAGAGCCTGAGGACTGCCACGTTCCCTCCACGGAGCTGCAGATTTCCCCCTCGGAAATACCATCACCATTGAGCCTTTGGTATTTGTGTCAGTGAAGGGTCTGAGCTTAGATATGAACTGGATCCAAGGTTTTCAGCTGCTTCCTCTCTTAGAAATCTGAGATTTAAGATCCAAAACCTAAGGGAGATGGGAATGCAAAGATATGCTGGCTGTTCCCACTGCCATCATTTTCTGAGAAATGCAGAGTGGCCTGGGAAAACCCCATTGCTCCCTTATTTGCAGAGAGACTGAGTGCTACTGAGACCATGCTGCTCTTCCCCTTGTCCTCTGCTGTCGGGCTGCTCTTCCCTGGGCTGAGAAGGCTGGACCAGATGCCTCCATGTAGGACAGCTGAAGGCAGCCCACTCCTTCAGGCTGTGTGCAGGTCAGGAAACTTGCCAAAACGTCCACATGGACGTGGCGAGGGAGTTGAAGGGAGCAGAGATGACAGCTTATACGTACGTGTTGCTTAACTATAGTCTCTCTAAGTAGGTGTAAGTTGCCTACATTTTAAGAACAACCTTCTTGTTTTCATTGACGTGCCAGTGAATTTCTGGCAGTTTTCTTAAACATGATAACTTTCCATAAAAGACAAAAAGGGCCTTCAAGGGAACTTGCACGTCAAATGGACTCTTTAAAATTCCATTTGGACTTTGTCGTTCTTTTTGTTCTGTGCCACTGTATGTGTCCTGAGAGCAAGTGTGGCAAAATTAATTGAGCTGCATCTTCCTAAATATAGCTAAAGCGTGATTTAATTGTCTTATACATTGTCACTCCCCTTAATCTTATACCATGTTCCTCTGGGCTGAAGCCCAGCATCTTGTTTGCAAGATTGGATTCAGATCTGAAATGAACTTATGGTTCTTAAAGGTTTTTCTTTCACTGCTCAAAACTCTTCTCTTGTCAGCCTGCCTTCAGCAGTAACACATATGACAAGCTTTTGATTTTTTATTCTTAGGCCCTACTTCATTTATTCCACATTGCATGAAAAAAAGCCCAGTCCAGGCCCATAAAGTTAGGAAAATCCTTTTGAATCTCTCGTGGTTTTGTTCCTATTTTCCTTTGTAATACCTTTCAGTCAATTCAAACCAAAACTGTCAAATGAAGTAAAAATCTTGTCTTCATTATAATGATCTCAGCAAGGAACAGCAAACAAAGAATGAAAAATCTTCAGCACTGTGGGAACATCCTAAACAACCTGAGTCCAAGCATCCACGCTTTCCTAAATACAGAAAGAATGGGAAGTGCTAATGATACATTGGACAGAGAAAACAGATGCCAGCAGGAGAATTTTTTACCTGCATTATTCTAACAGAGCTTTTGAAAATAATTATACCTTCTTTATACTATTTCAGCAGATCTTCACACCTACTGTATTACAACTGTGCAATTCCAAGTACGAAATCACTAATTAAAATGTATTCACAGCAAGGTTATTTATTGAAATGAAATAGTTGGGGTGGACATGGAACACTCTTGAGATTAAATTAGCTTTTCACCTATCAATAAAGCACAGTGGAGGGAGAGGAAAGAAAGAAAACTAAAGATCCTGATTCCAAATTATTCTATTTTACTTGCTTATTTGAAGAGTTGAATTGTGTTTGATTGCCATATGGCAAAATTATTTAATATCAGGACACTTTGGCACTAGCAAACCGGAGTCCTGTTCGTACCGAAGTCTCAAAACGGAGGGGAAGTTGATGGGGAAAAAGGAAGAAGCAGTTTTGTAAGCTGTTAAGCAGAGAAGCTGTTGCTGTCCCAGAGGTACAGTTGCAAGTAGCTGTCATCTTGGAGATGAATGTGGTCTTGGAGCTGTGGGATGTGATTTCCTGTGCCAGCCTTGGTGAATATGACCCTTGGACTTTTCCTTTTATTGTAGAAACCTGCCATCAAAATTGATGGAGGGCATTTTATGTCCCACATTCTCCATCACTGAGTTCTTTTGTATTGGAACCAACTGTGTTAGTTCATCTTGTGGGATTAAGAGCTAGGCTATGACCATCAGTTAAACCAGACCCTTTAAAGCAACACTTGCAGAACAGCTACAGCAATTAAATTTGGTGTTTTGAATACAAGAATCTGGGCTCTGATTTTTCTAAGAACTTGCATATGATCGAGAAGCAGCCTGTATTGTGGGTGCCAAATGGGAAAAGCTTTCCCCATGAGAAACCTCAAGTTTTGAGACAGTTGTGGTTTTGGCTCCTCAACTTACAGGATTTTCCAAGTAGCTGTTTTTTAAGAAAGGGACACTCAGCACTTTGGAAAGGCCTCTACACCATCAAAACTTCTGGGACTCAAAATCAGCAGTTGCTGCAGAGAGACTTGGCTCTTGTAAAATGAGTGTGAAAGTACTGGTGCAGTGGGGAAAATGCCAAGTGTCAGTAGAGAGAGTTGTATTTCATTACCAAGGTCTCTTCTGTTTGGTTTGGCATTCCTTAGGAAGCTTACTCCTGGACTGGTTATCTGCAACAGTACACAGTTAGGTCTGGTACTCTGCTCAGCCTACAGGTGTCCTTGCCCTAAAGGGAATTTGCTCACTAATTTTTCCAAGAGAAAACGGGGCTAAAGTAAAAGTGCTTCTGTGTAGGAGGACCTGTAGTTTTAATTTCAGCTGAGGACACAGCTCCAGCTCAATCAATGTGATTTTGGCCACACCAATATTTTAAAGCAACTTCAGGCATAGAGAACCAAGTGTGGAAGGGTTTCCTGGTAGCTCACAGTTCTGGCAATTAGGAAAATATTAAATGGATAAACAGTACCTTGGTCATGCTCATCATCTGTGATGCATAATCCACTAAGTATTGACCTTCCATTTCATCTTGTTATAGCTAATAAATTTGTGATGGTCACTATGAAAGTGTTATGGAAACTACAAAAGCATTTTGAGTAATGATGTTTTTACAATGCTTGTTACTGGCTTTGTTGAGCATGAACATGGTATGTGATTCTTTCCCTTTAGGTGTTTTGCCAGGGACTTACATTTTAATAAAATGCTGGCTTCCACCTCCAAACCTCATGTGAAACAAAGACTGAGGTGAAATCCCGTGGATTATGTGGCTGTCTAAAAGATGGTGTACTTTTGCACAGGCTAAGGAAAGACTTGAAATCAAATAGGGTCAAATGGGGTTGTACTTTCTTCCCTGAGAAGTGATAGCATGTATCTTCATTGTGTTTTTATGTTTGCATTAACCAGATACTGATAGCCACGTGTCTCATCCCATGTTAGCAAATTATCATGCCTGAATACAAATACCTGTGTGCTTGAATAAAACTTCAGAGCAAGTGTTCTTCAAGGTAATTGAAAGGCTGCTTTTTCCCCATCAGGATTTCTCAACAGTAGCTGTGTTGATTGCACTGGTTAGGATGTTTTGGCTATCTACAGTAATTTTTTCTACACAAGACATTTTGGTTCTTTACCTTACAAAAGGTACTCAGTGTCCTGTATCTGTTGAGCCCCCTCAGTGGAACTGTGCTGCTGCCCAGTTATCGAGCGTCACCTAAAATGACACCTGGAAAGCTGCTGCTGGAGGATTTGTGTCTACACTTAGGGCTGCACACATCCATTTAGCAGGTAAACAGGCATTTCCAGAGATACTTTAATATCCTATTATTCTGAAAAACCAGATAAAGCAGCACTTTTATGGGTGAAGCTCAGAAGGGTTGCTTAATTATTTTGCTAGATGCTTACATAAAATCTTCTAAACTTCACGAAATATATGTAATGTTCCATCACGTGGCAGTAATATTGGTGCAGTGCTGGCAGAAAAGGCTATAGGTATATGTCTGGGAATGTAATTTTCACTTTATTTACTGGCACAGAACAAGCTATCTTGTTTTTTTCTTCTTTCCTTATTCTCTCTCTTGTTTTTGCTTCTTTTTCATGAGTATTAACTTTCTCTCTGGTGCTTGAATGCTTTCTTTGTCCACCCTTCTACTATTCTTGCTGTGAATATGTTCTTAATTAGTTTACTTAAATGTGGCTTTATAATTATGCCATAGCAGGTGGAGAGGACTGAGGAAAAACAGCACTAAAAGGGCATAATTGTGTTCAAAGGAAACAAAAGAAAAAGTGAAACTTCAAATGTTCTCACTTTCCATTAGGTTTTACCATTGATTTCTGCTTTAGCTCATTCACAGTGATCCTGAGTTTAAAGTTAAATTATGTTGCCCATTATAAGTAGGGAGCTTCAGACCTTAGTTCAGCAAAACAAATCTACTTAAATGTTTAAAGCTAAGCATGTGCTTAATTTTGCTATTCAGCTGGAATTTTAATAGGCTTGTAGAGTTTCACAAGAATAGAATTTACACCTTAGTTTCAATCCTGTCATGGCTTTGCTTGACCTGAATCAAAGAGTTTTGACTTGCCTTGTCTTGCCAAAAACTAAAAGTAGCCAGCAAACAAAACTATATGCAGCAATGTTTTCTTTTGGTGATGGTTTGGGAGTCTTTATATAGTTGTGGTTAATGATTGGGGTGGTATCAAATGAGGACTTTGTTTGAATTAAGAATAAACGGCATCTGCAATGAAGTAGACTAAAAACTAGTAATAGCCTATTTCAGATGCAAAAAATAGGCCTCAAATGACTGTACTGGTATGTATGGTATGGATTTGCTTCATAAAGCCCAAAGAGCAGTGTCTGAACGGAACTAATTACCTGTAGAAAAACATAAAATCTGGTCCCACTGTTTTCTTTACTAATGGACACAAAGCCAAAGCAAGAACTATGGCACAAAACTCAAATGCAAACATATGCATACTCAAATGCATACTTATGAGACTCCAAGTAATTTATTTATTTTACTCACTTGAGGAATGATAGAGTAACTTCCCCATTGCTTAATGCCTCTGAATCTGATTATTTTTGCAAAGCTGCACCTCACTGAAGCTATTGATCTCTGTGCCAAATTAATGTGTTATACAGGGGTTAATAGAATTTTGTAGTAATGGTTCCTGTTGCTTGTAGATCCATAAACACAACCACTCTTAAAGTGATAACTCAGATAATTTTCACAGAGATTACATGAGACTGTGTCAGCTGAACCCATGGCTATTTGTCTGAAGAAAAGAAAGTACCCTGCCCGAAATCTCGCTTGAATTAGCATTGTGGTGTTTGTATTCTGGGTGCAGTAATGAAAGATGAGAAAAATACAACCTGTCAGATCTCCTGAGTAAAATTAGAAACAAGAATAACTCTGAGGCATATGAATAACTTGGAGAGAAAAGAAGTCTGCACTTCTGGAAGTGTGGTTATTGACTTGAGTTTTGTGTAGAAGGGAAAGAAGGTGGCACCCAGCTAGATGAGTCCCCCTTCGGTTTCCTCCCCACCAAGGACAAGGCAGCACTCAACATTTATGGATGAGGAATTTTCTTGCAAGGTTGCTGTTTAGATTTCTACAGAAATGAAATTCTCATATTTTCTGACGCAGATCTGAATTTTGGAATACTTTTCTGCACAGACCACAGGGCTATGTCTAAACTGTGTTCAGTTTGTTTGTTAGAACTGTCTGTACCCGACAACATTCAGGTGTGAGAGGCAGAGAGAAAGCAGGAACCAATGCCTCTTCTGTGGTGTCCTCTGCTCATAAACCCAGTTTATTTTTCCTTAGAATAAGGCAGTAAACCAGAAGAGAGACTGCATGGACTTCAGGGAACTTGACCCTCAGCTGGAATACTACTCCTAAGCTCTTCAGTCAATACAACAGGGAAATCCCTGAAGACCCTGTTGAAATTCACTTATTTGTTTCTAAATTTCACAGGACATGGAAAACAGTGCAAAAGGCTGCAGTGACACTAAAAACAAGGGAAAATACTCATAGCTTAAAGTAATAGCAAAAAAGCTCAGTGTGTTCTAAATTCTGATTTGGATTATGGGAATCTGTTCTGACACTACAAAAAAAAAGCAGAAAGAACCAAAAGAGGAAAGTGTCTGTGGTTTACTGGCTGTTCTGCCTAAATATAAACTTGAGTTAATTTTTAATTTGGTCTTTGGGACAGAAATATTCTGAGCATTTCACTAAGTAAACCCTACAGGAATGCAGGTGGTAGCTGGATTTCAATATGGATGTGATGAAAGATATAAATTTAGATGTCCAGAGTAGGCTGGCATGTGATTTCTCCCACAAAGAAACATATTTAATGTGGGTGCTGACAGAAACACTAATACAATGGATGCTGCCAACTTACCATCCAACAAAAACAGGGACACCACAAGGAGCAAGCCTGTTGCTTTGACTCGGATGAGAGAATGAATCGTGTTACCCAGATACTAAGGCTAAGAGGAAAAAAATAACAGATGTGTCTTATTTTATACTTCTGGGTCTAAAGCTAATACATATTTAACATATTTAAACAATACAAATAGCAACACAGGATGTTTGGCAGAGAAATGTTTGGTTATTTAGTGTCTGGCATAGAAATAGGCACAGTGTAGAAAGCTTCCCTGCCCAGCTGCGAGTGTTGAGTTTTGTTCCATTTAGAAGCCCAGATGACCTTTGACTTAAAAATCATAAACAGGGCATAATAAAAGAGTTATGCTGAGCTGGAAAGAATTATCATTTAGTGTTTTTCCTGAAGATTAGTCTATAGTATGTTCTTATTTAACAGATTCTGTAATTTATGAATCTGCAGCATTTAAAGCTATTGACTCACACCTTGTCGCTACAAAAAAAGTCTTTACCTGGCTAATATGGACTATTTCAACTCAAAACCTCGGTCCTTTTGAATTTTGGACTTTTTTGGAGCAGTCTCTTTGTTCATTAAGAGACAGGGCAATACAATATGATTCTCTGGTGATTTTCTCTGCAGTCATAGAAATGAATCACAACCACTAAAATTAGATCAGGGCATCGACTTTAAAAGTTGAATGCAGCCACAAGTGAGAAATAATATATCAAATTCTGTACTTCTGTAGTTCATGGATTCTTTATAAGAGCAAATTGAAAGACAAGAAGAGAAGTAGGACAAAGGAAGATCTAGTGCAAATCTGTGGACTTTAACTTGTCAGAAGAATTTAGAACTCATCTTCTTGCTGACAGTGCTTTGTGCAGGTAATGGGGGATAGATCTGATTTCAGGTGACAAAAATTGCAGTGTTTAGAGGAGATCAGATGTTTCCCCCCTCCCCTATCATTTTATTTTTCATTGTTGACCAGGAAAACAAAACACATGTGGTTGTGGACACCAACATATATGTATGTCATGAAGAGCACTAAAAAACTCCACCCCCTCCAAAATCTTTAACTATTACAAATAGCAAACACTGAATTTTAGGGAAGCACATATTTGCAGGAACACAAACAGAAGTTAGAGCATAGGTTTACCTTGCATTAGGTACTGCTGTGAGAACACTCTTGCTCAGTGGTAAATATGAGGATTTATACATAATTTTGGAGAGCCTTCTTGCTATGGCATGAAAAGAAAGGGGGGTTTGATCCAAAAATCCTTCTATGAAGGCAAAATCATAGAGTAAACAGGAAACTTCTGTTAAAAACAGAACTTAGACCACCATATTTTCAAAAGCTGTTATTTCTTCATAATGAGAATTGATGAAAAAAAAATCAAGAATAGTTTCTGTTTATCCATGCAAGCCCCTTGGGAAGATCATAGAATCACAGAAAGGTTTGGGCTGGAAGGGACCATTAAAGGCCACCTAGTTCAACTCCCCTGTGACAGCCAGGGACAGCTGGATCAGGTTGCTCAGAGCCCTGTCNTGACAGCCGGGGACAGCTGGATCAGGTTGCTCGGAGCCCTGTCCAACCTGGTCTTGAATATTTCCAGAGCTGGGGAATCTACCACTTGTTAGGCAGCCTCTCAGTCAGGTAGGACAAGGGGAGAACAGATCTGTTTGTTCTAATATTCAATAGAGCCAAATCTGATCTAAGTATAATTTGTAGCTGTTTTATTGGGAACTTTTGTCTGTAACTTGGCTGACACATGGCTCATTTATGCATTCCTGTCAGAAACAAACCCATTCAGCTTGTAGATTTTCTGCAGACAGTTATTTTCAGGACACCTCACATGTAGTTTAAGTCCCTGAATGATTATCTATGAGAAATGTATGGACTTAGGAGAATTTTGAACAAAGTACAGTATTTGTTGTCTTTGGCATCAAACTAGGGGGGCTATTTGCTGGATGAATCAGTGAGGTCGTGCAATGCTCAAAATAAACTCTCCCTACAGGATTAAATATAAATTTTAATTGTTATGTGGCTGATATAATATTCTAATCAGCATCTTATCTTGGGTTTATAGAAGTGTTATTATAAACACGTAGCTTTAACCTTCATTGATTTCAAGGACTCTGTCATTATCCATTTTCCAGGGTGAGGTCTCTAATTACTGAGCATTCTGTTGCTTAATTTCATGTGATAAGCCTGAAACTAATAGATAAATGGTCTCACATCATTCTGAGGTCAAAACAATTTGTGGAGAAAATACATTTGAAAGAAAGATCTACAGATATTACCTAGGAACATACATTTCACATAGTAAAATGTCACATAAGCAGTGCTTGCCTACTGTTAGGCCACCAAGAAGTTTCTTCTCTCTGATTTTTGAGCACTGTGCTAAAAGGCTTTTTGTGGCAGTTATAAAACTCTCTTTTTTCCCTTACCCTCTGCCCGTGAGCAGCTATGTTTGAAACAGCTGGTTGGCCTCGGCTTAGAGTTTGGGGGCTGTTTGTCATTGCTTTTCATTTTAACCATTTAGCAACAGGACTAAATGGCAAAGCTGGGGATGCCACGTGTTCTGGCTTGATGTTTCTGCAAAAGTCAGACCTTACAAAGCTGCACTTACACCTGACCCATTCCTCATGTATGTTGTAATCAAGAGTGTGTCATTGATCTCTGTCTCACTTCAGCACATACTGTGTGACATTGCAGAATCTCCTGTGCCAGGGCTTAACACAGGTCAAAAGGACATTTATTTCACATAAGAAAAGATGAAACAAATAACTTTGACCAATGCATTGTGCAGTGTTGTGCATGAAGTTAAAGTGAACATATTGTAGTCTTACAGGAAAACGGTCTGACAATACAATGAGTCTGAGTAGTCTCTTCATGTAGCAGAAATATCTCCTTAAAGGGACTCTGGTTTTGTAAGTCAGGCTTTGTCTATGTATTCATCTGATGTCTTTCTTAACTTTATCTGTATCAAGATGGTTTCATGGTATATTGCAATAGAAACGTGTAGGTACCTTGGAACTAGTGAAAATCCAACAAGGAGCCTCTTCTAGTATGTGTAGAATACTCTCCAATTCCAGAAACAGCAGTTTAGTGTTTAGGAACTCCTGAAAGATATACTAACACCTTTCCTGCTGATAAAGTTACACCAGCTGGAAGAAGTCCATAGATGTGGCAGGTTTATAGATATCATTGAACAGTCGAGAGGAATCAAACCCACTTTGAATTCCTTTAGTAAGGATAATAATGCACGCTTTCTGAAAAGTCCTTTGATACCAATATTTTTATCTTTTCCCTCTTGTTGCATCACAGGAAGAGGGAAAAAACTTGAAGGCACAGTTCTTAAATGCCACAGAGTTTTGGTTCTGTTCCTTCCCAGCTATCAAGGATTTCTTGGGTTTTCTATTAATGGTGTAGGACACAGATTTTGTGATTGAGATCAGATGTTTTGCTTCAAAGAGAGAGGGGGCTGTTATTTCCTGACAGCTAGCAGAGTTACTGCTGTAGCTTGAGGAGGTGAGAGACATTCATTCCTGTGTCTGTCCCATGACTTTTCAGGTATCTATATAGAGTCCTGCTGTTTCTTATAGAAAGAAAACCTGTGCAACTGGAAGTGTTGAGAATCCTAAATGCTCAAAAATATCTTGTCGAGTAAGTTATGTAATGCTCAGTGTGTTGATAACGGTCTCCCACTGATGTCTAACCTGTGCTGACAAAGAACAGGAGTGCTAGCAATGGATAGATGTGTGAGCTGTTGCTTTAGCTCAGGTGTTTTTGGCTGAATGGTTTTTTGTTGCTGAAAGTCACATAGGTGATTCCTGCTGAGCCTGATACAGGGGTGTGTAAAGCCAGCAGCTGCTCACTGCACTAGACTTGGACAGGTTTTTAGATGCTGTACTCTTTGCAGGTATGCAGTTAATGTTACAGAAATTAAAGCCCTTGAGCAGCCACAGACAAGACCCTTTCCTACACCAGGGCCATGCTCAGTGTGGGAGAGCAGTGGGTGTGTGCATCAGCAGAATCCCCAGCACGACTTGGGTTTGCTATTAATCATTCCTCTTGGCACAGAATCCTAAGGAGGACTCGGGCTCCACAGTGCCTTGTTTGGGTAGAGGGCCCTTGCATCAGCATTCCGGGCCCATGCAGGGTGTCTAGGCTTTCTAGACAGTGCAAGGTTACAGGGAAGCTGTGCCCGTGCTGTGTCGCAGAGATGTGAGCGTGAGCCACGTGCTGCAGGAACGGGCTGTTTGCCTGACTTCTGAAGGAATTCAGCACAGCCAACGTGCTAAACAAGTCCCCTGAAATCAGACTGGCCAGCACACAGTTATTGGGAGCTGTCTGAAGTACAGGAGATGGTTGGTTCTGTCATGTCAAGCTGCTACTCAAGGAAGTACCCCCTTCCATTGGTGAGCCTGGAGCCTGTTTCCAGAGGGCTGAGAAGATTTCACTTAGTAAAGCAGAGCTGCCAAAGGAAGAGGACACACAGGAATCTCCTTCCCCTACTCACCTCTTTACAGTATCTCAATAAGTATATCACTCAGGCACAGAAAACATAGAATTGTTTTAATTTTCTGCATTAGGTTTTTAGAACCTTCACTGTTCTCCCCACTCTAGGGGCTACGTTAGTGTGGGAAAAATGACCAAATACCTCCCCACAATGAGTTTTAGTTCTAAATTATTATCCAAATAACTGGGCCAGAGGGACACTACAGCCAAGTAGTGTTTAGTGTTTCTGGCAGAATTATCGATGGATTGCACAGTAGTTGGATGAGAGCTCTTTTTATTGACTCTGTGTTGTAATAAGGAGCCATAGATTCAGTAGCACACCTATCCTTTTAAATTAGAAGATGCATTATTTCTGAAAATGCGTTCTTCTCTGTCTCCGTAGGTATAGGAAGCAAGTCCTGTATCTGCATTTCAGACGTGGCTGAAATGATGCCTGTGTATAATATAAGATGCACAAGCACGTGCAGACAGACAGGAAGGTACTTGGGGATGCTTTGAAAGAAGGAGCACACAACTAATGTTTTGCTAGTAAACACTTTGTCTCCTAATGTCATTTGCTCGATGCTCATATTTAAGTCATGACGTTTATTTTCCATTGTGATTAAAACTAGGTGGCTGTTGAACTGCAAAAAGGCACAGTGCAAATGCTCAGCACTGTTTATCAAAACATGCCTGTGCATTTAATTGCTGTAATGTGCAAGCCAGAGTGTGATCAGAGCTAAAATCTTGAACGTGGTCTCTGATTTTCATTAGTGGCACTTACACATTGAGGCACAGACATTTCATATTACATGATCTACATTTTAACTCCATTTGGCATGAAGGTAAAATCATTTTTCTTTGCATAAAAAACTGTAAATCAGATAAGAATTGATTATATTTGTTGGTTTAATGAAGTAAGATAGTGGATTTCTGACTGCATTGGAAAGTATTTATGTAATAGAGAGTTCTGCCATCATAAATCACTTTGTGGTGAATGCTACAATTTTTTATTGGAGGTCACCAGAGTTAGCAGCAAAATCAATTCAAATCAAATCATAGAGCTGCTGTATACATCAGAAGACTGCAAAGGAATTAATACACTTATGGACTTGCTCACCATGTATGCCTAAATTAAGAGTTTGCATGAAGATGCCTTGCATTACAACCAGTAAATAAGCTTTTAGGCCAGGCAGTCCAGGTACTTGTTCAATAGAGACTGGTGGAGTTTACATTTAAAAAAGCAAACTACATCCTGCTGGCTAAAGAACATATTGATGGTTATATGCCACTGTAGAGTCCAGGATCCAGTTTTGAAAGTGGTGATGAATTGCTCTCATAGTTAAATTACTTCTTTTGGCAAGAAAAGTTCAGCTCTGAACTTTTAAACATTTTTTCATGGTGTCTACATTAATACCCACAGAGAAAACTGCTGCAGTGGGTGTCATCAAAGCAATTTCTGCTTTGTTATAGCTCAAGTTCAGAGTCGGCTCTCTCATAATTATGGTTAATGAGCAAATTCTAAATTGCAAGAATACTTTCCTTCTTTTGTTTTGACAGAACTTGGCGCAAGGATAAATTGCATGGAGACATAGAATGATGGCTCATAAAGCTCCTTTTTTCAGCAAAAACAGAAGCAGTTCTCTGAAACTGGAAACTCCTATGTACTTGGGAGGCAAAACTCTAAAATACCTGTGTCTTCTGACATCCTTTTGTTTCATTGGGGAAAAATAAACAGGCATTTACTACTCAGTCCTTCCAAGGAGAAGGCTCATCATGTATGTTTACCACAGACTTACAGTTAGAATACTTCTGCTGCTGAGAATAAATCAATGGCTTCCAGTATGTATATTGTCAGACCTTAACTGCTAGTTCATATATCAGCAATATTGTAGACCTTCCAAACTACAGCAGTGTTAAACAGAAAGGTCTCTGAGCAAGGATGGTTCTAAAGTGCTCTGTCCAAAGTAGAGGCTGTAAACTAAATGACAGGAATAATTATAATGTCAAATAGATTAAGTCTGTCAGTTCCTGGCCATAGAAATACAGAAGGTATTTAACAAGTCAGTAATCTAAATTTAAAAGCACAAACTCTAGTGAAATGGACTAATGTAAGTCTTTTCCTGGGTTCTGCAATTACATAAATGTGATTAAACAACAGAGTAGTCACTAGGGGAATTAAATAAGGCAAGAACTTGGTCTACTTTTTTCTTACTCTTATGAGTTAAGTTTAAAGTCATGCACAAGGGACATGGAGAACAGTCTGCTCTTTATTTACACCTGTGTAGCTCCATTTGGCCCTAAGCCTGAAAATGCCATGAACAAAACAGAACTGCTTTTCCCTGGGCTGTGGCCCCGTGAGCACAGTAACACAATAAAATGGGGAGAAGCTACATAAAATTAGGTGAAGAAAATCTTAAACCCATTCCTGAGACCTATAGGCTTGCATGAATTAAACAAAATTACTTTGAAGCATGCTAGATCTTTCCTTATATTTCATATCCTGGGGGATACATGCTGCCAGCGAGTCATACCATAAATAATCTGAGTCAAAATAGATCAGGCTAATCTGTAGCATTTCCAAATTCTGAGGTACCTGGTAAAAATGTAAATGAAATTTCCTTTCAGAAGCTAAAGTTGATTATACGATTATATATTAATTATAAATGCATATATTTTATATACCTTTATACATAGATTTATAAAAGGTATATTATAAATTAGATGGAGGCACCCAGGTAAGGTTTTGACACCAATGTAAGATTAAGGTGAAACAAATCCACATTTAACAGTACAATGGGTGTACCTTTTCCTCCACTGACTGTTAACTCCTAAACTCCTGCTTTGCTTGCATATTGTGATGTTCCAAAGGCTGAGAGAGAGCTGTGCTTGGAAATGTGTTGTTAAAAATTCTGTAACACAGGAATAAGCCAGAGGCTGGGAGCTGACTAATGGAGTGTTTCCTTGTGTGAACACCCGGTGTGGTGCAGGCTGAAATCTGAGTGTTGCACATCATACCGACACAAAGCTGATTCTTAATGCTAGAATTAACTTGACTTCTGTGAAACATTCATGACTTGCAATCTTCTTTACCGTGTTTTGCTGGAAAAGCCATGCCTGCTGTTTTCTGCTGTAACACATTTAAGTTTAATGTGACTGAACTTGATTCTGCAAAGTGGGTAGGCAGTTTTTCCTGTGCTAAATTTACTTCTGGCAGAGAGGTTACTCAGACTCAACCAGTATAACTCATCACATGATACATTATTCACAGTAATGGATTTATTTTTAATCCCATCAGCTTTATTGCCAGAGAAATGGGATGGGCCTTTTGAGGAAAGCTAATCTTCAAGGTGTTCATAAAAACTATGCTAGTAATTGAAGGTTTGGTAAATCCTTCCTTTAAAACTGGGCCTCGTTTTTCTCACCTTCACATGAAACTGTTGTCTCAGTTTTATTTTGACCTATTTAATCCCATGTAGCTGTTCCGTTACTGATTTTCAAGATGGAACTTTTGGAAACAGGTAATAATTTTGCTTTTCCTCAATGTGCAAAGCACTGCAAAACACAGAGTACAACACATGCCAAGTTTAGCACTGGTGCAAAATACTATTAAATCCCCCCAACTTTTTCTGTTAAAGCTACGAGACCTTTTGCTGCATGAAGACTTTGAAGTTTTTTGAGTGGATTATCAGTTCTTTTGCAATCAGTCAATACTTACTGGACTTTAATTGGAGATTACTGATATTTCCAGGTTATTATATGGGTAAGGTTACAGGCCGTAAGATTGAAAATATTGTTATTACTAATGACGTTGTGACACAGGAGTTTAGGAAATATGATTTTAAATATATCACCAGGATTTAATAAAGCTTAAATTATCACCATTCAAAATCAAGTTTGAATGGTAATATTGCCTATGATATACAATCATGATCTCAAAGACCCAGTGTCAGCCTGCTCACCACACCAGATAATTCACAGAGATAGAATGCTTGGAAAAAAATGTGTGTTCCAAGTAGAACAAATTCATAAATACCTTAGATACTAGGGATATCACAGGGAAAAAAAATTGGAAATTTTTATCATTAAAGGGAAACTGTGGGCTGGCATGGGGCAACTTTCTGGCAAAGCTGATCCCTCAGCCTGACATCAGGCTGTGACAGCCAGGTAGTTTTGGTGTTTGCTAAAATACATCCTGCTCTCCAGTTCTGCTCAGGTCAGTGTCTTTGCACAAGTCCATCAGTTATGTTTGTGGTGTTTGAAGTGTAGGTGAATAACCCAAGTCAAGTACCCACGTACATACCATACTCTGGGAACTTCCAGACTGAAGGCTGGAATGGCTGGCAAAGGTCATACAGAAATGCCTGGTCTTCAGAGGCTGGGTGTTGTCAAGGAACTATGAAACAAAGTTTTCAGAGTAGATGGAAAACTTTCCTACCAAAAAAACCCATGAAAAATTCAGTGAGACGTGGAGAATGATGCTTCTAGAACAAAACAATTCAGAAATGTCTGTGGAAGAGCTAGATTAATGTCAGTGGAAAAGTTAGATGAACTGATAGATTTATTTTAATCTGTCTCATTGGAGGAGAAAGTGTACTTTATATATAATCTTGATAAAATGAGGAAATCTGAACGTTTCATAAAGGAGTTAGGGAATTATGAAAGTCAGGGTGAGACACTGGCACAGGTTGCCCAGAGAAGCTGCAGCTACCCCATCTCTGGAAGTGTTCCAGGCCAGGTTGGATGGAGCCGGAAGCAACCTGGTCTAGTGGAAGGCGTCCCTGCCAGTGGCGGGGGTGGAACCAGGTGAGCTTTTAAGGTCCCTTCCAACCCAAGCCAGCCTGGGATTTACAGGCTTTTGTGATTCTGAGGACAACACTAAGTATAAATTCCGATGCTGCTTTTCAGGACAAGCAGCATATGAAGAGCTGGGAGCAGCAGCAGCCTAGGGCTGTGCAGCCTACCTGTCCACCTGTATCGCGCTTCCTTCCTGACGGAGCCACTCCGGGATGGGGCCGCGCGCGGCTGAGGCCGGGGGCGCGGAAGGATTAAACAGCGGCCAGAGTTAGACGTCTAAGTTCATATTCTATACTTTTAGGAACCTCCAAAGTAGGAAATGGAAAAATAGACGGCTTGGAGCAATCAACTATTCAAATACCTCAATTAGCTTCACGAGATTTTAGCGAGCGAACTCTCTTTTCCCTCAGGCGCGTACCCGGGTGGCGCGAGCGCGGCTGAGGGCGGGAAGCGGCCGGTCCCTCGCGCGGCTGAGGGGGAGGGCGGGAAGCGAGCGGCGGGAGGTAAGTTTACATTCTATACTTGCAGGAGATGGAAAACAGGCGGCTTGGAGCAATCAACTATTCAAATACCTCAATTAGCTTAATCTGATTTTAGAGAACTCTGCACCCATTCGATCAGGTGTGTACTCGGGGGGGCGCGACCGCGGCTGAGGGCGTGGGATTGGGACGGGAAGCGGCGGGAGGTGTGAAGGCGGCGGGACCGAGAACTGAGGCGAAGCCCCTCGGTGCTGGCACCATCGAGGGACAAGATGGGTTCCCCGGACCTGGGAAGGAGAACTGCTCAGAGGAGAAACAAAGACGGGCGGGATCTTTTGTAATGCTGAAGGTACGTGTGTTTGATTAGCCCCGTAGGTGAGTTTGGGCAGCATTCAGGGGAGGAGAGTTGCTATGGGGTGGTCATGATGGCTCAATACTGTGGGCTCTGGAGCCTTTCCAGCGGGCTCTAATGGGCACAACCTTGTGGTACCACAGTGCAGGGGCTGTCAGGGCTGCCAGGGTGGTGGCAACAGCACCTCAGGAACTCTTGGGGCTGCGTGGGTTTTTTGGCTTGGTGCTGAAGCTTTGGTTCCTCCTTTCTCACTCCAAAACATGTCTCTTAACAGCACATGGCGGTGTCAGAAATGTGGCTTATAAGGTGTGAAATCTATCAAGAGGATTATGTGAATGTACATATTTGAACAGCCTGGTTGGTTCTCCCTCCAACCCCCATTTGACACAGGCTTCTGGTGTGTCTTCCAGCCATGGGGCAGCCTGACATCTCTTTTCCAAAATACCTCTGGTCCCTAAAGTTACACGTGCTGTGTGTCACTTTATATACTAAATATATTTGAAGGTAGTGACAGAAATGATTATTTATGCCTTGATTTATTTGAAGTCTGCAATACTAGGTAATATTCTGGTATATTTGCCCAAGTTTGGTTTGGCATCTTCAGCTTCAGCACTGAAATGTTTGGGCTGCTATGAGGGGAGGAGATGAGATATCTGGAGTACTAGCCAGGTGTTTCAGGTGAAGCTAAAGTAAAAGCTGCCCCACACATTCGCATAGGCTGCCCTTCCCTGCTGTAGTGGCAGAGGGCTCTGGGCTACTTCAAGAAGTACCTTATCATAGCTCCTTTATTAGTGCTATCTCTGTTCCTATTAGGTAAACTTGCACCATTGTATTGACATCCTTTCTTAGAGCGCCACTTGTACCTAGACAAATAAAATGTTCTTGAGAAACGATAAGGCTTGCTATGTTAAATAAATATTGACATTTTAGCTACACTGCTTTTAAGTTATCACCCTTTCAGATAATTCTGAAGCAGCTTTGGACTGTCTTAATTACTATTGCAGCTGACTTCTAAGTTTCTCTGTGTATAATGCATGTTTGTTTTTTCAGCATAAACCCACCAAATTGCCTCTGTCTCAACTGAGTTACATTATCTACTTTTTGCCTGTCCCATCCTCTTAGGTATGTAATTATCTTTAATGAAGGCAAATATATTTAAGTCAGTCAGTTATTTGGGAGGATCTGTGTTTTCTGTTTAAAGCTACTTATCATTTTCTGTTGCCTCAAGTGAAAGTGATAAGAATTAGGTCAAATGCCATAATTACAAAAAATGAAGAGAAAAGGAAATGGAAGATACAAACACAGACAAAATGAGACTTTGGTAGTGAGGAAGACATACTACTTTCTTTGGTTTTGGAAATATTTTTCTTTCTCAAACAGGTTCTTGATATAAAAGTTAAAGTACCAGGTAACTGCAGCAGGCTGAGTCACTGAGGTCTGTAAGGTGTGGGAAATAATGGATGCAAAAACTTACAGCAAGCTTGTAGTACAAAAAACATTCTTTTATGTCAACGAACCTCTACCTTGAGGCCTTGAAACATTTGGGCCTTGGGTTTTGTAATGCCATTTCACATCCCATAAGGGCTTACTGACTGCTTTGTGACATGTGTTGGGGAATTCTCGAGTCAGACTTGTAAATCAGTTCAAAAGATGTTGGAGAGGACCCTTTAAGATTTAGGCTTCTCAGGCTCACAGCCTCCCAAATCTAACAGGGTTCACTGAAAGCAGCTTGGCTTCCCTGTGGTCAGATCCTGTTGCAAACCCCTCTTTGTGTTCAGTATTGGATCTGTGCACAGTGGGGACAAGGCCTTGGGTTTGATGTAGCAAAATGAGTCTTTATCTAAAGAAAACAGATTTCTCCCTTTTGGATGGAGTTCTGAGAGCCAGAATATAAAGCATTGACTGAACCAAACCAGTCATGAGTGGTGATCAAATGCTTCAAATCCTTGCCTGGGAAAGCTGCTAGAAGAAACTTCTGTCTCCTCCTGACCACCTTCCTCCTCTCTCCTGGTGAGAGGAGATGGTCCAAATAGACAGTAGGCTGTTTTTCCCTGGAAGGGAAATACTCCACCTGTGGGAGCTGACAGCTCTTTGACCACATTCCCTAAACAATGCCTGTAACAGAGAAAGGCATATCGTGTCATTTGGAGTGTTTCCCATCTTAAAGCTGAACCTAAACGTTTGCCTTAATTGCCAAAGTGACACTTGTTTCTGCTGTGCAGGAACACATATACTTCAGGAACTCATGCATGGGTGTTTGTCAATGGCCAAATATAAATAATAGATGCACATAGTGTCTGTCATGAGAGTTCCCTCCTGTGACACGCAGTCTAAAAGCTACAGTAACTGAAAATTTAATGTGCATTATAGTGTGGAAGACTCGCTTTCAGTTTAACTAGGTGTAGCAATTAACTCTCCTGCTTTGAACTTTTCATTTTCTTCAGGACTTTCCTGCAAGTGTATATGGATTACTTTGCAGTTCTTTTGATGTTCCCCACAGTTTTTTTGCCCAGAGAAGCTCTGACTTCCACATTCCTGGAAATGTTTAAGGCCAGGCTGGATGGAACTTGGAGCAACCAGGGATAGTGGAAGGTGTCCCTGCCCATGGCAGGGGGATTGGAACTTAATTGTCTTTAAGGTCTCTTCCAACCCACACCATTCTGTGATTTTCTCTGATGGGTGTATGCCACAAAAGAGAAATTTAGCATTTATTTTTTTATTGAATATTAAATGCCAGTTGTTTTTTCCCCTTATGTCAATGTTTTAATGAAATTCTTCTTGCACTCTTCGCTCAGTTGCCCTGAGAAAACTTAATGGAGATCAGACAACTTCCTCATAATCAATGCCTGTGTGGACTGCAGAAAAGCCTTCTTTTACAAGGCTAGTGTCTGCTTCAGACAGTAGGTGTGGAAGAACCAAAAAGCAGTGCACTGAGGGATCCAGGCTGAACCTAGTTGCAGCCAAGAAAATGGTGTTGCTGACTGTTTGATTTCTGACTTAAATGTCAGCTTCTTTACCTTCAGGGACCCTGAAGTTCCTCTGATCTTCCAAAAATGGGAGGAGAGATGCTGAGGCTGAACTTTGAGTCACCATATTCCTAGTGAAGAATTAACAGGTGTGGTTTTTCCTGTACTTGGATACACTGTGGGAGGGTGAAATGAGTGATGATGTGAGAGTAGGGAAGGGGAAATCATGGAAGAAGGGAGAAATGAGAGAAAAGCCAAGCAGAGAGCTGTGAACACCCATTGCTTTGCAGCACTGCACAGGCTGCATTCCCAGCTGAACCTTTCCAGGACTCATTGAGCCAGTTACACAGATGTTGAAGTGCAGGTGAACTTGGATGTTCACCACTTTGAAACATTGACACAGGTATGTAGCTGGGAAGTATCAAATGTTACCTGTGCAACTTAAATGCAGCTCTGCCTGATTATGTTAATCATACACAATTTGTTACTCTAAGACCCTCCATCTTTTCTGTGGGAGAAAGAATTCCAAATGATGTTGATTAATCCTAAGATGATGTATGTCCAGTGTATGTGGATATTTTAAAAAAGCTTGGTGCTTTGGGAAATTAGCATCAGTAGACTTAGAACTTGTAATCAAATAAACAAAAAAATGCCACTCAGCTTTTCTGAATATAAATGAATGCTTGTAAGCATAAAAACTAGTTTAATGTGTAGCTGGGTGACCTTTAGCACACACCATCAAACTCCAGTGCCTTGAGCATGTGTATGGAAATCTGATGATAGCTGAATAAAAAATAGCTTTATTTCAGTGTGGATGAAAAGAAGTCTTCGAGGGTGGGGAGACAGGGAAAGAAGGTGAAGAGAAAAATATAATGTTTCTTGAAAATGACAGGCTGTTCTAGCAGGAACTTCCAGCTGAAATGCTGGCCTGAGGCACTTGTCAGGCATGGACTATTACACTCCAACCAGTTCAGCTTTTGTAAAACTATCATCAACAGCAAGCACAGAGAAGTGTCAGTCAGTATTAGCCACAGGGAGTAGTGAGTGCTTCAGCTAAAACACTTGCACTTCCATCCTTGTGCCCAGTGATGGTCCACCAACCGTTGTCCTTAGAGGTAAACAGCTCCCTGCTGGGGCACAGGTGAAATGGACAAACTACTTGGCAGTTCCAAAGTCTGGGATGATTAAATAGAAACTTTTTTTTTTAATTACCCATTTAAATTTAAATTACCTACCTATAAAGTTTATTCAGGTTTTGCTATTGATGTCCACACTTGCACATCACCATAGCATGTACAATGAGATTAGATGAGGAATGTAGGATTAATCTTATCCTTTGGGCAAGACTGACAAACTGCTATTGGTTCAGTGTGTACTGTCTGGTTGATGACGTATTCAAATTTTTGTGTATATGATGTTTTTCCATATCATTTTTAGAAGAATAGAAAAGCTGTGATTCTGTTTTTCTGCTATAAAAGCATGTTTTTTCTAATGATTTAAAGGAGTGAGAATCCTGTAAGGTTTTTTTTTCCATGGTCAAGTTCTGAAAGGTGAGTTTTGCTTGTTGAAGACTATCAATTTTCTCAATAATCTGAAAAGCATTTCAGTGTTCTTGTGCTTGGCTTAGCAGAAAAAAAATTTGAACATCACATCAGCTTTGAGCACATTCTAACCTTCAGAATTTTTAACAAAGTATTCTTCAGGGCAAACAAAATTCTCTGCAATTGTACAAAAGCTTCCACAGAAGTCTCCCATAATTTCAGTGCTTCTGCTGTGGCATTTGGAAAATGTGAAGACAATCTGATTGCATGGGTAGAAAGAATGGGGAAAATGTGACAAAGGAGAACCTAGACAACTTGGAATAATTAAGCCAAATGTGGGATGCTAGAAGGAAAACAAACCAAACAAGAACACACCAAAACCCCTCCAACCAACCAAATCCCCAAAATATGACAAACTGATCAGAGAAACAAACAAAAAAGCCCCCTAAACTTCTTCCTCCCCCCAGAGGAAACTCAAATACTTGAAAAATATTAGCAGCATACAAGCAGGTAGTTTATATAGATGGTTTGTCAAAGGACTGAAGAAAGAACAAGAATGGAAAAGAAAATGTTTTAAACTTGGAGAAGCTTTTGTTTTTTTTTTTTTTCAGAAACCTGAGCATGTTTCTCTACCACTGCAGAACTAGCAAATATCTTCAGGCAGAACTCTTATTCCTATGGCAAATACGCACCCGATACTCTCTGATACAGTTAAATTGGTGTATATAGAGTATTGAAATGTTTAGCACAATCATTTCCATGGATTTATATAGCATTTAGTCTTTTCTAAAATGACACATTGATGACACTATTTCTAACAAGAGTGCTTAATATACGTTGGTAACTCTTGGTGATGTAATTGGAAGGGTCCAATCCTGCTTATTCTGGGGGAAGAAATCTTACTTGGAGGGAATAGGATTCCGTTTCCATGGTGGAAAGAGTAGCTTGTCTATACTAAAGGAATTTGCAGTACAGCATAGCTGTAAAAGAAAATAGTTCATAGAATATCAAATTTTAAGTAAAGTTATTCTTCAATTTTTATTTGTTCCTAAGTCAAGTCAGTTTTCAGTAGAAAGATTTTCAATTCTCTCTGCTTTTAATATACTGATAACTTGTTGCAAGTATTGCAAGTTATGAAAAGCTTGTTTGCCTTGCAAACTCTTTCCAATGAAAATTTTCACCCTGACTTAGGGCCTAATGTTATCAGGTGAGGAACAGCCTCCAATATTTTAAAGGTAAGAGTGTGCCTACTGTGACGTACAGTTGCCTTCAAGTTAAAACCCACAATGCTTGGTATCTCACTGCTCTTATTGCTGAAGACTGAAAGGAACCCGTAAA
>WEIV01030198.1:597547-796351 GCA_013390005.1 Calyptomena viridis
CCTGTAAATATATTTGAAAGTATTGGATTGTTTATGTTTATATATATAATTAAGGGGTTTTATCTGGGGGGTGCTCTACAGCAGTACCTGACTGCAGTAGAATTAAAGGGTCACAGAGGGATGAATGAGAAGTTCAGGGGGTTATGTGGGTAGGGCTTTATTCTGTAGTAGTTTGAGAGAGCTCATTTTCTGCTGGGGAGAAGGTTTGCTTTTCACTGAGCAGAAATCAAAAGTAGCAGGAAGGCTTTACCTGCAGTGCTGCTCAACCACTTCCTTCCCCTCCCTTCCTGTCAGGGACACTTTTCTCCTGTACTTACACCTGTCCCCTGTATTTTCATGCTGGTTTTCCTATTTCTTCACTTACCTCTTTCACCGAGATGATCAGGAAAGCAGAACAAGAATCCCTGTAACGTGCACTAGAAAATCATCTGCCCTAACTGCAGGGGATGGGAAGGGGGTGTTCCAGCAGTAGCTCTGCTACATGTACAAGAGGCAGAGCACAAAGATTGATGGAGATAGAGTTCAGGTGAACAGAAAAGTAGTTTAGTGTTGTGCACTATAGGAAGGGAACTTCCCTGAGTCACTGCTTAGTTGTGTAGGCAGCAGCTTTGATATTACAGGGAGAGGCTTCTAGTTTTTATAAAAAAAGCACTGAGAAACTCTTTTGGAACCAGCCTGTTCCATGTCCAGCTCAGAAACTGGTTGTGATATACAGTATAACTGGGTTCCAGAGCACTCATAACCTTGGAGGTTTATGACAAAGCTGAAGGAGCTGCTGCAGTAAAAGTGACATTCAAGGTCAGTATTTTTTCCTTTGTTTCATTTCAAAGAAAAAAGTGTGAGCTGTTTCTTTCCTGAAGTTATACTGGTGGAAAGATGTTACTGCTTTATAGATAAATTTCATCACACTTGATATCCATGGATATTTTGCTACAGAATCATTTTCCTTTATAATGAGAGAAAGTTATTTAGCCATTATCAGTAAATAGTGCATCTTAGAAAACTTGATGCTTTTCCTGACATTTTAATCTTTTTTTATATCCCAGAAAGTAAATAGCATCATGATTTTTCTCAAAGTATTAGCGAGATTTATTTTAAAGCTCCACAACCCAGCCATGTAAACAGGTGTTAAGTCCTTTAGTGATGGCTCAACTGCTAGAGAGCTCTAAAGTAATGTTAATTTTTTTTCTGTCAGAGTACTTTTAATCTTACACTAGGATTACATGAGTTTCTGTGCCTCATACAGGATTAAATTTTAAACTGTCAAAAAGTTTTTTTGAAATTATTTACACTTTTTGTAATCATAGTCCATATACAACCATCTCCCTAACAACTGAGTGATGCAGGACACATCTTTGACTGAATCATTTGAAGTGTGCTAATTGCAGTCATGCACTGTTTGAGAGGATGTCTCTTAAGGCATGAAAATATTTAGTAACATTGGACTACTGTCTTCATTTCAGTATCTCTGTTCTGTAAGATTTCTGTGCATGAGTTATAACCAAGAGGAAATTTAGCAGCCATAGCACTAAGTCAAATGATAGAAAAGTTTCAATGAAAATATTACGTGTTTTCTATGGTGGAGCTTGGAAAGACTGGTGCCTTTTTGGTGCCCTTTGTAATAACAACAGGCATCTATGTGCTGCTGCTTCTGAGATTCAGACCCTCTGCAGTCTCTTTGCTGGCTGTATTTCATTAACTTTTATAAACCTCTTGCCTTCAATAACAGCAAATGAAATTCTGGCACAATGTCTCCCTCTAGGCCACAGACAACTCCAACTTCCAATAATTCAGTGTTGGAGTTGAATAAAAGAGAAATTATTCTGTCATCTGTCAGTAGCTACAATACATCAAGCAGTAATGCAAGGTACTTACTGTGAAAGAAGCAGGGATCTGTTCAATTACTGCCAGCTACCTAATTACCCGTGGCGCAGGGGGTGTGAGGCCGTGTGCTTCATCCTGTTGTACAAAGCACCTCTTCCTGTTTGGCTCCAAACCCTGGGTTTCTTGTGCTCGGGCACACGGGACCAGAAACAAAACCTGCGGTTTCAGTGGGTTTTCTGTGTTAGTGTAAGGAGGCACAACTTGTGATAAACCTGGTTCTGTAAAACAAGGTGTACCTTGTGGATGGCATGTGTTTGTGTACAGCAGAGCTGAAGCTGAGCACAGCAACCACAAGCACTCTCAAACTTTTGCTTTCTTGTGACAATCTTTATATGATCTTGCTCAAAGCAAAACAACTCTTGACCCTTCCAGGCAGCTTGACATTGGAACTCTGATATTCTCCAGCGTTAGTTTATCCTCAGCCTAATGGTCCAACCTTGCACATAGCACATCTGTAGTGATTGGGAAGTGATTCTGGTGACCAGTCCTGATTAACCCTGCTCTAAGGAGTGGCAGAAACAGTGTTCTGGTGGTGTCCTTCCCAGACAGATTTACCTTCTTTTACCCTCTTGAAATACCACGGCTTGTTTTGTTCTCCAGCACACGTTTTTGCTTGGTTTGGATTTTTTTTTGAAAACTTGCTAAGCCTCCAGCATATCTCACTACTTTCTCAGTTTGGCAAAGAATTGGATGCTGAAAGACAGCCTACTGAAGTCATCTGTAAATTACAAAAAAGAAAGCAATGTTTTTATTTATTTGTTTTTGTGTTTTCTCTTTCAGACTACAAGGCATTTTTTCTGCCATGCAAAAAAAAAAAAATTCCAGAGTCTCTCCTTGTAGGCACGTGTGACCTCTGTGTTGAGAGGATTAATATAGAAGGATTCAGCTAAAATTTTTGAGTAAAAGAGGGGCTGACTTTCTTGAGACTAGAATTACCTGATTCAGTGCTGTCAGTCTGTAACTTCTAGTTTGCAGAATTATTTACAAAATGCTGCTGTGATTTATTGCACAGCTGGTTATCGAGAGAGGACAAATATATTTCAGTTTTGCTAAGTAATGTATGCATACAACAAGCTACTTTGTCAATGTCACATTAATTATCCGATAATATTGAACTTAATTCTTGCTGTAAACTTAGATGTGCATTTCCTTGCATCATAATAAATTATGGACTAAACCATACCTGTTACTGCAAAAATGTTTCTAGGAAAGCTTATCCACACCAATTAGCTCAGAAATGAAAAGCAAGAGATTTCTCCTGTCCTCTATTCATTATTTCAGGTATTATAAATAATCTTCAATTGGTATGGGCAGGTTTTGCTGTTTAAGAAGCACCATCATATGGTGGTTTTGTTGCAAAATAGCAGTCAGATTATAAGATTCAATTTTTCTCTTTCTGGCCCAGATTTCAATAAAGAGATGAGCTGTAATCACTGCATCCCGTTTCCCCAGTCTTTTCCTCTCTAAATACTTCAGTTCTTTATGATCTTTACCAGGGCTCACTGCAGATGACCTTACAATAACTGCTTCTGTTGTGAAAACCTCTTTGTTCAATTGAATCCTTCAGATTTTATTTATTGTTTTTTAAAAAGCCCAAACAACAACTACTACAAAAACCCAAATCCTGTGTTTGAAGTATTTAAGAACTCTGAGAAAGCATCATGACTTGCTGTTGCTCTGCTGGAGCATACTGTGAAAATTATCTTACTCTAGTTTTGGTCTTTGTTTTGTGCTTGGCAAATAGAAGAAATAGAGCAAAAAGAAACAAGTTATAAGAAATGCTGTCTGTTTTGGGATTTTTTTTTCAGTTGAAAACTAACAAAACTGGTTACCATCTGACCATCAAAAAACATTAGTCTGTCAAAATACTATAATAGAAAAATAAGATGGACAAACCATTGCATCTGATGAATAGGAGCATGGAAAGGGAAAATCAGGTTAGAGAAACATAAAAGAAAAAAGGAGGGATGCTTTGTTTCCTGGCAACTTTCTAGCAATAACATCTCTGCAGCCCAGAGATGATTCTCTGTAAATTCATTCCATATGACAGTGATGTGAAATTTTACAGCTTGTATTGCAAGCTGTCCTTTTTGTTCAGACAATCGAAAGCTCTGCTCATGACAGCACAGAAAAAACCCTGAAAGGTGATAGGGCTTCACTTCTAATTAGCAATTTTGCATTTGTTGCTGCTGTAAGTGATGAATAACTCGAAGCTGCTGTTAGAGGTGCTGGGACGGCTTCTCTGCTGCACTGAGTTAGTTTCTACTTTAGTCAGATCATATAGAGGGACCATCAGGGTACAATTTTTGGATCTCAGTCTATCTCAACCCTTGTTTAAAGCCATCCAAATAATTTCTGAGCATCAGCAGGTACATTTTGGGAGTTTGTCAAATAACAAGATAGCCAGGCCAAGGGGCCAGTGCCTTCTGTCCCTGTGGCTTTAGATGCAATATCTCAGAGTCAGTGAAGCCATAGTTCAGCTTAATTTTTAAGAGGGAAGACCCTTACTAAGCACAGGCTTGCTTTTCCTATTTTTGGCTGCCTGGTTGAGTGAGATACTTGCCTATGTATTCAGTCTTTGCTGTTCTCTTAGGGAGAGTTCATGCTGATAAGATGGAAACAAACACATACCTATTGCTTTCACATTTGTCTTGCCCTGCTATCTGAACAAACCCTGACACTTCTCAAGAAAGTAATTTGTGTTATATACAGTGACATATAAGTAAACTCAGGAATCCTGTCCAGATATAAAGTCGGTGTAATTCTGCTATTATTAAAAAAACTCTAAACCAACTAAATAAATAAAACCCCCCAAACACTATATGACCACCTCAAATGAGGCAAATGTGCTTTAAAAGTGCTGTGTTTGTTGTAGAATATATCTTTTTAAAAATGTTTTCTTGGGACCTTTAGACTTTGTCTCTCTCTACAGAAAAACCTGCCAAGAGTGACTGGCTGACCACCCTGATTGTCATTCTCAAAGGAAAATTCACTCCTCAGAGTAATCCCTTTTCCAGGAAGTCCTCGAGCAGTGATGCCACAGTGTCCTGTCTGCAGCTACTCTTAGGTAAGTCCATGTGAAAGGGTAATGATTGGAGGGGTATGTAGAGTCCTGACAGAAGTCCTGTTCACAAAGATCCTGGGAAATGGTCACTCGGATTAAGGCACGTTTTCTGTGCATTTATCTGTGGTGTGATGGTCACTGCACACTGTGCCCTGTGAGCCAGTTTTCTCAGGGCCGATGACATCTCACGTGTATCTTCCCTTCACCTGGAGAATTGTGTGTAAGTGGCTTGTGCTTCTCTTCACCGCGACACTCACACAGCGTAAGGCGTGAGTTGATTAATGAGAAGACAGGTATGTTTTTAGGAATAGCTGAGATACTTCATGTCCCCCAGTTACAGTACAAGGAAATCACCCCGGCAGATCTGGCAGGACATGCTTCATTCATCTCTTAAGGCTTGTTATCTGAAAAAGCTTACAGGAACGTGTCAGTGAGTGCCTTAAGACTGTGGCAGCTCATTAATCACGTAGTCCTACAATAAAAACAGACATGAAATGCCTTAATTACTTCTTAAACAGTTACATTTGTTGGGATTCTTTCTTAGCTAATGTTGAAGGATATCTAATTTTCCAGAAATAACACTCACTTTGCTTCATATTTTCTAAATAATCAGTAAAGTGTTAACAGAAAAGTATCTTGAATAACAATGTGTGTAAACATAGATTAAAGAGCTTGAGATTCTAAGTCAAATTCTGTTCTGGAATATTTATTCCTTTAAAATAGAGCTAATTACAGGTCATTTTTCTGCAATTTAATGACATACCACTCTTGCAACTAAAGAAAAGTCATGCAGAATAAAAGAAACATAATATAGAACAGGAGGTGAAGAATGAGGAATATGTACTGGGTCAGTGGTTCTTTTTTTTTTTTGAGTTGCCTTTATAAAAATTTCTTTCAATCTTCTCCTTTGATTCTAGTTTACCTGTAGTACCTCACTCAGCAACAGTAAACAGGTTTTATGACAGGGAGTAATGGGGGCATGTGCCTTTAAAGCACTATGTGTTCATTTCCCCTTTTCAATATACAAGCATTACAGCCAAACAAAAGTTAGTCTCTTTCTTTGAAAATACAGCCTTTTAAGGTAATAACTCAGTAGAACAGGCTAGTAGCCACCAGGTCAAGTTTAAAAGCCTGTCTGTAAGGGAAAGAACATGCTGTGGGCTGATAAGCCTTCAGAAATGAAGGTTTTCTAAATGGTTGAGGGAGCTTGGTGAAGGCAAAGCTTGATATGATTTCTACACAGTTTTGTTTTTTTTTTTAGCTAAACTTTAAAAAATTGAAGAAAAACAAAAATCTGTGTAGATAAACTATAGAACTAGTATAGATGAAAGTACAATTAGTATTAACTGCAGAAGTGTTTTATGAACTTGGCTTGAAGACGTTAGACAGTCATCACAGGGTCTGTTAGATATAAATCCCTTGTCCAGGTCTTAATTGTCATTCCACCTCTGCACAGACATCACCCCAGTGAAGTCTGCAATCTTTTTGCCTGTGGCTTGAATAAAATGCAAAGTTCATTCTTTGGGCTCTTACTGTCTTTATGGGACTTCTTTCAGTAGCATATTCTATGTTTAATGGGGTTAGGAGGTCAAAATTTAAAGTGAAATTTCATGTGAAATACTAGTAAATGTCCAGGAGTACCAGAAATTTTCTCTTCCTGAGTGAGAACCAGCCTGGAACTGGAGGACACAACTTCAATTCAGGCACAGGTTTGGTTTGTTAGAACATGCAGATGATACTTTTGATGCCTCAGTCTGAAAATGTTGGAGTCATGAGTGACACTGGAGTTTGAAGTCTGGCTTAGCAACCAAATTGGTGTTGCTTGCAAAGGAAGTTGTCATTCAGTGTGAAGAAGCAAACTGTGTATTGCCTCTAAAACCAAGGAAGAGCATGTGCACTGTCATCACAGTGAAATAAGGACTAATCAAATGCAGGCAAAATGCTGCAACTCATTTTTAATGAATTTGATACAAACTTTCACATTTATATTTTTTTCTTATGAACTGAGAGAAACATTTTCCTTCATTTGCTGCTTTTGATGATTTATCAGTTCTGTTTTTGAATTCAGGTGTTCTGATAATACTTAAAGTCTGAAATAGGTGATCCTGGCTCCTGCCTGATAAGAGAAGCTGTTTGTTGGTCTGCAGTACAAATATGTGTGAGTTTAGTGACAGAAAAACAAAGGGAAACGCAAAAGCACTGATGTTTCCCTTTGGCTTTTTCTCCCATATTCTTTGAAAATAATATCTTTCAGGGCCAGAACTGTGGAGGGGTCAAAAAGACCGGAGGAGTATCAACTATGAGAGCAAAGGATAAAGAAATAAAAATGAACTGAAGTGATTGAAAGGTTAATCGGATTTATTTTTTTTAAGTCATTCAGCCTTGATGCTGTAACATGAAAGGCCCAACAGAAAAACAAGCCAGACCAGTAGGCAGAACACAGCACTAGGAATTAGCCAAGGCATTAGGCCACATTAGAGTGCATGTGTAAATCTAGATCAGCTATTCCTGCCTGTGCTGTGGCCTTCTGCCTTCACCACTGATTCCTGCTGAGAATGAAGGAGCTTGTGCTCTGTCCCTCTGAATACCTGTTGTGGGCCATTTGGATATCCCAGATTTCCAGGACAACATACTATGTATATGAAAGTTTACTTTATAAGCTCATTAAGAACTATAAGAAAAAAGGAAAGGGTTCAATTCCCTTTGCACAGACTATATTTCTGAATGTGAATTCACTTTTTGACTACTCAGGTCATGAGGCTTCGTAACTTAGAGCCTGTAACTCCTCACTTGTGTGCACTTGTGATGAACAAGATTAGTTACTCAGCCAACGTTAGGAGTGCTCATCCTTCCTTCTCTGTCATTGTCCCTGTGTCCCACCAGGAAGCACGAAAGCCTTGGCAGTCCAACTGCTGTTAGATCTTGTTTCCAAAGCTTTTTGGGTAAACAGGTGAGTTTATACCTTCCACCAAGGACATTCAGTTTATACCATTTCCATGAGCTAGTGGGTTCTGCTGAAGCTGCCAGACACTCGGTGGCTGCATCCATCTGCAGGTGACAATGGCCAAATAATGGCCTTTGAGCCCTTTTGGCCACCTGTTCTGCCTCTGGAGCTCTTGCAGCACCTTGGGGTGCTGTTCCATTAGCCCACCACATGTCAGGCCTTAGCATGGGCTGTATTAGCCAAAATCTGAGCTGGAGGTGAGTGAACAGTCACAACACCCAGCAAGGTTAATTTAGGCACTTTAGGCAGTCACTGGTCTGACACAAGTCTTGCATAAATGTGTATGTAGCAATGATTCCACACAGAACTGTTGCTGTGATGTTCCCCATTTTCTTAAAGCAGCAGGACATAATGAATTCAGACATACAGAAATGACTATACATTAATGCCACTAGGAACAAATCTAGATACTTCATGGAACCTCTGTGAAATCAGTGGAAACTGGAGATGTAGTTCCATCACACTGCCTTTATCAAATTCTTTTGTAAATAACCTCTATTTTTTTTAGATTCAGGTGATGTTGAACATGACCCAGTTTTACTGCATAATTCTTACTGTTTGACAATAGAATACTGGAGATTTGATAGTAATTTCCTGTACAATCTGAAATTGTGTCCCAATTTTTTATGATTCTCTACTGTAAATTGCTGTATATTGTAAGACTTTAACTCTGTGTTGCTTCTTTCAAGCTTAGGTGAAAGTTTCCTGTACTTTGAAGTTGATTAATACCTAATTCTCATAGACTCTGAATTCATAGTAATTTCATTTTGAAATAGGCATCATGCAAGCTGAAGGAGACTGATTTATTTCTTGTATTATTTTTTTCCTTGTGCAAAGTGCAAAGAATTCTGAAAAGCAGAGATAATCACTGTACATTTGTATGTTAATGTTACCAGGTAATCATCTTGAAAGACTGAATATGATTAACACCTTGAATCATAAACTAGGGAAAATGTACAACACTTGACAGGGAATGAAACATCTAATACAATGTGAAAACATCTGGCCAGGAAATTGTTTTCCAAACACTGAAAATTATAAGCAATTATCAAGTATTTTACCTGACTATACTCATAACTCTGTTTTAGTGACACTTTAACTGATATTATGCTTCATTTCTCAGCAGTCTGATTTTTGGATAATCACCCTAGATCTGTGATTTACATTCTTGCAGCTTCGTGCTTGATGTGCATAGCAAATATTTCTGTGGTGTACTTTTAAGGGGGCAATCAAGGCTGCAGATGAAATAAGGCACTCGTGACAATTGAGGGGAAGAGCTTAATTTGGCAATTCTCATCAGTGAGGGATCTGACAGGACATCCAGGTGGCCCTAAATCAGCTTGAGCTAAACTTCTAGAGAAGTGAGCCTGCATGTGCCACTTTTCTTACCATAAGCTGGGTGCTATTTTCAAGAACTGTTCTTGAGGTGAATGTAAGTACTTTGGGACGTGGCAAACTGCCAGAATATGGTGGCAGTTGTACTGGCTAATTTAAGATGACACTTGTCTGTGATGTAAATGCCCATCTGCAAACCCTGCATGAAAAGAAAGAGCAGCTCCATCCTTTCCATACCCATTTATGCATTTATTTTCTATTACATATTTTCCCAGAAGAGAAGGTAAAGTAATGGGAACAGAGTCAAAGGGTGCTAGGTTTCCTTTGACTCCAAGAACATGTGTAGCTCATAAATCTGGATGCTGTTTCTGACTTTGGAGTGTGGTTGTGAACCATTCATGGTTTTTATTGTGCTAATGACCCTTTTCCTGTAGCAAGTGTTAGCTGCTGAGTAGAAACTGCCTTTTCATTTTGGAAGTTGAGCTTCCTGTCTGAAATGGCTCCATGACATGCCATCAAACTGACATCCCTAGTGGTTGTTTCCTCATCACTGAGATGGAAGTTGCAGTGAGAAAAAATGGCATTCTGTCCCTCAGTGAGCAGGTTCAGGGTAGGTCAGGCCCTGACATAGCTACAGCCAAAACAAAAAAAAGTGCATTTTCACCTGAGGTGGTGGCAGTGGTCCACTGCCATATGTCCTTAAGCTATGTGGGGTCCAGCCCTTGCCTTCTGCAGTAGAGCTACTCACACTACTCCATCAAACCTTGTTTTGTGTGTGAACCTCCTAATTTGGGACATGATGGGCCATTTGATATCTAAGATCATATCATGCCACATGTTACTGTCTTTCATTTTAACTTCAGGTAACATGAAGTTCTAAAATCCTAATCTGGTATTTTCATGCCAGAAAACCATGTTAGTTCCGTTTTTTAATTATTTTTTTCTACACTGATTTTTTTCCTTCTATTTTTTCGAGTTGAGAAAATGTTCTTGCTTTTTCCCCGGTGATAATTTTCTTATTTTTTGAGCTGGAAAAATAAAAGGGAAATTTTCAAGAAGTTTAGTGTTTTCAGTCAGAAGTATGCTGAAAAATCAAAGTCTCAAAATATTTCAAGGAAAGGCTGAAATAATCAAATGAGCTTTGGAAAGCATCATTTCTCACTGCAATTGAATAATTCATATCAATACATACAAGAGGATTAAAGATAAATGGAACAAAGGAGTTTGAATGAGAAAAAGGTAAACTTAAAATGAGATATTAAAAACAATCTGAGTTCTGCATTTTGAATTTTCCTTTTTTTTAAAAAAAGGAAAGAATTAATTACAGTCAGCATGGTCTGTATTCTAGTACTAATGTAAGAACATTTTGTGGGGATGACCTGCTGGAAATATTTTTTACAACTTCATAAAATACTTGAAATAAACTATTTTCTGCTGGAATTCTGTCATATTGTTTGACAGCTGCTTTCAGACCTTACTTGCTTCACATGACCCATATTTGCTCTGAGACTTACTTCTTTTAAACTTGTTAACTTTATAGAGGAAGCTTTAACCAAGCTAATTCATTAACAGTTCTGCATCCAAAGGAAAAAAAAAATGCTAATCTGATTTAAAATTTGCAAATGAGAAGGCTGGTTTTAAATTCAAGCAGTGAATGAAAATTGAATGCTCCAAGGACCCAGCCTGCTTATGCCTTAAGTGACATTTCCAGTCAGGTTTGAAGAGGGTCAAGGTAAGTGCAAGGAAGTGGAAAGGTGTGTGTGCTCCTGAATATTCAAAATGAAAAATCGCCTAAAATTTTTCTATCTATGAAGAGTTTAAAATCACTGCTTCATGTTACATGTTCAAAATACTTTAGGTATTCCATTTAATTCACATGCTCCATTTAATCTGAAAGTTACATGAGTCAAAACTGAGTCCTTTAATCTCTCTAAACCCACTGACATACTTGAGGTACATCTGGTGTATGAAAAAAGGTTGCAAGTAGAGCAGTTCACTGGACCTCTGGAGATCTGATTTTGTTTTTGTCTGCCTCTGACTAGTTGGGTCTGGAGAAGCTGCATCACTGCTACCCCCTTGGTTAGTCTTTTGGGAGGGAAAAGATAGTACCACTGACCTTTAGAAAGCATTTGAGATCTAATTATTTATAGATTAGGTAACATTACAGGATAGGTTTGGGGTTTTTACATTTTTTTCCATGTAAAAACCTGCTTATTTTTTGATTAAGAACAGAGCATTTTTTCCTCTCAGTTACTCATAGATGAGATCACAACTTAGTGGTCAGGCAAAAGCACACAGTGGTTTGAAGAGGAGGTTGAAGGCAAAAGATGGCTCTGGCTGTTGAAAAGGTACATTTCATTTACAATGGGGTTAAACACCATTACATTTATTATATGTAATGATCTAATAATCATGGAAAGATAAAAATTTCTATTAGCTTTTCATTGAATGACATTGTAAAAAGCAGCTTCAAAGGCTTTTCATGGTAATTTGAGCTGAGTGAATGTCTTGTACTGACATTCTACCTTCTACCACACTTTAATATGGAGATTTCAGGAGTTTTGACATACTTATAGTACTGAACACTCTGAAAAGATTAGTAAGCTGTGCAATTTCTCTTTTTTAGTAAGTTACAATAAGCAGCATCTGTATTTTTGTACTGCACAGGCCTATTGCTTCTTTAAGCAGTGTGCTGACAAAACAATTTCACTTATAATGAAACAGCTCATTGCCACTTCTCTAGAGAAAATAAAACTGAATTTGATGGCCTGGTTGTTACTGACAAGACATTTCATCATGAATATTGTTAAAGTTCCACTTCAATCATTAGACTAGGTTAGAAACAGCAAAATATCTAATAGCTAAGTTTCCTTAGTTATTCCTAGTGTGAACTTTGCATTGCACAGTGGATATTGATGCAAACAACAGAAACCTACAGAACTCCGAGATACTGGCTTTATTGATAATCCTTGATAATATTTGTGGTAATTTAGCCTTTCTAGTCAATGGCCTGCAACGTTGGTTATAAACTAGAAAACATTGCCCAAATATTTGGGTATGGAATCCATCCAGCCAAATAAGGTATTTCTTTAGGTTAGCAGTCTGGCTGGTTCAGCAATGGAAATCATGAAAAACAAAAATGCAGCAAAATGGATTAATTTGGGTATTGCCATGTGCTCTTGAAGGACCACCTCAGTTATGCATGGCTCCATCATTCAGCATTGTAAGAATTATGCTTCAGCTGGAGACACACAGAAGTCATCAGCTTGATACTTTAGCAGGGATCAGTCTCTTCTCTAATCCTGTTGTCGTTCAGTGATAAAACTGGAGGAAAATAAAAGGGGAGAAAGGATGCTTCCAGCTAAGAATTTGTGGATGTTCTTAGGAAAAAAACAGCCTAAATGTTGTGATTTGGTTTGCTTTTTTTTTTTTTAAAGCTTTGACCCTGGTAAATACTAGAAGGGAATGTTGTTCTTGTGGCTTGTGGTAGTTTCTGCATGTGTGGTGTGCTGTGCCTTGTCCTGAGGAGAGAGTGTGGTTTTCTGGTGCTTCTGCAGAGCAGTGATAGCAATGTCTTTTATATATATTTTCAATAGATGTTAACAGAATGGTCTCTCAGCTGCAAGCTTTGTCTAACATCATCTCAGGTCTTCAAAGTTAAAACCCAAACAGGTTGGGGTTTACAGGCAAGGTTTGTGCAATGGTTTCAGAGCACAGGAAATGAAGTGAGAAAACACAGATCACTGTAGTCAACACTGTGGTTATCAGGATGGTTTGAGCTCTTGAGAATCTTTAACTCGCTGAGTGAAGAGTATTTGTGCTGGTTTGATATCCATATGAAAATATGGCTTCTGAGGCCAACAGAAAGCTTTTGTGCAAAGTATATAGTATTTCAAGTGAAACTACCACAGTCTGCAGAGTGCTCAGTATTTACTGCATTTGGACAAGAGAAAAGACCTGATGCTGTTGTGCACTGTAGCTCTGGGGAGCGTATTTTATGCAGAGGGCCTGAAATTACATGTCCATGTCCTTCCTCCTTTGTTGCTGTTGTAGCCAGAGCTGTCTGGGAGGGAAATGCAGAACTCAGATTGTTTTAGACTCCCAAAATATGATGTTTTGTAGGCAGATGTAGTTGCCTGTGAAAGTTGTAATCATAGCTCTGGGAAGCCTTTAAAGAATCGCTATGAACGTGTGCACGTAATTTCCCTCATGTGAACACCCCTTAGATACAGCTCTCTTTGAGAATTGCTTTCCTTATGAACTAACATCTTGATCTGCCTTTCTCACTACCCATCCCTTTGCCATGAGATCAAGCTCAGAATGACTGAGGCAGGTTACTCTGCTTGTGTCCTGTTCTCCAAGGGACGTTGTCACTTGCTTTCTTCTCTTGTGGCTTGTCTGTGATTCGTAACCTCAGGTATCAGGCTTTCTTAGGTTGCTTTAACTTGGTCTTTTCAGGTGCCTCTCACCATTACAGATACTTTCTCCAAAGCATCTTTAAGATGTTGCTCTGCTCTATTGCTCCCTGAGCAGGCTTTCAAAGCTTAATGTCCCAATTTTTATAACAAATGCATATATGATTTGAGAAATTGTGTACTGCTGGTGGCTTTTAACTTTGCTTTTTATTCCTCTGCAGACTCCCAGTTTTCTTTCACACCAAACATTTTAACTTGACCTTTGGAGGACCTTGCTTCCCTTTCTACTTTTCACGTTGTCATTTACCCATGGGTTGAGTTCTGCCTAGGTCCATTCTTTTCAAATACCCCTCTGTGTACTTCTTCCCCATCTTGACCCCACATTATATGTGACAAAATTTCTAGAAACATCTGTAAGCATCATTGTTTCAAACACCTTATTAAACTTCACGAATCCTGACAGTGACTCTCGTGCATCCATGTCAGCTGTGCATCATGATGATCTGTATCCTGTTCATTTTCCAGTGCTGCACCAGTTTGTCCCTGTTGGTCTCTCTGGTTTTATTTGTCAGTAGTGGCTGTTCTGCAGTGAGTCCACAACCTGTGGTTTGCTTGCAAAGCGCTGCTGCAGTGAAATTCTGGACGATGCTGTTTGGTGTGTGGGAAGGGTTTGAGACAAGAGGGTTTCTGTTTTTCTCCACTCAGTCGTTAGCCTTTTACTTTAAATGCTGACTGCTCAAAGTGAAATATTTATGCTTTAACTTTGTCCACAACAACACAGGAGCAATTCACAAAAAATTGTCTGTCCAAAAAGAAGTTGAGCTGACAGTTGATGATGGTTCATTCTGCTTTAGCATTTGTTCAGGATGACTTCAGCAGTCTGAGGACGGAATTTCATCCACGTAGATGAACTGCACTTAAAATGCTTGGCTGATGTTTCAATATATATGATTTATGCAGAATTGGATTTGTTTGTACTTTACCCTGATTTTGCACCATAAGAACTTAGACAAGGATATAATGCTTCCTTGACACCTCCAGCACTGATTTAAAAGACAATTGTTCCATGACACTAGACAAGTTGAACACACCTGGCACACTCAGAAGGGTCAAACTACTGTGGTACATAGATGTTTTTCTGCCTTGGTCATATATAGATAGAAAAAATTTCCTGGGAATTTCAATATTCAAAAAATGTTTTTTTTGTTCTGCTTATGTGCTTTGTTTGAAAGATGTCTCACTGGATTGCTAAAAATTAAATGTATAATCCACAGAAGTTGTTAGGCACTGATTCACTTCCAATGCTTTGAGATTGGGCCTAGAGTGTATTGTTTCACTTTCATATCTTATTTTTATTGCTTATTTTTCTACTTTTTTAATAAGTGCTCTTCCATAGTTAGATTTTGTATCCTTTAACAAATGTTACAGACTATAAACAATGACAGTGTTCTCTCAAATTTTCATCCTTATTCTTCAATTCTAGCCCTAATTTATTTAGCTATTGTGAACTGTATTTCAGTGGATTAAGTGATTCTTATAAATAAAGCCAGTCAAACATTTTAAATTCTTCTGGGATAAAAGTTATAGGTGATGTATATTGCAGTTAACTAGATGATTATTGTAGGACACTTCCAAATTCCGCTCTCTGAAATATTCTGTGTTATTGCTAAATCTTGTGGAAGCATTCTACCTGTCTTGCAACCACTTCACATTATCAGTTGACATTTGGTCAGTGCCATTAATATATTTTTTATGAATAATTACGTGTTTGGATGCATATGTTACTTTCCCTGCAGCATAAACTTTAATAACCCCTAACCTGATCAAAATATTATTTTTCTTATGTGTTTAACAATAGGCTCTTAAATGTCTTCTGATTTTCTATGCTAACAAGGCTAAATTTAACTGTTTCCAATAACCTGAGAAAAGACAATATGGGAAAGTTACCGCAATCTTATAAAATGTATCAAGAATGTAAATTGAAGTAAGTAACTTGTTTTTCTACTGCAGAAAAGTTGAAGGCAAACTAAAACTAGAGCTTTCCAAAATGTTTTAATGACCCTTATAGTATGCTGGTGGGGTACAAGAAATGCTACTTTTTAATTTAAAATAAATCCAACTTCTGCCTAATGTGTGTGGTGGGCAATTTGCAATTATGATCTTCATGATGAGATTCCTCCATGAAATGAGAGGTGTATTATAATTTAAATAGGGTTGTAGATCTGCTTGATTTTAATTTGTGACCCAGGGGTCAGTAGTTACTGGGTGTAATAACCCTGCGGTAATGTGACTCTTCAAGGCACATTTGTATAATGAGAAATCATAACTAGTTAGAGGAAGCATGATGATTTTTTGCCTTTCCAATTCAAATATGCTGTTCTATCTGTTTCCATTTTATATGCCCAGAACTCCAGTTAACATGTTTTTTTTGCTATAAAAACCTCTGAAGCTGTTGGCAGCATCTGATTTACAGAGGTTTACACATTTCTATTGTTTCAGTATGCAGCCATAGCCCATTGTTTGCTCTGTCCTGAAAATTCAGCCTCTGTTGTCAGTGTTGCTGGTAGTTGTGATTTCAGTGCTTTTTGCCACTGTTCTCCATTCCTGTGACTTGAGTGACTAGTTGGTGGCAGGTTTATTAACTGCAATGAGATGACAAAATTTGTGTATGTGTTTTTAACCACCAAGAGACAGTCCAGACTTGTAAGAGATAAAGAGCTAGTTGATCTCTTCTTCTGAGCATGTAAACGTGTCCTGTTCAAAGATATCACAAGTGACTTGGTTTTCTCTGTTGAATACTCGTGCATCTGTCAAGGGTAAGAGGAATAACAGCACTACCTTCATGTCCTTGCGTGTATCGGGGAAGTGCTGTTGTCTTCAGTCCCAGCAGTACTATCACTCTGCAAGACTTAATTCTTCCTCTCTTTGGTTTTATTCTTGCTGGTTCCCCAGTACTGTTTCTGCAGGATTCGAGCTGAAGGCAAACATACCCAGCAGAAGACTCATCCCAAGGCCCCTTTAGATCCCAGCACGTCCCAGCTCTCATGCCTGAGGGATCAATGTGCTCCCACTGTTGCATGAGTAGATCTTGCTATTCTTGTTAGAAAGGAGTATTGATTACCCCTGGAAACAGACATTGGATGAGCAACAGAAAAACCTTGCAGATGCTCCAATTAAGAAACACATCAGGGATTGTTGATCAGTGTCCCAGCCAGCTTTTCAGAAATGCTGCTGACAAAGGTGATGCTGTAATAGTCCACACAGAAAGTGTCAGGGGAAAAACAGTAGCAACAACTTCTACAGAAGAAAGGAGAATGTAGCCTTTCTGCACCACGTGGTGTCTTCTTTGCAGCACATGGTCCAAGACATCTCATTAAGATGAGTTTATCTGTATAACGGGGCTCTCCGAGCTGTGCACTGCACCCAGGTCTGTTATATGCCATTGATGGAAGTGGCTATGGAGTTAAATGGTATTTTAAAGGCATTTCTGTGCAGTATCTATTGTTTTATTCGGAACGGATTTGAGATACAAAATCTAAAAGTGTTCTCTGGACTGAATCTAGTGTGTTCACGTTGCCTTTCAGAGTGAACTTCTGACCTGGAGAAGCAATAACCCCTCAGTTTGCTATCCTTTAACATATCAGCTTGATAAAATAAGTAGTACCTGTTGAAAAATTAACAAGCCTACTTCATTAGACTTAATAGTGGAGACAGGAATGATTATGACATTAGATTTCAGAATTACAAGATGCTTCACAGCTGACATGCAGCTGATGTTAAGTATGCCAAGTTCAAAGTAGTCAAAGGATGCATTTAGCCAGACTTTCTACAGTTTGTTTTTATGAAGTAAGGTTTTTCTTTTTCATGGAGCAAACTTTGATAGTAGTGTTAGTTCTCATTTTACCTCAGTTTGTCATTTAGACACTTCACTCAGGCACACCAGGAACTTGTCTCTACTCCCTTCCCACTAGGCATCCTGCCTCCTCGTTCGGACAGTCTTGAATGCTTTACTCTGTTACCTGACAGCCCATGTTAAATTGGTTCCAGTTTAAAAAGGTAGCATGAGTGCAAAAGCAAGCCCAACCTGCCTTTCGTACTGGGTCTGCAGAGAGGGAGAGGAGAGCTGAAATTCTTTCAGAGAGAAGCAATATAAATGTGCACTTTGATATGATGGATGGTTTTGCCCATGTACTGTTGTACTGGGTGCAGAGAAGAATGGGGGCTGATGGTAAAGGGAAAAGAAAACCTCCTTCACTTTTGATTTATAATGGCTTAACATAACGTGTCTGGAGGCCATGGGCAGGCAGAGGAGGACTATGAAAGCAAAGTAATCCTGGATTTAGAGCATGACTGCAGAAATCAGAGAGGCCTCAGTAAACCTGGGGAACTTACTGAAAAACCTCTTATGTGCTGAAGAACTTCAAGGAAGTGGCTGGGGAGAGACTGGCTTTGAAGGCCTAATTTTTGAACTTGAGTACCTATGGTAGGAGCTAAATGGCAGTAAAATAGTTCTGCTTGTACCTCTTTTTCTCTCATTCTGATTCACTGCACTGACGTGAGCATTGGTATTCCTTGAAATGGAATGTAGTGATGCAAGTGTTCATTCTCAGAATGTGCAGGCCAGAAATGTAATACCTGAGCTCACAAGGCCAGTTTTTTCATCTGGCTTCTATGTCCTTCTGTGAACATCCATAATTCCCTCCCAATCACAGGGCCCTTGGTTTCCAGTTGAAGAGAAGGACTTTTAAATGAGTTCTTGGATCATCCGTAAGTAATGTGGCTGCCTGAGGGGCTGTATGGAACACAGGGAGTCTGAACCCTCTGGAGGACTTCTAAATCTGTGCAAATACTTGGTGGTGAAAGAAGCACCAAAGGTTTGCCTTGATTAATTTGGAATAAAAAAATACCTAAGTGAACAGAGAGCTAAACAAATGCAGTGGCAAACCATGGCTACTTCCAAGTAAGTGTTGCATTTTATACTTTGCTGCTGGCTGGAGAGGATACCATTGTTTTTCAATGCAGGTCCATCTTAGTAAGAAATACGTATTTATACATTTATATACCAAAAAACCCAACGGTACAAGCTGTATGCATTTTCCTGGGATTACTACATGTTTGTGATAGAAATAAATATAAATACTCATCAATGTTTGAATAAGTGTTGTCAACCTGCTCTGTGTTGACATTTAAAACCTTTTTTTAACCATACTTTTGCCTCAGAAATCCTGATCTAGGTTATAAAATAAAACCAGGATCTTTGTATGTGGAACAAAACTTCAGAGTGAGGTTTCTGGATTAATTTACTTCTTACTGTGTTAGAAGTTACCTATATGCATTTTCTATTGATCGAGTTATTAGCTAAATCTCTTGATTTAATATAGCACCGAAGTGGAGCCTTTTCAGACCTGGGGCAGTAGTGGAATGGGTATAGGAATTCCTCAGGAGAACAGTTGATAATGCAGAAATGCAGACTCCTCAGCTCAAAGTAGAAAAGGGAGTTATTTGAAGGGGCTGCTTTAATAATACATATTTCAAATGTATATTGCATTGCATACCTGGAAAGACATATGGTTGAAGAGACTTTAGGAATCACTCTGGGACCAGGTACTTGAGATCTGCTTCATTCAGTGTTTGTTCCAGCTGTCTCTGGATCGTATGACGTTAATCTCAAACATAAAAGTTTTCCAGTCAAACTTTGCCATAAGAACAGTGAATAAATGACATTGTGTAACACCATTTAGAATATTTATAACCACTACCCGAACTCACTGACAGCATTCGGTCCCCGAAACAGCTCGGACTCCTCCCTCTCCTTGCCAGTGGTTGCTTGGAGGTATTGCAGCGCTCTGCTGGGAGGGGTGTGCTCTGGGGTTCCTCTGTTATCCAGCTGCCTTCATGTCTGGGAGCCTCCCGCTTGCAAACAGGAGGAGCTCTTTTCACTCCTCCCTATGGTTTGAGCTCACTGGAGTGTGATTCATCCCCTCTGGGTACCAGATATTTGTAATAAGGAACTCTATTGTGAACACTATATAGAACATTATATATATATATGTTACACTAGAGCCGCATGATAGGCGCTCTGAGGAGTGGGCAGTGTCCTAAAACACAGTGTACTTGTCTTAGCCTCTTAATACGAGTCCCTCTGTTAATACAGCTCTCTGTTAATACAAGTGTCTTTTCAGTTAAATGTAGTAAAGGCCAATGTTTCTATCTTCATGATTACTTTCTTTTAAAAACCTACTCCAACAATAACTGAAAGGTTTTCTTTGTTGCTCACGCAGACTCTTTCTTGACAAACTGTTTTTCAGCAGCTAATAGAAAATGTTTATTGTCCTTCTGGAAAATGTGAGCTCTAAATGATCTTGAAGTAGCTACATTTTTCTGTGATACATTCAATGTCCTGGTGCATTTTGGGTCTGAGAGCTCTCCTTTGCATGGATTCAAAATTTGTTCACCTTAGTCTTCCTCAAGGAAGAAAAAACCATGTTTCCTTAAACAAGGAAAAGAATGAAATGATCCAAATTATTTTTTTTCTCTCACTTTATTTAGTTGTAAGTGTGCAAACTCTGTTAGTGTAGTGCATTCTGCAGTCCCTAAAGAGCCCTTCTGGGGGAACCAGTTCAAATATGGACAAGTTTCTGCAGCTGAGCTGGTCAGGAGAGTTTCCTTTAACCAAGTGAGCATTGGAATGTGTCCTAAGATAAATGGACCTTTTCCTTCCATGGAATTAAAGCTAAGGAAGTTACTTAAAACTTTCTTAAAACGCAATGATGGGGAAATTATGCCTCTGAAAAAAGTAATTTTTTTTTTAATGATGTATTATTCCTTGATTAAGAGAAGAAAGCCTGAGCAAAGAATCTTAAATTAGATATCTATTATGCCCTAGGCAAGGAGGCTTTCTGAGCAGAAGAAACTATTGATCCCATGTCTGGCTTTATAGTGCAGGAATACAGAGTGCAATCCATTATAAAGTGAAAGCAAAGCCATTAGCCTCCTCGAGCATTCAATTAGACTATTACTTTATCTACCTTAATTGATGCTGCTAATAGTATCATATTTAATTGTTTCATATAGGTGGAAAACAGGCTTGTTTGTGAGCCTCAGCTCATTCACAGGCTGACATTAAAGCAATTGCAGCAGAGCTGTAGGTGGGTTCCTGGTCGATGTGTGACATATCACCTCAGACTTGCAGTGGCATGGGCTGAAATGGTTTGTGTTCATCTCAAATGAATTTGGTGCAGGGCACTCAGCTTTGCTTTATCAAAGAATGTCTCTTGAATTGTGGTAATTATTCAGTAAGTGTTTGCTAATGCTGTTTTCTCTTTTGTCCTGCCATCTCTTCTCAAATCTTGGGATAACGATTTGTTTAGCTATGGATTAAGTGAGATTTTTTTCTCCTTAGAACCTCATATATATGTGTGTGCATGTCTAATAATATATTGAAAATACGTATTGATATGTGTGTATATATACAAATATATGCATGCATTTGTGCCCATGCAATCCACCAGTATACACAGGTGTCTCTAGATCTGTGTTGTGGATAGGAGGAGCTCTGTCCAAGGAGTCTTGGGATAAAGTATCTTCTTTCAAAACTCCAAATCACCTTACACGTCTGCAGGGATGTATCTAACAAATTGAAACTGAGTCCAAGTAGGGTAACAAAAGCCTCCTGAAATTTGATTGACCTAAAAGAAAACGACATTGAAGGAACGTGACAAAAAATGTGACATAACAGTAAATGCAAACTCTTCCATCCGTTCTCTGTAAATGTCTGGTTCATTTGTACTAGTGGCCAGTTCTTCTCCATAAGGATTTGCAGATTGTTTTCTCTGATTGCTGTGGTCTGCAATTTTGCATAGGGACTTTATATTTTCCTTTCAGCTGAAGAAAAGAAGCTGTACTATAATTTCTAGATTGCTTATGATGATGTGCAATATATGCCTTGTCTTTCTAGTATTTAAAAACTGCATTTTCTTAATGTTTTCTTCTTACTGGAAGCTCCTTTAAAAACTGGTAAAGACTTTGTTGGCTTCAAAGTTCATCTTTCTTGAGTTCATGGAAGCTTCACAACACACCTGAGGTCTGGGTTACTTAATAGACCCTTACTGTTTCACAAACTTCTTACTGATGTTGGAAACAGGTTTTTATTTTTCTGACATGAGAGACTGCCTTGTTCTGTGCTTTGGCTGTGGTTAGGTGGGCTTTGCCTTTTTTGACTGCAGTGGTGGAAGTGCCATGAAGAGTATCTGCCAGCTGCTCCCTGGGTGTAGAGAGGGGCAGCATCCCACTGGTCACATCAGTCTCACTGGGTTATGAATAAGCTCAAATTGATATCAAAATGTATTGCACCAACAAAATATACATGATTATACATTGGGTAGGTAGTGAAAGGCTTAGAATGCTTGAAACTATTTTTCTAGTGCCAGTGTGTCATGAATTCTCATGTTCTAACACCCTTCTTTTGGGGAAGCTTAGTTTATACTCCTAGTGAAAATGGTTAGATTCTTGCATGAGAACATTGGCTAAAATTAGATAAAATTTTAAATTTATTTACCTGTTTGCAACTTTTTAATTACCTGGATAACTGATGAGAGAAGATGTTTCTTCTGGTAATAGGACCGAGTATCTCTACAATTTAAAGGACAGTAATTATTTAAAATTAGCTTGATAAAATAACAGTATAGAATTTTACAGCTGGTTTTCTTAAAGCAAACAAAAGCAAATAAAACCAAAAAACCTCTCGAGATCCCAAATAACATCATCCTACTATTTGATAGTTTTTCTGAAAGTTAAAAGTAAAGAATATGACAAGATCCTTCTTAAAATTACTTGCTGCTGATGTTTAGAGAAAATCAGCCATCTTTCACAGGCATTCTGTGTGAGAATGAAACAAAAGAATTTATGTATTTTTGTGAAATGGAACTGTTGAAATGTCTATTACTAGTCTGAAAGGTCAAGTTTTCAATTTGAGTCTCTCTAGTCAGAATAACCAGGCAGTGTTCACCTTGCCCTTAGACATCTTCCTGTTCAAAGCTTTGTCAGAACCGATGCATTTCTGAAATGTTCTGCTTTTGAAACAAAACATTTCAGCAAAGATACATCTTGCACTGCTTGGAGATGTTATATTTTTCTATATCAGTTTATCAGTATTCTATACAAAGGACAAATAGAACTACTCAGAAAATATTGTTTTATTTTATGATGCTGATTACATATGAGAGATACACAGCATAGGTTTCATGCTTATTTACAGTTAAGTAAAGGAAAATTAAATTATAACTTCCCTTTGTGTGTATAATTGTTTTAGCATGTGGGCTTTTTTTTTTCAGGGGGAGTGTGTGTATGCTATTTGTTTCTTCACTTAAACATGTGCCATTTTTTTCTGGTACACAAAGATGTAAATATGTAAACATATTGGTTTGTGACATAAAAAGCAGTTATAGGAAAATATTACAATAATGTATATGAAATAACATCATTTACATTTTAAAAATTGTCAAACCAACTTTTTTCAGAGATCTGCATATTTTAACAAATATTACTGTAAATTTGTACTGCTGGAAACCTGTGAACAGTCAACTGCTTTTTACTGACTATAAGTTTTAAAGTAGGATTATGTTACTCGACTGGAAAATAACTGAAGAACGAATTGGAAAAGAAGAGTCTCTCTATTTTCCAGCTCAATAAGATCTTTAACTGTTACATAAATTCTAAACTATGCCGTGTGTAATATTTGAAAAGCACTTTTGACTTGAACATGAGATAAGTGTTTTTGTTCTTGTATTGCATCAGTTTTGAAAGTCTAAAGGACATTTCAAATAATCAAATGGCAGCACTAAAGCATGAGAATGTAATTATCTTTCTATAGCTATTCTTAGCTTCACTTTGAACAGTTTGATAATTGAATAAGTCTTCTAACAATTTAAAGTCAAATTCACAGTCTACATCACTATGTAATGGCCTCTATAATTTCTTTCTGTGAGTTATTTTGTTTAGCATCTGGTTTTTTTTCTTGCCTATGTTCTTTCAAACCAATGTAAAAAATAAGGCGATCCTCCAGTGACTGATTTAATCCCATGGCATATCTTGTTTTTTTAGAGTTATAATTGCGAGGTGAACTAGCATTGCAACAACTTCTAACGATGTAACATTTGAATAACAGCAGAAATTTTGTGGTTGGATAACTGCCTTCTATTGCACCACTGTCAAATTTTGGCAGAAGGGAAGGGCTGTTATCAAATGTCACAATAGTGATATAGCCTGGTTTAGATCTGAATAATTGCACAATGCTTTTTGTTAATACTATAGACAGTTCAAAACTAATTTGCCAAGCTTTTAATTTTCATGAATGCTGTTAGCAGGTTGTTCCTGTCCCTTATTGCTATTATGAGAGTAGGCTGGGTAATTAACAACCTGAATAGCCCTCTCTAAAAATGGTGTGGAAGTCCCTCTCCCCGACTGCTGGGTTGTCTTCTGGAGCTGGTAACTGATGCCTGCTGGAAACAGTCAGGGATGGTTGTGTTACAGACTGGGGTCCACAACACAGGTCCACCAACTTTTTATGACACATCCTTACCTAAGGGGCATCATTTGTTGTTTCATCTGTCTTGATGTTTCCTGCAATGAAGTCTTTGCTCCTAAGTGTGCCACTTGTAACAGGATAATATTTTATTCATGACATGTCTTGTCAGGTCAGAATATTGCTCATATTTTACACAGTGGTTAAAATCATATTGGGGTTATTTGGCTTCTCTGATAACAAACATGTGTCCTAGAAAGCTGTGAAGGCCTTGACCTATTGTGCTGGTAAATCTTTAAGGTTTGACGTGTGCCAGTCATAGCACTGCAGACTTACAGTGCTCACGTTGTGGCTTCTGCCTAATTTAAATGTATTAAAACATTACCCTGTCTCTAGTTCCTTGGGTCACTTCTCCCTTGTGTATTTTCAAGTTAATCACTTTAACTGAGCACTTTCAATTACTGTTGTTCTTTTACAGTGAATGTGGTTATGCCAGTCTGTGCATTTGCTGAGTGTTGTCTTAAATGTTTCTTGAAGTATTCCTTTAATTTCCTTTATTAGCATATATACCTAGAAATCTGGTGCTTGCATCAAATGTTTCAGTTGTGTGGAGGTAATCGATCTTTAACCTAGAAATAGCCATCATAACTAAAACACCCAAAGCAACAGAGTCCCACAGAAATCTAATCCACATCCCCACTGGCTTCCCTGAACACACAGTATTTATTTCCTTTTTCCAAGTGTTACCATGTGTGCATTTAAGAAGAAACTATTTACTCCCAGCAGAAAATACGTATTCAAGCTGCAGCTAGCTTAAATCTCTTATCTAAAGGGAGATTATGCTCTGAGTTTTCAGTCATATCTGTAGCATTTTCTCAATGCCTTCATCACTGGTTTGTAACCCTTGCCATTGTTTTCAAAGTGATGGTGAGATGAATTGGGCTTCACAGCAGGCTGGGCTCTGGAGATGTGCACGTAGTGCTCCCCACAGTCTACATTCTAACAGAAAGGAGCACTGCTGCTAATCATGTGCTACCTGGTTTACACCCATGTGAAGGGCATGATATCACCCAACAAATTGAAGAACTACTGCAAGTGTGTAGAACTACTGTAATTTCTGTCAATGATCTCGTTTTAAAACATGCTCCGTCTTGCATAGCTTGTATTTGTAGTTGTTAGTTTATACATATGCAGTTACAGACACCTCTTTTTTAAGAAAATTATATCATTTATTGAAAATGGCTTTGCTTGTCTAAAACAGTATCACAAACTGAATGATGCTTGATATAGTAAAAGTAAAGTTGATTGGGAATCTTTCAGCTCTGTGAATTAGATTTTGTTTTCTAAGATGATATTTTTTGTAAATTTTCCACATTATAATATTTAGAGATTTCACATGTAGTGACTGTTCCGTTTTACTTGAAATACCAGCAGTTTTTCTGTTTACTCTGCCTGCTTGTCCCATAGGTACTTTTCCCATAGGTACATAGGTACTTTTCCTTTACATAGGAAAAGTTGCAATGAAGAATGTTGCAATGAAGCAACATTCTTCAGTGATGTTGTTCCTGTCTGAAACACTTTTATAGATTAACTATCACCAAAACATAGACTTTTTCTCATTCTCCCCTTCAAAATCACTTGTTTTGACCCTTTTGAAAAGCAAAGGCATTTGATTGTCACCTAAGCTGTGACTAATAGCCTTGTTCTTGAAAGAGAGGGTGAAAAAGCAACTTGGGCCTGTTACAAATGTACAGAAGACTTTGGCACCCAGGCACTTGTTTGTTGTTCCATACTTACTGACAGATTTCTAAATGGCTGTTGGGGAGGGGGATATGCATATAGGTACTAAATAAAATTGCAGGTCACCAGCCTGTTATTTGTGTTCATGACTATTTTATGTTATTTTCACATACAAGAGAAGCAGAGAGGACAAGTTTCAGGATATGGATACACAGTACCAAGAGGTGATGGGGTCTGTTGGGAGAGGGGAGCTGTGGCCAGGCTGGTGGGAGGGCTGGAGGGCCACAGAGCGAGGGTGCTGCCATCTCTTCCAGGGCTGAACACGTGCTGGTCGGACAAGGGACACATTGTTACCTGGCAGCACTAACTGAAGAAAGGGTGTCAAGGTAAGGAGAGGAAGAAAGGAGAGCATGGCTGTAGAGTTATTCCCACTTTGTTGTAAGGAAAGATTTGAATCTGCTCTACCTGTCAGCACAACCATAAAAAAAAGATGGACCATCTTATTATAGGTTATATAGCTCTCTGAGTGTTTATGATTTCACTGACAGCCCAACACCAAGCGAAGATTTTTTTTTTTTCCCTCTCCTCCGCTGTACATGAGATGGTTTATAGTCCAGCACTCTCTTTCCCTCCCTTGTACTTTTATCTCTCCATATTCGTTATGCCTGTCCTCCCCAAAGCTCTCCCTTTTTCCTTCTCTGCTTCCATACAAATGCCAACATTTTCTGCTAAATATTCTAATCATTTTCCTTCTCTTTCTCTCTTTCATCGTTGTTGTTTGGTTGGTGTTGGGTATTTTTTTTTTTTTTTTTAAACTGTGATCTCTTGACATGGATATATCTAGACTGGTGAGAGGTTTGGGCCATGCTGTATAGCAACAGTTCTACCTGCCACTGCAGCTACCAAAAAAGTAGAAATAAATCATTATTTCTTTGCTATTGCTAATCATGGTGCCGCATACAAGTACTTTGCTAATGGATGAACTCTTGTAATAAATATACCTCTTTTGTAGGGTCACCTTACCCTAACAGGAACATTTTGCAGCTTACCAGCAAAGAGACAAAAAAGTGAAAAGACTGTCCCTGGCAGAGCTTTTGCATCCTGCTGCCTTTCTGTATAGGCACTCCCCAACTTTATTTGACAATTTCCACGTGCACCTAAAACTTCTATCAACCTTTTTTCCATGTGGATCGTGATGGTGACTGGGGGTAAATCACTTTATTCAAAACAACATCTGTCCTCTGTGGTAGGAAAAACCCAAACTCAAAAATCTGAAAGACTTCCAGGTGTATGGCAGTGCATCAACAGTCCTAACCCCGTCCTTGTTTTTGTCCCATGCTATCCGTGCTTCACCTTCTTACAACTGACTGCTGATTGTTCCATAACATAAGTGGGAACAGAGGATCCTCAGCTGTGCTGTGACATTGGCAACTGGCCACTTAGAGACATATGTGCTGGAACAGGGACAGAAATTGCCCATAATTACACCCATGGGCACCTGCACCACTGATTGTGAGCACTCGAAATCCGGGGCCAGCTGTTGAGCTCTGCTGCTGCCCCTTGCTGGGGGTGTTCTGCTGCAATGGGCAGGAGCACTTCTCTGTTGATGACAGATGGGAATCTTAGTGTTAGCTAAGTTTTTAAAAAACTACATTTTTTAAAAAGTGTTAAATAGTAGAATCTTAGGAAGTGTGATTCTAATGGCTATGCATGAAACTGGAATGCTGATGAAAGACAATCTAAAGGGACAGGCCCTCCTATGAGATGTTCAGAGGATAAGTGCCTCAGCTACTGTACAGACAGTTATCAGACAGGAGTAAGATCCACAGGTATTCTCAAATCTAGTTACTTTTTGGTTTCCTTTAGTCCACAATTATAAAATACGATTTCAAATCTATTTCTTGTAAGTTTTTTCTGTATTTACTTAGCTGTAACATTACTTTGTGGAGTGATGTTTTGTTTTTTATTTTTTTAAAAAAGCTAATCAAACCCAAGAAGCTTCATTGAAGTTAATCTCTTATGAAAGAAATATTTAGAAACTGTCTTTGGGCCTTGACCATTTTTGTCAGGTTTTGCTGCACCACATTTTCTACAAAGGATGTTGTTGCAGTTAATCTAGTCAAAAAAATAGTTCTGGAGGGGTGAGTGCAAGAGAAGAAAGCTAATATAAAAACTTCCCACTCATGATGTAGGGAAGTCTTCTGATTCTAAAATTTTCTTAGTAGTGTCATGAAGGAGCTGTCTTCTGGCAACATGCTTTGTGACAGATTTATTGCTTCAAGCTAATTTCTAAATGCACAAAAATATCCCAGGTCATGTTCAGGACCACCTGTAAGTGGTTTAATACAAGTCAGTTTGAAATATAGTGTAAATATTAATGTATTGGAAGCTGGGGCTTGTGTGCCTGAAGTTTGAGATTCACTGGATTGCCTAAAGCAAAATTCTTCAAACTTAATCCTTGGAGCTGGAGACTTAATGCTTTTTTAAAAAAGTGTCCCTGGGTGCTTTCATCACATGGTGACTAAACATGGGAGCCTAATTTCTACATTTTTAAAATAGGAATATTAGTATGTAATAAATGCAAAGAACTTGGAGGTATTTAAATCATTAAAGAAAAAGAAGAAGCTGTGGTGTAGTTTGAGAAATAACATTGAAACTGCTTCCAGCATGCTGTGTGAGGCATCCAGATACAGATGTGTTTCAGAAACACAGGGGAATATTACACTTTGATTTATATCAGCAGATAGCATTATCTTTATGGAAATCTTAATACCAATTGCTTTCAAAAATGTACATTGAAGGTTTTTTCATTAGTGTTCACATTTTAGAGATTTTAATTTTGTTTCTTGCTTTTCTCTGTTTGCTGCTGCAATTCTCTTCTCTCTTTTAATACATCAGCGGCAGTCAGGCTGCTGAGGTCACAATTAATATCAAGAATCCCAGCATCTTTCTCTTCTTTTGGTACAACTTAGAGGACGAATCTGTGACAAACTCACTGGCTGGTAGAGGTGATGAAATAGCAGGTTATAATTTAATAAATAATGCTAAAATTTATATATCATTTTCTGGCAGATAAATTGAACCCGTTTGAAGTAGCGGTCCATCAACTTTCCAAGGTGGAAAAGCTGATGTATCTGTTCTTTTTTCAATGATGGTTGTCAGTGTAAAGTAAATGCACTTGTGTTTGTGGGAGGAGAATAAGGTGCAGCATAATATGTGGGCTGGAGAATACCCCCTGGCTTCTTCGAGGAGGTCATGGCTAAGGGATAGTTCCACAGATTGGATTCCTTGCCAGTTAGCAGTGCTATGACCCCTTCATTGCCCACAGCATTTCTCCACAGCCCCTCTTTAAAGCCGGGGGTACTTTAGGGCTCAGCCAGGCCCAATTGCAGCGATTGGCTGTGACAGCCGGTCACTGCATTTGCGTTTTCATTGGTGACACTGCACTCCCTGCCTGCGGTGCTGCCTGCCTGGAAACGCAGCTTCCAGCACACTGGTTTGAAACGAAGCCTTGACTGTTAGGAGCTGGTGATGAGACAATTTTAGGACTTGCATGAATTGTTTCAGGACAATTGGATTGCTGCCTGTTAAATCTGTCTGAGCTCCATATCAGCAACTTCCATTCTCATCTTTCTGCATTGATCTCTCTCATTTCTTACACAATAACATTCTTCTTTTGCTGTATTTGCGGCTGTTGATCAGTTTATAAGTTAAAGAGTCGGCTGCGAAGAAACAAGGGTCTCTTTTCCTACACTGCAAAACAAGGGAATTGCTTTGGGTAGGATCATTCAGATCTAAAACCAGTGACAAAAATCTGAGGAAAGAACATATCCATTTGAAACCTGTGGGGTTTGTGCATGTTTGTTTTTATTTTTCCTGTAAGAACTGTGAAAATAATCAGTTGGCTGATAATTAAGCTTTCAATTTTGGGTGGAGTGACCAAGATCAAGCATAATTCTCTTCTTTTTTTGGTCCTTTAATTTTCTTCTCTCTCTGTTGTTATGCTGTGGGCACCCTGTCACTGGATTGGACAAAACTTCTCTTCTTTTCCCCACCAAAGGAAGAATGTTGAGAACCAGTCTGGCAAAGCTTATTTAGTGATAAACTAATGCATCAGTTGCATCTTATTTTCACTCCATCTATGTTTAGGACTATGTTCTGTTCAGGAAAGTTGTTTTTGCAAATTAGAATTGTTTGCTCATTTTACTAGTGAAGTGCTCTATTAAAAGATGAAGGTATCATTATCACTAGGAAACAATCCTTGGGACCAAACTACCTTTTGATCATGGAAAGGACCAGGACTATTAAGAATAACCTTAGGGGTTTTTTTAATTAAAAAATATGTATCAAACATTGAAATAAACATGTCTTAACTGCTAAGTAATTTGATTAGTAGCTGCAATGCTCTCTCTGCACCTGCATTTATTAGAATGAATGCCTGTTCTGTATCAAGCTGCAAACCTTTACGTTGTACTTATCAAAATATCCGTCTCATTTCTCTATTTCTGAAGTTCCTTGTACAATAGCTACAGCAGCTACAGGTCCATAAGTTCATCTCCAGCACAGTGGTCAATCATTTCATTTGCCTTTTTTTATCATCTGTTTGTAGTTCAATCAGCCTCCTGCTCCTGGAACGTGGGGTCACAGTTATGCCATGTATTAAACTGTTCCAGCTCTGATTCTGAACTTGGGGTTAGATCTCCCCTCTTATCCTCACTTCCCTTGTGAAATCATCTTGTGCTTTCCCTGTACCTGAGCACTGAGCTCCTCGGGAGGTTTCACACTGATCTTCATGGTAGCCTCACATGGTTACCACAAGGAAACCACCTCTGGCAGGACTGCCTTGGCAGGGAATCCTGAAAATCAAACATGAGCTTTATGGGAAGTGCCTGCAACGTGCAACACTGAAAACAAAAGTGGAAGTAAAGTTTGGCACTGAAAAAATAAACCCTGATGTGTTTCTTTAAATAACGAAATGGTGCATTCAGCAGTAAGGGGTGTGCTATCCTGACTGCCTGTGCAGCCAGCCAGCATGGATCTGCCACAGCCTGAAGGGGCTGCAGCCTCCTTAGCCTTTCCCCTCTTGCTGAGAATGCTACTTAGTGCTTGTTGTGGTCATGGCTTTTTACAGCTTGGATTCTGGCCAGCTGGAAATTTCCTGAGACCACAAATCCATTTCACTTAGGCCAATGTACATCCATCAAATGCTAACAATATGTGCTACATGCTCTCATTTGTTCCATCCAGTTGCTGTTTGTGGAGACATTTGGATGGAGATGGGCATGGCTCTGAATAGGCTCTACATAACATAAACAATCTAATGTATATCTATTACATCTAATAACCTCTCCCTCAGGCAAAGTGTTTGTCAGACAGGAGAGCTGAATTGCTGTGAGTATTCATGCATATCAGAAGTCTTCAGTAAATGCTTAGTATGTGGTTTATTGAAACTGCTGTTAACTTAAGGGCAAAGCTCTATTTCTGAGTTTTCAGGAGGTACAAATTTCTGCTGGTGTGGAAGTAATTATTGGTAGCCTCTTTTCATCCCTCTGTTTGTCTGGTCCCAATGACTAGAGTGCTTTATGGACTTGAAAAGGAAAATATAGATTTCTCACTTTCCCCAGAAAGAAGGAGGGAGAGGAAGCCAACAAATGGACATCAGATAGTGTTTCCAGATATCCCTGTGTGAAGCCATTGGTGATTTTCTCTAAAGTTCAGATTTTCATGGACTGGAACTCTGGGCTACAGGTCACACATCTGCTCAACTCTTCTTTGTCCCCACTTCTGCTTTCAGACACCAAACTGTGTCCAAGAGGAAATATTCACAAATGTTCAAGTACGGGGCTTCTATCAAAATTATTTTTACTTAAAAAGTAATATTATTTCTTCTTTGTATACTGGATATGAAAAAAGAAGTTGACTGAGCATTATGATGGCAAAACTGGCTTTTTAACTTAATGTGCTGGATAACAGAGTCGCTTCAAATTCACAGCAACTCAATGATGTATCTGCTCTTAAACGATTAACCTTTGATTGCTTCCTTACCGTAGATGATTCCGAACTGAAACCCTTGTCCTTGGAGTGCTGCAGCCTACTTTTATCCCTGATCAAATGGCCTAAATCCCCCCAAAACATCAGTGTTTGATCTGCAGAGGGTCTGTGCAGTCGGGGGAGAATTGTTTGTGGATCCTTCCTCCCACTTAAAAAAGTGTGACTAAAGAGACTCAGTTGTGCTCCTTTGGTCATGCAAACCAGGTCGTTTGCCAGATGAATAGGTGAGAGCTGCTGACTTCCATCACCTGCCCCACTAAGTGTCTGCTGAAAGATTACTCAAGCAAACGACATTGCAATAATTCAGTTTAAAACTTATCATTTTACCACTTGATAATATGCTACTACATCTAAAAGACTTCAGTCATAAACTCTCAGAGGTGGGGAGGAAAAAATGAGGGAATGCTGCTTTTTGGAGTTGTTGTTATGACAGCCTGAGCTTGACCCAGGTGAGGCTCCCAGCACTGCTGGCTCTATCCATGGTACACGTTCTACAATGCTAATAGTATCTCATATTTTGCTTCATTCACATCTTTTGGGTTGCATATTTTAAGAAAATTCTATACGCACAGTTTTGTACAAGAATAGTTTCTCCATGTGAAATTGCAGAATTTTCCTGGGGTTACACTGAATCATAGAACAAGTGTGGTGGTAAGGGGGTGAAAGTGGAAAAATAATAGTAAAAGAATTTATAAATGACTGAAATTCCCACTCTTTGATTTGTCTGTCCCTAATAATACGATTTTATATCTGTAAATAATGCAAGAAGACAGGGCATTTTCTGCAGGAAAGATTTACTTCTTTTAAAAGACCTTTCAATGTTACGTTTCTGACAAGGTGTTAATGCAAATTTTCGGGAAGACTGGTAGGACTTGTAAATACAGCTGACAAGGATATTTTCCAGTTTGTTGCCACCTTTGTCATTTTGTGTGTGACATAGTTCTGTGTATCTCTGCAAGTTCTTAAAAATGTGAACTAAGTTGCAGAAAATTCTGGCAAACAAGGTGATATCCGTGTCCCTTGTTTTTAAAACAATTTAAAATCAAAACCAAGCCTCGCTTTTATACTGGCTCCTTTAAAAATGAGAAAAGGTGAATTTTTAGTATTGGGCATAAATTGCTTAAATTATTTCAAAATATTTAAGCTGAGACAGAACAATATGGAAAAATGTGGTGGATTGAGAGATTCGGGCAATTTTAATCGAGAGGGTAAAGACAGTTTATAATGAGAGTCAATCCTAAGAAAAACTATCACTGTAGTTTGCCTATAATGACTCACTATAGAGAGAGCTGTCAATACCAATCCAGTTTAATAACAGCCTCCTACCAAACAAGAAATGTTTGTACTGAGTATGTTATACAGAGCAGGTGAACAGTTGTGCAACGTATGTATAATCCATTATTACCTGGGATTTCTCTTCAGATCAATGTCTCTACCCATCTCTGGATTTTAAAGTAGGAATTTAATTGGTGTTTAAATAATGTCATGCAATGATTTTGTTTTGCTTTGTGGTACCATGCTTTTGTACAAAAGCTAAAATTTTATAAGCTGGTAGGCCAATCATTATTCCAGTAACAGAAATTTTACTATGACACCGCTATTTGTTATTAAGGTAGTTCTCAGAATAAGTCCTTTTTAAACTTGATTCAGGTTTTTTTATGTCTGGACAAAGTATATCCCACGGGAACAGGAATTGGTCTAATTCAATCCAAATAGGGACTGTTTTTTGCAGTAAACTTTCTAAATGATAGCTCAGTGTTTTGATTTATTACCAGATACATACATTAAGTAGTAAACATATGCTAGAGACACACAACATTTTAGTTTATAATTTTTCATTTTTCTTGTAAATATGATTTGTGCTCTTTATTTGGGGCTCAAATGATGTGCCTGAGCACTCTTGTAATTACTGCAGCTGGCAAATCCCTTTTAGGTAACTCTTCTCTTCCTCCTCCTTCTCTTCCACAAGTTTATCTACTATTGCAGAAAAGAGGAAAAAAATATATTCAGAAAATCCAATCCAGGGGCAGCAAACTGTCCTAACTTTTGTTAAATATTGGCTGTTTCTTGGACTAATCACCGGAATATTTCCAGAAAATAATTTTAGGCTGCCAAATAATTATAGGAAAATCTTCAATAGAAGTAAGTAAGCTGTGATTCTCAGGCTCAGTTGACTTTGCTGAGAAAGTTCTATTTATAAACTCCGAGATATTAATCACACACTACAATCCCTGGTATGACTTGAAGGAGAGGCCACATGGTGTTTCTATAGTGAGTCTTTACCAGGATTTTGGGTACAGCTAAAGAACCTTCTCCCAATTTATCATTACTAATAACAGCCGTGCCCTTGTCTCATGCTATTGACAAATGATTTTGTTTCAACGCTGGTATTGGCATTTTGGCAGCCCTTCAAATACTCTGAAGTACTGCCTTCATTAGTTTAATGAGAAATACATTTACATTTTATCCTGGAAAAGAGAACTAGCTGAGAGCTGTATTTATGTAACATAAGTTTGCTCAAGTATTTAAAAAATATGAGCAGATGCAACAAGTTATTTATTCACGCTGAAAACACTGTATCGTTCCATGTGTGTCCCAAGGAATTGCGGGTATTGTAGCTAAATGTGCCTTTGGTACTAATCTGAGAATGTGTCCTTGCTATATGACTGCAGAAACACATTTGCAATATTTCTTTTCAGGTAAAATTACTCTTTGAATGACTTCTCAAGAATGTTTTAATATGGCTGGCAATTCTTGTTATTAAAAGTAAATATTTAACCTGTTCCCAAGCACCTTGAGTAATAAAAAATGGAGATGGTGCGTTTTCAGACAAATAACCTTTATTATAAAGAACTGGGCCCAGCTGGATTTGGCAGCACATATGAAGTGAATGGAGCCTTTTAAATAAAATGATGCAACTGAACTCAGAGCCTTTGATAATTAAGGAACAAATCCACTGCTTACAGTTGAGTGACTCTTATAGTGACATCAGTGGTGATGAGGCTGAAGATAACAAGAAAAACTTAACCAGATACAAAAAGAAAGTGTCTCTCCCAGCTGTACCTCAGACTACATGAAAATCTGTATACTAAATAAGAATAATAAATAAAGGAAAAAATAGAAGGAACAAGGTCTAAGCCTTTTGCTACTTTATGTATCAGTAGTGTAATGAGCTTAGTGAGTGTCAAGCATTAATACAACATCCTTTTAGACCGAGTCTTTACATTGATTTTAGAAGGTTTAGAGAAATAGAGCCAGTTCAGGAATAAAGATCAGTAGTTTCTGTTTCCAGGACTGAGGCAGTAGTTTCAGAAATCTGAAGAAACTCATGGTACTGAGAAAAAGAGAGAAAATCTTGCAAGGAACATAAGAGATATATCATATTGCAGAAACAATGTGCAGTGCATCGGAGATCACATAATACTTCCAAGCAGTGATTCAAACTGATAAAGCAGCCCAAAGAGCTTTTTTGATGGGAGTGAATTCAACAGCCTGAAATGTAACTGGTAAGTAATAAAATATGTTTTTGTGCTGCAGGACTTAAAAGTAGACTGTAATGTAAACTGGGCAAGACTAGAAAAGACCACACCTTTAGAAAGTCAAAAATATCATGCATTTATATTTCAGATTTATATCTCATTAAATTTGCCAAACATATTGCTTTTCACCAAGAACTGTATGAATCTGTTCTTCTACTTAATTTGTAAGTACAGTCACTTAACAAAGCAACATTTCCAAACCTAAGACTCTATCAAAATCCAGTGAAACAGATGTGAAATTTTTGCAGATTAAGCACAAGTCCCATGCCTGCCTCATCATGGCAACACTACTGAAATGCTAAGATCCATCATTCCTCAAGGCACTATAAATTTGAAAGGCATTTCTCAGGCTTGAAATGATAAAGACTGAGGGGCTGCACGCCTTTCCTTTGCTATATTTTTACTTTTTTTCTCATTTTTAACGTATTTTTCTCTTGCCCTTTGTCTCATGGCCCTGTAGATCACCCTGAGCATGTGTCAGATGGCCCGAGGCTCCTCAGAGCTGCCTCCCTCAAAGACAGCTCCAAAAAGTCAGCTGCTGCCCCCGTGGTGGTCAGGGCTCTGCTAGGCAGGACCCACACAAAATTCTCCTGTAAGGCTTTCAGGTTTTGACATGGTTGAGCTTTTAATTCTGAACTTCCAATTCTCTGAATTTATTGTAAGGTTTTACACATTTGAATACCTTTTCCCAGCTAGAAAATTAAATTAAAGAAATGGAACTATTATTACAGTTCTGTACAGGAGTGCTAATAATATCAAATATATAATTCTTAGGGGAAAAATTCAAATATAGTAGGTGATTAGAGTGGTATTACTGGCTGGCAAATGAAGAATCACTGTAAGCTGAACAGCAGGATGTAAGGATATTGTGGTGAATTATAAAAACATTTGGCGCATTGCTAGAGTTCCTCTCTATGGTGCTGTGTTATCTCATTTCAAATGTTGTAATTAAAATTGAGCAAACTTTGAATTAATGTAGCTGTGAATTATCTTCCCAAATGCACTCTTAAAATTTTCATCTGTCCTTATTCTGCATAAGAGAGATTGAGAATAGTCATAAGGTCCTGGAATTTCAGTCTTGTGCTGCTACACTGCGAGCTGAGTTCAGAGTCAGTGTTACTGCTCAGCCTTTTCACAAGATGTTTATTAAATGTTTATCACACATAAGGAGGCTGGAAAAAACACTCTGAATTTGGTAATTTTGACTATTTCAAAATAGATCTGAAATACATTTGATGTGAAAGCCTAGGGGGAGAACTGTAAAGGAATTGCATTTATGCTTTTTCGGTAAAGGAAGCAAAACAATGTTTGTAATATGGCTTGATCAGTAACTGCAGCTGTTTTAAATCTTGGAAGAGGTGATGGCAATGAATGTAAAGCTAGAAAGGTTAAATTTGAATTTTGACTGTTATTTATGATTTCTGAAACCTGAAAAATTTATAAGGGTTTTTTTAGATCATTTAGGAAGGAAAAAAAATAATCTGTGGCTCCTGGACATTTGAACACTGGCTTGTCAAATGCCAGACAAATACAGACAATAAAAATACTTACGGAATCAAACTAGTCTGTTTTAAATGAGGGGAATGTAATTCTTTTGGTCATTTCTGCCAATTTTTTTTCATTTTGTATATTCCCTACCCAGCATAGCTGTCATGTTATCACATTGGTGTCTGTAAAATAATATCTATACATAACAATTTTTTCTATCTAGCTTTTTATTTCTACATAGCTTCTTATTTCTGTCTTTATTTCACATAACCAGATGTGGCCTTTGATAAGACACGAGCACCTTATCTCTTTGCCCCTTTCTCATTTTCTTAACTCATGGTGCTTATTCCATACAAAATAAATCCATCTGACTTACCAGGGCTGGTTATTTCTCATTTTTAAGTCCAACATGGGCAGGTAGAACTGTGAAAGTGTAGGAGAAATATGAAAGAATTCCCTAAATCTGCTTTTTCAGTATATTATTGCTATGGAAGGCTCAGAGGAGAGAACTCAGTTTGTCATTCTTCAAAAGTGATAAAGAAATGCTGTTCATATAACGAGTCCCCAAAGCAGGCATCTGAAAATCAAAACCTTTGATAGATTCTCTTCCAGTTTTAGTAGAGCTTTTTCATCCTTTGCAAGAAGTGCAAAGTGAGGCATGGAGCTGGTTTTTCTTGCAGTGCCTTCCATGGAGCTGACCTGGGGTTTTGTCACATGCACTGCTGGAGTAACTGCAGGTGCAGGCCTGGGCCCTGGTAGCAGTAAGTGCTTGATTAACTCTGCTTCCCTGACACTTTAAAGGACAGGTGATGGTTTCAGCTTCTCTGACTGTACCATAATCAAATGGAGTTCCCAAGCTGTCCAGTATTGACTGACAAAAAGTTGATTTCCCCAAGGCTGCTTTGATTAAATTTATAGCATATCTTTGACAGAGAAGACTTCATATCTATATTTAACTTATGTTTGTGTTAGTTTCCTTTCTTCTATTGCCTTGGGACTGACCAAAACAGTCAGTTCCTTTAACAAGGTCAGTGGAGGTTTTCCCCACCTGCTGCTTTTTTTTAATATCTATTGATCTTCTTGAGAAAAGACAACATCTTGAGTAAACTTAGGAGGGAGGTTACAATGCCAAGTGTACCATTTTGCTGATACTTCCTTAATACTGGATGTTATTTGCAATAGTTAGATTATTCAGTTGTATCCTTAAGAATGTGATTTCCTCTGGAAAAACGAGCGTCCTTCAGATCAGCTGGAGATAATTACAGGACTTTACAAATTCATTAATGCATATGAATAATCTATAACTAATACAGTATTATTTGAATTTTTTAACACTTGGAAACACATCTATACACTAGACAGCAAAAAAGGAGAACAAAAGGACTTCTTGTTCAGTTCTACCTCAAAGAATATCAAAGAATGTCAAAGCTTTTTGCCTATTCCAGGTTGCATCTTTATAGCCTGTAATCGAGTTTTCCCACAAAATATTGTTTTCTTCATTCCTGATGAATAATTTTGCCTACCAAAAATTCTTCATGTCTTTCCTGTTCTTCATTTAAAATTTTATCAAGGAATTGGTATTCTTTTATGCTGAAACTCAAACAGTGAAGTGCAAGGTGTATTTTCAGAAGACGTTGTTTTTGAGATCTGAATGAATTATATATAAGCATTTTATTTTTATCTGTTTCTCACAGCTTTTCCTGTGGTACTTACCTTTTTTTTTTAAAGATGAAATATCACTACCCTAGATAACTTAATCTACAGTCAATAGCAGTAGAGTGAATGTTCATACATTTTTTGGCTGTAAAATATCAGTATATGCTTAAGCCGTTTTTTTTTCTCAGGGATTGCTTAAAACGTTGAGCTACAAAGTTTTCCCAACTGGCATGTTTTTCAAAAGAAACACCTAAATTATTTGCCGTGGTTAGCTACTGCCGCCATCTAGAAAGGTATCAAATAGAATTTTTTAATTTACCATAGAAACTCACTATTTGTGTCATTTCACAATCATCTGTATAGCTGTAAATGAGACTGAGGTTTCACTGCAGTTGTAGAAGATCAGAGGAGTTATATATGAAGTTTGAACCAGAAGTTGATTGACTTACGTGTTGCTAATTAGGAAGCTGTTGCAAAAGGTCTTTCACTTCATCCCTCACAATCACCTACTTTCTCTTTTTCTCACACTCCCTATTGCTATCCATTCCATTTTTCTGCCTGCAAAGGATCCTCTGGTCATCATCTCCCTTGGGTTGTGAACACACATGTCAGAAAAGCGTGCTCGAAACTCGCACAGATAAATCCTGAGTAATATCTCATTTATCAACATGGCACTGTTGATTGCACTCTAACAGCCCCGTCTTTCCTGTTTATTCAGGTTAAATTTGGTATTATCCGAATAATAATGCTGTGCTACGGAGTTGTTAGGCTATTGTGTCATGAAGGAGGTTAGAAACTTGGGGTTCCTCATGTCACTGTGTTCAAACTCAGAGAGAGAACAACAATTTTGGGTTTAGGACATGAACTAATCAGGGAGTCCTCAGTGACTATTTTGTGGAACACCTGATGTCTGCTTGTCACTCCTTTGCCCCCTGAGCTCTCAGGTGTCAGCTCTCCATAGAATCGAGCTTCGAAGGACGTGGTGCTGTTACCTGGGTCCTGCTGGAGGCCTGAGCCCGTGGTGTGCTGGTGCACCCTGATTTATAGGTTCAGCATTCCCTCAGTGCCCTGCATTCTGCCCCAATTCACATCGTAATTGCTCCTAACTCCAGCTGCATTGTGATGCAAATGGAGGTGCTTATTTACTGCTGCCAAAATAGCCAACATCATTACAGATTTTTCCAGAGGACACAGGAAGAGATGACAGAACAACCTCATTTAATCAGCTTACACGAAGATTAGACCGGAGGGGGTCTGTCCGTGTAGCTTGCTGCCATGTGACCTCTGAGGCGCTGTATCTCTGCACGCCGTGGCCAGCAGTGGCACACACCACACAGGAGCTCTTTCATAGCTAATCTCCCTTTAGAGGTCCTCCTCTAGGTAGGAGCTGAATAAACATTTTTCATCCAAACTTGTTTTACTTATTCATGCTTCTGTCTTTGTCAGTTGTCTTTTCTTAGATTACCTTTTCCTCCTCCCCGAGATGCAGATGGATCTGCATCTTTCAGTAGCAGGGTTTCCTCTGCTGAGGTTGGTAGTGATTCACCTTGTATGTTTGTACACATGTCTGATATGTACCTCCAAATTGGGTAATTACCTGCAATTTATTAATAGCTTGTGAGATCAGACACAACAATAATAAAAAACCCCAACCTCTGGGGGGACAGCATGTCTGGCATGATTAGTTCCCATCTTCTTTATCCTAAAGATACTGGCAATAGATGTAATTAGGAAATCTGAACCTCTATCCCATTATCTACCGTTGGTGTTTCCAATTAATCATGTAGCCTTTTCATCCTTACTCCAACTTGAACATCTTTGAGCACAGGAAGAATGCTTTGTTAACAATATCCAACACTCAGAATGTGTTTTGAATTAGAATTAAGCTGAAAACGTAGGTACTGTAGAACTAGGAGCACTTGAAAAAAGAGCACTGAGGTTCTAATTGCATTGTTCAGAACAGAGTTGCGACTATTTCACAACACATGATCTCACATAAAAGCCTTTTTCTCGGGAGATCATCACTGAGGTGCGTGGAATTGATTCCCCCTTCAGCAGTTCAGAGGTGGGCAGAGTGCCCAGACTAAATGAGCTTTAAAGGCCCTGCACTTAGAGTGATGCATTTTGCCATTTTTTTTCTAATGCTTGATTGATTTGATTATATTTATCAATTTAACAGAAATTGATTTAGAAGTCTTCCACTTCAGGGAACTGCCAGAAAACAGCTGTATTAGTGGAGAGGAAAAATTCCTAATTGTCTGGTCAGAAAGGGATAGATGACTTTGTGATTACAAAGAGAGAAAGGAGGAAAGTCTGAGCTTGTGTTCTATTCAGATAATGAACTTGCTGAACTACTAAACTGCTTTATTAGCCAAATTTACCTAAGGACAAATGGGTTCAGCCACTGCAAGTACTCAGACTATTAAAAACCCCTCATTTTACACTGATGCAGAGAGGGGACTGTTGCCCCTGAAAACAGGCAGCTGTTTATAAAGGCCAGCTGAGAAACCTGATGAATGCCAGGCATCCACCCTCCCAGGGAACACGGAAATGGGGTTGCCTAAAGGCAGAAGCAAGAGTGCTGCTTGCCCAGAGCACCTTTGTGTTCATGCAAAACTTGGTGCACTTTGTGATGCTGGGGCCCCTGCCCGAGCCCTGGCGTTGGTGAATAATGAGGGTGTGAAAAAGAGCAAGGTGGGTAAAATTCAGTGTGCGGAGCGTAATGGAAATAGGTATCCATTTGCAGGTATCCTCCAGAGAGCACTGCAGCACAAAAACCTGGAGGATGTAATTTTCCTGTCCTTGCTGGGAAAGGACATGGTAATAGGAAAAAGAAAATTGTGTGGCTGCCTACAGGACGGGCTGGGAGTTTTCACTATTGAAAGAGACTTTTTGCCCCATATTTCTTAAACAGACTTTTGGTGTCTGAATTCAAAGACATAATTGAATGAATTCAAAGAAGCATAAAAACCATTAAGTAATTAGTTTGAATAACTGCCAGTGTACTTGGCGTTTGTTTTTAGATGGTTAATTGTATTTAGAACATAAAGTCATGTAGTAATAATCTGGTAATGCTATTATTCAGGAACTCTCTCTGGACTGAATTACTTAGGAAAACAGTTTCTCATTTAGGTAGTTCTAAATATTTTCCACCTTTATCTCCTAAATAGACTGTAGACTCCTAAGTTGTTTTATTCTTGTCTGGAAACATACTTAATAGAGCATATCTAAACTGCTGTATTGAGCAAAAAAGGACCAAATATGGCTAAAATAGAACAGGAAAAAAGCCATGGGAAGGTAAATATTGTGTAAAGATAGTCATCATAGTAAACTACAAATTAATTTATTTATTGGAAGCCTAATATTTTCTTATTAGAGTTTGTGTCCAGTTACAGATGACAAAACAGAAAGAGATTGACTGGAAACATTCAGGAAACCTGTAAAACAACCTATTGGGGTATTAGAGCTCTTTCATGTAGCTGCTTTTGTTTTTTTTAAACCTTAGTTATTTTTCTGCTACCAAAAGACATTATGCCTTTAAATTCTAGATAAATCTACAGATGGATTGTATTTTTTCTGTAATTCTGTAAAAATAGTTGCCAATTCAGATAAACAGCGTTGGAGGAGCATAGCAGTAGCGCTTTAATTAAAATTAAGCAGTGATGCACTAAAAGTTTCTTGCATTTAATTTTTTTATATTGTATTTCTAGGTCAATAATGTGATTATTGATTATTATTGTCAAAATGAACGTTTGACCCTAATTTTTATTGATCTGTCTTTTTTAAATATTGATGGCTGGTATGTGAAAAGAGCATTAAATTTTGACTCGGGCTAAACGGGGGGATGACGAAGTTCTTGTTCTATACTTAGCTCATTCCACTGAATCAAGGTTTTCCCTTCTGTACTCATGAATGGCCACTTATTGACAGAAATGGCTGTTTTAGTTTGTGTTTCTAAAAGCAGGATTTAGCTTTTTGTGTGTAAAGATTATATAGCATTAGGGAATAAAAGTAGGTTTTTCCCCCTCTCTCATGGTGCACAAATGGCTGTTCCTTCTCTAACGTGGCTTGGAAGCAGAAGGAGAGAAGGGAGTGGAAGATTTCAGGCCATATAATTGCCCGTTAGCTGCTTGGGGGGCACTGCTGTGTGGGCACCAGCTGTGCATCCTTGGGCAGCTGTGCAGGTGAGACACTTCTGTTCCATTCAGCTGCCTCGGAGGACACAATTCCTGGGGTTTTGCCTGCTCCTTGGTTCAGGTAAGAAGAGGCTCCATGATCTGTGAGCGTATTCTGGGCTACTTGTGGCTAAACTTTATTTGAAACATTTTAAAAAGCGGATGAACGTTCAGGTCTTTCATACAGTATAAAGGCAGGAAATGTGATGAGAGTATTTCTTCTACATACTTGCAATCCCAAGGGCATGTTTGTAATGAAATGTTTTACAAAACTTGGAGAAGTCTGGAGAATATCTCAGAATATCTCTCTCTTTTTTTTTTTTTCTTTTTTAAATGTGCTGTATCTGAAGATCTGGAATGTGATTTTCCCCTCCTCCCTTTACAATAGACTTGTAATTCAAATGCTTTGGAGTGGAATTACTGTCAATATATGAATATAATTTTTCATATAACTAACATGATTTTGAATTAATTTTGATGTAAATAGCAGGCCTAAGTCCAGGTTCTTGCCAATAAAGTGCAGTTATGTATCCCTAGGATGGTTACTGGGTGAGTCAAACTGTCGGAGCCAGTGCAGTTAACATCAGAAGAGGGGCTGTGTGAAGCGACCAAAATTAGCATAAAAAAATTGAAATGTATGAGGCTGCAATTACCGTAACATCATAACGTGGAGACACTGCAATTGATATTGTAATGGCTTAGATGGCAGTGGAATAAGTCAGTGAAACAACTTCAAATAAATGAATAAAGAATTTTAATGGCATCATATTGCTTGGCTCGAGAATGATAATATTTTAGGGGTGCTGAATCCACAGTTAGCTATTAAAAATGCCATAAAGTATGGCTGCAGTGCATAGCTGCTCCTTCTCAGTGTGCAGAGTGTTGGATGTTGTCAGCTTTTTCTTTTTAGATTGTCAACAAAAGGAAAATTATTTTAAGGACGGGCACATAATTTTTGTTCTTTTCAAATTCAAGATTTTTACTCTGAAAAGTTTTGGCTCATTGAAGCTAAAAGTATAAAAAGAGCTATTAAAATAATCTTGCCCACCAACTTAGATCTCCTCCACATGAGCTAAGTCCAAGAAAGTCAAACCTGTCCAGAAGAACAATCTACCACCACCCCACCCACCCCCTGTTTGACAATGAGAATGCCATCAAGAGGACTTTGGGATACAGATGGAAAATTCTAATGTGACACCAGTGTATTCAGTATTTTTCAATGGCTACCAGCACAGTGGTTTCAGAAAGGGTTTCCTTTCCTAACTTGCTGTTGGGAGAGAAAAAAGGTTAATAAAAAAAGAAAGACAGAGTCATCTCAAAGGGTTATATGCAAATTCATTCAAAATATATGAATATGTAGTGGCATTTCATCAAGCTGTTCCACCCCAAAGGAGCTGTGTTTCACATTTTTAATTTTAATAGAATTCATTCCAGATTTCTGAAAAGCCAAGGGAAGTCTCCATCAGCTGGCATTAAATTTTTGTGTGAGTTGTAGCAAAGTAAAAGCTTGGAAACTCCAAGAATATGAGAGTAAGTAGGATGAGAACAGCTATTTATAGACTGGTTTTGTGGCATCTATTCTAAACAGACGAGTAAAAAGCCTCATGAGGAATTCAATTTAGAGACCTAAGGATAGAAGTGTAATCAATAACAGGAAAACTTGGGAATTAATCTGTACCTGCTTAATACAGTTACCTGCATGAAATAATAAAATTAGATTTCATAAAGGTATCAGCAGTATGAATTTGTACAAAACAATATAATGAAAGCTTGTGTTAAATAAATTAAGAATTAGCTGTTTGTCAGACTTCATGAAGTCCAAGTCAATGGCAAACGTTACTGAGTTCCAAAGGGACAGTGGTTATACCTGGTGCTGCTCAACATTTGCATCGTTCATCCCAGAGAACATTGTGTAATCTCTGATAACATAGAAGGGGTGAAGGCCATACCTGCACAGACAAAGAGAGTGTCTTGGAAAGCCAACTGGCTCTGGAGAGATCTGAAATACTGCCTGGGAATGGGCAGCCCAAGGTCCAAGCTGGGGAAAGGGATTGTTTCTTCACTGCCTCCGGGTACAGCTGTGCTGGGACCCCTGCAGCAGTGCTCTGTTCCTGCCTGTCAGGAGAACTCTGCTCAACCTGAGTTGTAAATGGCTGGAAACAATGCAAAAAGAAAGGCCTCAGACTGAGCAGCACAATCTCTAATTGCAAAATTATTTAATGAGGGTTGTCTTTTTTGGAGTGTAAAAGAGAAATAACGGCAGGCAGTAAAAAACACTTTAGTTATGTTACCGAAGAAGGAATATTTAGGAGTTAGAGTGCACCTGTTTCAGATGGAGGAATACAACTTTTTAAGACTGGTGGTTAATATCTGAAATTGTGGAGTGAGGAGAAAGGAAATCTAGCTGATGAAACAGAAACATTCTGCTTTTGCTGTCTCGACAAGGCTTGGGTTCTTTTCTGAAGCATTAATTCTATTTAAAAACAAGGTATTGGTTTTAATGGAATTTACTTGTGATATTTAAGCAGCTGTGATCTATAGGACAGCAGATAGCAAATAATCCAGAAGTGCTGTCAGCTCTGAAAGTCTCTGAAGCTGTGCAAGTTCTGGTGGTTATTGCACTCTGTCAGCTGCTGATTCATTTTGGTGTGTGTAGGCATGGACACTGCTTGATATATTGAAAAACATGTGCAAATACTGGCAGCATCTTCAGCAGGTGGAAATTCCATCATCCCCTCTTGTGATACTTACCTCTTTTTTGTTTCAAACCTGTGCTAAGGAGTTGCTTTATTTTGCTCAGTTCTCTTTGTCAATCACTGCACGACTATGTAGAAGTGTTTTACTTGAGGAGAATAATCTTCTGTCAGAAAGCTGACCGTGGTATCTACTGCTTACTTAGATCAAGGCATGATTTTTCTCCAAAAATAAATAATTTTTGTTTATTTCTTGGTCATTATATGCCAAATTCATAGATGTTTTTATTATAATGCAAATATCACAACAAACTTTAAAATGATTTGACTTTCTAAAAAAGAATCCTGATCAGGATTGTAAAGGACAAATAATATACATGTGCATAGTTACAGTGGATGGGACTGGTTTATCCCTATGAGGGTATAACCAAGAGCTGTATATTCCATACCCTTTATGTCATTCCTGGTGGGCTGTTAATGATAAATTTGGTAACAGCTGCCCAGATCACACTTCACACCTCAGGCCACAATAGATAAGGAAAGAGATCCACCTCCACACCCAATTGGAGGGTCCTCCCTGCACTGGGACCAGCTGCACTGACACAATGGGCACCTACAACAGCCCACAGCATCAAAGGATCCAAAATATCCCAGGACTCACAGAGATAAAACAACCATTGTCAACTCCCTGTTCACAATGCTGGGCATTCCCACCTCAAGCTGGGGATATAAAATCTTGGGGTTTTGGGACTGGGGGGACCACCTCATTGGATCCAGAGGGGGAACAGAACTCCAGCAGGACTGTGGCTGCCCCTCTTGAGGAGACTGCCATCATTTCTCCTGCTGTCTTCAGCAGGGCCATCATCCCAACTACCAGGTTTTCCTTTCCTTCTGCTCTGCACCCAGGGGCACCATGCAGTGCTTGGCACAGGAGCTCATGAGCACCGTGCTGTCCCCATCCTGGGGGGGGCTGGGTTTGTTCTTGTTGGTCAAAGCCAGTTTTTTACCTTGTTTCACTGTATGTATTGTAGCCTTTTTAGTAAATTGTAGCTCTGACTTGTGGTCTCTCTAAATTGGGTTCACTTCTCCTGCTGGTTTACTTTTAAACCAGCACAACGTGGAAGGAAAAAGTTTTATTTTGAAAACTAAACAGAATTTTCCAAAGAAAATGAGCGCTTATTTGAATGACACTGAATGGATCAACATCATTATAATTTCAACCATTCTAATTTGAAACTCTTTGTTCATTTGCAATTCTGTATTTGCTTTGCAATTATAATGGTTTGCAATTCTGAGCTTTTAGTGACAAGTCTGAAACTGTGCATATAACTTAACCATAAAATTACAACCCGGCGATGTTCTAACACTCTAATATCAAATGGATGGATTTTAAAAAACTTTTTCTATGCCAACAGATTATTCACAGCAAACTGAGAAAGATCAGATGAAGCTGAAATTTATTGTAACAAGGGCAGAGTGTTCATACTTTAGTAATGAACACATACACAAAAAGCATTGGCTTAAGATTTTAATGTCATCTGCAGCCAAGGAATTGTAAATATTTAAACCACCTCAGCTGCCACATGTGCAGTTTATGATCCTGCTCCTACTGAGCCTGTGGCAAAACCTCTCCAAGTTTTTGGTGGGAACAGGCTCAAAGTGTCAACACATTATCTAGCAATATGCTGCACCTCTCAGTCTTTTCTGGTATGGTGCAGGGATCGAAGCCAAGTGGTGAAACTGAATTAAACCCTGTCCACCCTCTAGTTTTCACATGGAGCCACTTACATTGCATTTTTCTTATGCACAGAACAAGTATTGAGACAGACTACAGGGAGTCAGCTCTGCCTCTTCGAGTCCTCTTCTTCTTTAGGAGGCAAAGCAGAAGCAAAGAGAAGGAAAGTGCTGACCCAGGTGTTAGCTTGGCCAATGCACTGAGGAAGAAGCTGTGACTTCACATACTAACCCTAAACCCCACTCCTCTGAGCATTGCAGAAGTTCTGAAATCCCTGCTCCATTTCCCATGTCTGCTGTAGCTCATTGATTGGCAAATAGGCCAGGAGTGGCTTTAATTAAACTCTGCTTTAAATTAGTGCCAAATGGCTGGGCTCAAGGTGCTGTGCAAATTTCTTTAGCACATCTAACTCTCTTCTTCCAGATAAACTAAGGGCAGAGAAACATTAATCCCAATAAATATTGTACACACCTTTTTACAGAGGGCAACTGATAATAAAGTTAGAAATTCTCAACACAGGCGTTTCCTCATTGTCTGACAAAGTGAGAATGTCTCATTCTGCAGGAAGTGAGTGTGTGCCAGGGAACTTCTGCTTAGAAAATTACTGTCTATTAATATATTTTGCACTTTCCTTCCCCCCCTTATGGGAGTGATCAAACAGCAATTTCAGCTCTACAAATTTATATTAAATTAGAGGTGGATCTAAGCTCCAATTTTGAACCCACTGCTACAAATGTCTCTGCCAGCCTTTCAAAGTAAATTCTGCTTGATTTGACCTTTTTTCCCTTTCTAATTTGTTTCACAATGAACGTAAGAACACCGTTTTCATTTGCTGCAAATTGCAAGCAGAGTCAAGTGCAAGAGCAGAAATAATTTGTCCAACGTAGAATCTATAGCTCAGATGGGATTAAGCTATTGTAGTTATTAGACCATATTACTGTCTTAACACTGCCTCTAGTTCTCTACAGTCCTTAAAAAACAATCAAACCAAAACTCCCACACCAGGATCCTTGACTAGTGAACCTTCCAAGTCTAGGAAAAAAAGAAAACCACACTGTTGAGAACCATGTATGGAAAAATGTTATTTTAAAGATGCAAAATTTGAAATTGGAAAACAGGAATTTTCCAGTTTAAAAAGCCTCTGTGGTTATAACTTTAAAGCACAAATTTAAATTGCATTCTGAAATAACTAGTAGAAAGTAACCGTACATTTTAATCTCCCTGCTGTTGGTCATAATATGTTATGTAATGTTGAATAGTTTTCTTTTGGTCGTGCTGCTGCACAATGACATCAGGGTGGGTAAAAGGGCAGCTCAGCATCCTGCCCAGGAGACTGATCAAGGGTTCAGTTCATGATTACCCAGAAAGGAAGGGAGTAGATATTGTCAAGGAACGGACAAAGTAAAAATAAATAGATGAACTGTAGGAATTATACAGTGGATGTGGAGTGCAATGTGTACACAGCCAAGGCTTTTTTCCCTTTAGTTTTTGGATTTATTTATTTATTTGTCTGGTTCGGGTCTTTGGCAAACATTTTTCAAAGAATGACAAAAACAGGCTTAATAATAATCTCCTTAAATGCAGCATTTTGTCACTTCCAAATGGCCCTTCTCCATGTCAGAAGCACCCATGTCCAAGAAGCCTTTTTTCTACTGTCACTGTTTTCTTTTTGTTGTTTGCTGCTTTGTGTATCAGTTTAAGGTCTGACATTCGTGCAGATCAGCATCAAAGCTCTCCTTTTATATATTAAAATTAAGGACCAAAGTTTACAGGACTTCCTCATTGTTTGTGTCCTGGACTGTATCTCTCATTACAGAATAAGTGCTGTAGAGATACCCACTGACAGTAGAGATTAGATTGGTTTTCACCTGATTGCATTATACTAATTTCTAACAATGTTGTTGTATTCTGATTCTTCCTATCTAATCAGGGAAAGAGGTTTTCAGTGAAAATAACTGCTGAGAAGGCTCAGGTCTATACATAGAATTTACCAAAAACTACGAAGTAGAGGGGATTGGAAAATTTTGACAGGCACTTACTTATGGGAAGTGCACGTTGTCAAAACTGGAACATTTAATGAAAATGTTTTCTCTTGGAAATATCCACTTCAAAATGAAAGAAGAAATATAAGTATAAAGACATTAAATCTGTTCAGCTCTTTTAATTCAGCAATTCAGAGGACTGATGGATTTTTTGCTTAGGAAGAGCTTCAGAGTTTACTTTTTCCAATATCTCTTGAAATGAGGCTACAATTCAATAAGGTTCAAACAAGCCATTTCTGCCATTTACTAGAGTGATGGTTGATAGTAAATGTTGGATTTATTCTAGAAGCAGAGACAGTTGACATGTGATAGAATTGTATCATTTGATTCAGGCACTAATATATTGAAAGGGACTGACCTCTTAATTATGAGCTCCACTGTCAGAACCAAGGATGTAGATGGTTTAAACATGCTGATCCGGCAAACATCCCGACTCAGAAATTACGTGATTACAAGATTTTGGTTATTGGATGTAGTTTGCCATAATTCCCACCACACAGCTCTCTGATAACCCCCCTCAGAGAAAAAGCCTTTTTGGTAAAACTGCAGACATGCACTTTCACATCCAGAAAAAGTTTTGGCCACAGCACCATTGTTAACTCCTACTTTAGGATGTTGCTATAGCTGACAAAATCCTGGCAGTCACCGAACTTTGCTGGAAGAGTGGTGCTTCAGCTGCAATTAAAGCTTGAGTGTTCTCACTTATTATGTCCAGACTCTTGTGAGACATTTCTTCTTAAGTATAGTCGTTTTTTACTGCAGCAGCCATAGCTTATGTTAACCCCAGGTGATGCAGGGATTCCTTTTGGTGCTAAGCATTTTAGCAACACAGCCTGAAAAATGGGACTCTGCTGGAGTCCATGTAAGGTGTTTTCCATGGAACTCAGCAGAGTTGACTGTATCAATGCTGAGACAGTGATGGAAAGCACTTTGGATCTAAATAGGCAGGGGTTGAAGAGGAGGAGCATTAAGTGGTTTGCACAGACTCATGTAACACGTTAGTGACAGAGCCAGGGCTTGTGACCCAGTTCTTTCAGTTCTCAGCCAGAGCCCCTCACTGCCAGGCCTTAATGCCTTCCACGATTTCCAAAGCGGGCACAAGTGAATTGTTTGGACAACTGTGGTGTGACTGATGTCACAGTTCTGCCCCATCAGTCTTCACAGTCATCTATTGCAACAAGTAAACAGGTCTGAATTCCACAGAGCTCCTGACTCCATCACAAAGGATGCAGGAAATGCTGCTGCCTGAAGTGACAGCAGATTGCAGCACTAAGAGGTTTGGCTGATGAGAACATCAAAGGGCCAACTTTTTGTTGTCTGTGCAAGAATGCAGAGAAAATGAAAAAAAAAATGAATAATGCACAATGAGTCTGTTTATTTTGTATTACATTATGTTTCAATATCAAAAAGCCTTTGGGAATCATTTTTATGCAGCTTTTGAGTTCCATCTTGTGCCTTGTTAATTACAGTTAGTCAAGACAGACAAACACAAACCCTTTGACAACTCAGACTTATCACTGTACATCTGATACCAGCATTGATAAAATTTGGTATTATATTTGAAGTATAGTTCTACTGCAGCTGCTGGAATTCTGGGGGGGAGATAGAGAGTATGCTCTTGCAACACCCCTAGTTGAACAGCTCCAACTTTCAACAGCCTTTCATTTAACTGTGGTTCACATCCAGATTTGGGCTGTGGCTCTTTGTAGTCACTAGGATGGCATTGGAGTGCAACCTTTGTAAGTGGCTGAGACTCTGAAAATCTGTTTTCACTTGTGACCTCTCCAATTTTATAAGAAATTTCCCATCATGTTATGGAGAATCTTATGAGGGTATCTGAATACCTATGTGAATGCAGTTTTTGTTATTTATTCCTCAGCATGACAGTTATTTATATTACAGTGATAAAAGACTAAACTTGATTCCCTGACAGGAGAGGGCATCTTGATTGATGGCTTTTACAGCATAAGTCAATCAGTCAGTGTGGTTTTGAAATTTTTTTTTCTTGCAAGAGAGAACAAATCTCTACAAAGAAATGCACTGTATGAAAAGGTGATATGGAATATCAATTTAAAATTAAATTAATTTTTAATTGAACTAAAATATGCAAATTCTAGCAAAGCATAATTTTTTCTGAGACTTGTTTTGGGACGTTTTTGTCTCTGAACGCTTTTGAGCTGGAAGAAATTAAAATTGGCAGCTATAATTATCTGGGAGACCAGAAGCATCTTTGAATGAAGATTTGTATTTTCTTCCTGGGTTTGATATGTTTTTCATGGTTTTCTGAAGTAGCTTTTGATGACAATATCCTTTTTTCTACTATTGTAACTCAAACATCATTTACTAAAATATCTGAATGATTACAAAAAACAGTCTTTTTAATGATAGAAAGGAAATAAAATAGGCCATAAATATTATTAGTCTTTTTCATCATACTTGTGGACAGTTAGCATTGAAGTTTGGTATAGATGATGGCTGGAAACAGATTTACCACTGAGGTGGATGAATGCCAAATATGCTAAGGCTGGTATCAGAAACACTGAAAGGAACAAACTCCATTTAGCTAAGACTTTCTTCAGCACAAACACAAATAAATTTGAGGGGAATTGCAATCGGTTTGAAGAAAAAGATGTAGCTAACAAAAATTCTGGTACAGGGTAGACTCTGTTTAGAGGAATATGTTACTGAGCAGGAAGCCCAATACCTGTGGAAGGTGGAAAGATTTGAAAGGAAAAGAAAGTGTAATATTTCAGAAAAACAATAGATATGGGGAAAATAAATACAAATCAGTATAAATAAGATATGTTGGGACTCAAGACACTGATAAGGTTAAAAACTCAAGGGGAAACCTCAGCAAGGGAGTGTGTTATCTTTGGTAACATTTTAGGTTTATACCCTAAGTGATAAGGTTCACTGGTTACTCAAGTAATATTTAAAAAATAATGTGGTCTAGTCAGACCTCATCTTTGCCAGGATTTGGGGGGGGAAATGGAGATATCTTCCTATTTGCTGCCTTCCACCTTCTAAACCTCTCACAACTTGAAATTATTAATCTGTATTTGCTGACACTGAACTAGATTCTATGAATTGTAAATGATTGACATATTTCAGGACTGGGCTCCCAATCCTTAACAACCTTTACGTTATTTCTATTTTTTCCTTACATACTTGGAAATTTTGGCACAGAAATCTACTGTGACAGTTGCATGAGCCTTCTGTATTCTGGTTGAGCAAAAGCTCCTGACTTCCAGTAATTTAAATTAGTTATTTTTTTTCCTTAAATGCTTTTGTTTTCATCTACCTTCTTAATATTACTTAAATCTGTATTTATGAGACAGCTTTTGGGTAACCATAAATATAATTTTAGATGACCACATTTTGATTTCCATAGTCAGAGCCACACAATCTTTCAGGAATCTTAGATACTTTTTTAGTATCTTAGAATAAGTAGGAATCACACTTAATTTTTATTTAGTAAAATGTAAAGGGAAAAGGAAAAATGATCATTGCCTTTCTTATAGCAGACTATTGGTTGGAATATGTTCTTCAGGTACATGCACAGAATGTTGTCAGAGGGAGAAATAAAATCCAGGTCTTCTGCATTCTGGGCAAGCAGTTAATAGCAGAACCTAAATACAGGAGGTGGGTGATGGGGTTCTCTCTCCGCTTTCCAGGCGTTGCTTGGACATTGCATTGAAGCAACAGTCAAGACTCTTGCAGAATCTCAGTGTTGAAAACAGCCACCAAAATACTTTTAGAACTCTGAGCATCAGACGAGTTTCATTAGGATGTCTGTGAAGATGTGACTTGTAGATATCTTTGCCTTCCAAGCTCGTATCTCCCCCTGGGATGGTGATGCGGGCAGCCAGCATTGCCCGCGGGCGGTGTGCGGCGCTCGCTGCCTTTGGCTGCCCGGGCTCTGCTCCCACACCTCAGGTGTGTGCGCTGGTACGGGCGAGGCTCCTCGCTGCCTGTGCAGCGCTCACTCGGCGCTGAGCGCGCTCATCTCGAGCACTGCGGCGCGGGTTTAAGCTGAGTCTTGCTGCCACCTCCTGGTGTTCGCTCCTCCGCCGGCACAGGCTCAGGGAGCGCGGTGGCAGCGGACACGTGTCTTCAGCAGCCACACACGTCCGAGTTGAAGCGGGGATAAAGTCCTGAGTCATAGCGAATGATCGCCGAAATTATACTTACATTAACCCAGCAGTCTTTCTTACCTCACAGACAGCAAAGGGGTCTCTTGGAGCTGCAGCCGAAACCAAATGGACATGTAATAATATCATACTAGGTGTTGCTGTTGGCTGGGATTTTCCAATGCCTTTTTACATCTTTTACATATATTGTATGGCAAGTATTTTCTTTTTATTTCAGCAGTTTGTCTGGAGGGATTCATAACCACCAATACAATAATCCTGTCCTGTGCTTCAACAGCAGGTTGTTCAACAGCCAGGTTGTTCTTCAGTGATTTTTGTCGGGTATCTTTTGTAGGTTTATTTATTTATTTATTTTTCAATTATTTGGTGTTTTAATCTTTCCGGACATGAGTTAAACATGATAGATGAAATGTGGCTCCCACTGAAGTCATCAGCAAGTAGCCTTTGACTGGAGTAGGGTGGTGTTTGTTGCTTTGCCTGCAGCTTTTGCATGGGCAGAAATTATCTTCTTATACTTGTTTTTTGATGAAACAACTAAATGGGAAGTTCACAGGCAACAGATATCCTGTGAGATAATCCATGTCCTTGATACCAAATGGGGAATGAAAGACTTGGCTTGCCCAGGTGAGGCTGCGGGCACTCCAGGCTCTCTGCTGGGAAAAAGCAGAGCATCATACCCAGCTCCTTCTCAGGGAACAGATGGTGCATCACCTTGCCTTGTTTACCCTCTCCATCACTTTCTGAATCACCAGGTTGCAGTTTCTGGACCTGTTTTAGTTGTACAGATAATCTTGTACTCCCTCCAAAAGGTAGAATACACATTTTAATGGGAGGGAAGACAGCAGGAGGGATCAGGGGCTGATGTAACTTGAGAAACTGTAACTGGAACCTGCATTAATTTATACCCACAGAAAATATTGCCTAGTATTAGGCCAGACTTTGAGGCAGGCTTTGATTTCCTGCTGGTATCAGGGTTAACTTTTTCAGGGGCAATAAATGGGATAAAAGTTTTCATTACTCTTACTAGTGTCAGGTCAGAGGATCGGGGTGGAGGGATCTCTGAAGGCATCAGTTCTTACCACCAGGTCTTTAAATGTGAACTTTAAACCAGTATCTCTGCAGCAAACTTTGTTTTGGAAAAAGAAATGTATAAATTTAAGATGCAAATCTATCATCCTACCATACTCCTCTATGGCCTGTGAATTGCTAAAAGTTTTGTCAGTGGTTGGCTCAAGCTTAGGAGCATAAATGTATGTTTTGGTGGACAGGTAATTTAGTAACTCATTCTGAATTTATCATTACAAAGTGGAAATGAAATGTTCCAATATTATTGTGATGGATTTGGCTTGGCATTCCTGAGACATTCAACAGTGAAACATCTAACTTGATTTTAAAAGTGCATTTCTGGTGTGAAAGCAAATGGCTTCATGCATTTCCTCGGGACCTTGCAAGAACAAGAAAGCTGGTTGGGAGAAAAGTCCAAATTTCTTTGGCTCCTGCTTCCCCAGATTAAGCTTCTGATGCTTTGCAGAGGGACGTGGTTTCCTCAGGAGTAGTCAGAAGGTCTCAATGTGCTCTTATGCTGTGGAGCACTTGCAGCATGGTTTGGATTTCTTTGGAGTGACCTTGTCTGACTGAAGAAATAAACGTTCTGATGTCATGTCTCGTTTTTATTTTGCCATTGTTCTGTGTCGCCCATTATGTGACAAATATGAAAAATAAGATTTATCTTGTTTCTACATCATGATTCCAGAATTAATCTTTATATTTCACTGCGTTTATATGACTCTAATGAAACAGGACCTTTTCTTGCATTATCTCGATGATTAATGCTTGTTGTTGAAAAAACCAGGCGTAACTTAATGTTAAAAGTGCAAATAATTTCCAGACTGCAATTATAGTGAATTAGTTTGACCATTAATATCTTCCAAATTGAATTACACTGTATATGAGGTCACTGGTAGTTGCTGCAACTAATACCTGCCCATATGTGCCTGCCTGTTATTTTACCTTACTCACTGTTGTGTCTAAAGACATAATTGATGCCACAAAATGAGGTTTGTTACGCTTTAGTAACTACTATTAATTAGTGAGATTATTGGATGTCCGACTGCTCCATTCCTGTGTGTGCAGCTGCTCAGCAAATATCCTCTAAGGCTGGAAGGAAGTGAGCAGTTCAGACCCAGGGTTTTGCTGCTCCCTTCATGGTAGTGAATGATGTGTTTTCCTTCCTAAAATCCTGTTGGTCATTCCTTTGAATACACCTTAAAATCTTGTTATACAGTGAAAACAAATACAAACAAAACTAGAGCAGATAAGTAAATTCCCTTGATTCACTTTATCACGAGTTTTATTATTGCTGCTAATTATGAAGCACTTCAGGCAAGAAATTCCATGTATTTGAACTTAATGGCTTATTTCAAGCAGGTAGGCATATTCTACTCAAAATATTCTGCTCACTAAATGAAATTTGTTCATTAAAAGAAATATGCAATTTGTTACTATTGGTAGTGTTTCATACTCTGAAATTCAAGCAATTTCAGAACGGTGCCAATAATTGTATTAGCTTATAAAAATTCTGGTTTGTAGAAGAGTTTAAGGTATTTTTAGAAAGTAAAGGCTCCAACTTACATATCACATTGAAAAATACAGTAGGAATAAATTTAAACTTTGCGGATTTTAAGATTTTAGTATTTAGTAAGAGCTGCAGCACAGAACTGTGCATTCCACAGGAGCAATTCCTGAATTCATATCTCCAGACCTGGTATTTTCCTGTTTTAGGATGAGAAGTAATAAGTAGCCTTAGCTCTCATAGATTTGGTTCTGTATTTTTGAAGAGAAACAATTACACTGTTTACCATTAACATTTCTTTTAATGAAAACAATTAGGAAAAGCAACATCTGCTTTACTTAGAACAGGTCCAAGTTCTGTAAAGTGAGCAAAGGGTCGTGAGTGAATACAAACAAACAAAGGCCTTGCCAGGATGATGCATGAATGTGTTTGGAAGAAAGAGTGCAGCTAGAAATATGCAGAAATACTTCAATGAGCATATTCAGAAAGGTGGTATTTGCACAAGCAATTCCACTTTCCAAAACACCCACATTGAATTTATGAATCTGTTTTGGGGGGACAGGGTTTGTCTGATCAACTCTTGTGGGAAACTTTCACCAATGGATAGAAAAAAAAGGAAGAAAAAAAAGAAATGTAGTCCAATTTAAACAAAGAACTGACTGCTTTAGAGGCATTCTCTTTCTAATTTCCACTGTGAGCCTTTTCTTCTTTGCTGTCTTGCTTTGAAAGGCAAGGACTCATGACTTTTATCCTTCCAAAAATATCTTGGGGCAGCAAACCAATGTAAAATATATTATCGTGTTTATGTGTGCACTGAGTCTTCAAGTCCATTTTACTACAATTGCTAAAGCAATTATAAATTATTGAATTATCTGATACTAATTAATGCTGCTCACAGAGAACCCTGTGAATAGCAGTCTATGAACTGGAATGGTTTATTTACAGATAGTGTGATGTATTTTTCTTGGGATGTTTCCCAATTTTATTTGCCTCTTGCAGTATAACTGAAACATCAATGAAATAAAGTGAAAGATTGCTTGCCGTGTCTAGAAGGCAGTTGTCTAAGATCCCTGGTTTTTTAGAACTACATATAACTTAGCTTTGAGATACATGTTACTAGACTGTGGATTTAATGAGGAATGGAGAGGAATTATTATTTCATGCCTAATGTCCCTGCTAGGAATGTATTTACAGTTCAGTTTTATCTATTTTGGATGGCAATGCCTGTCAAGAAAAAACAATTACTTCATTATTATATTGAGGCTTCTCTCACTCAGGTTTTAAAGGAAAAATCACCCAGAAATAGGTTTAAGTAGGAACTCACATCTGGTTCTTTTTGTTTATAAACATCATGTTCCTAAAATGTAATTTCTGGACTCCAAAGTGTTTGTATACAGACTTCAAAGGCATTTTTTAACTGTCAACATGGAAAGGAACTGGGAAGGAACATGCCTAGTTTAGAGCATGAAAGTGCCAGTAGACATGAGGGAGCAAAGGACTGCCCAGAAGATAAAGAGCATCCAGGGCTTGGTGGAAATGAGGGTATCGATGGCTTGGCAGGACTTACGAATTTCAGCACCCTGTGCCTTTGATCTGTGGATGTTCTCTCAAGAAGTGATGAGAGCCTGAGCATGTGGGTTATCCTTCAAATAGATGACCTGTTCATGCTTAGGAAAATAGAGCTGAGCCTGACTGAGGAGGCAAAATATGACTCTAATAGAAGCTCACGCTGCAATGGGAGACAGGACATCTATTTCCTTCTCAGTTGCATGTCTGCCATAACCCCGGGTAAAGCACTTAATGGAATTTATGATGGACTGATCCAGCCAGGAAACAGATGTTTTACTTCCCCACCTCACAGAAGGTTATAGAGATGGAAACATCTGATCAGTTAGGGATGGAATGGTGACTAGGGCAGCATCGGTTCTGGACCTAAAGATGTGTAGGGTGAGAATCTGACTCTGCTGCTTCCAGAATACTAGAGCCAGAGAGGTTACAGGAGTGGTTTCCTGTGGTGGCTGTGATGCACATACATCTGCAGACTATTTGAAGATGAAATATCGAATAAATGGATATTAGGAAATGAGCTATTTTATATTCTAAAATACCATTAGTCTTAAGGAAGACATTAATTAAAAGTCCAGATTTCTCAGAACAAGGGCATGTGGTGCATGAATGCCCTGCACAGACAATGCCTAAGGAATGAAGCTGTTCTAGGTTTTCTAAGCCAACACTCACAGACTAAGAGCCAGTTTCCAGGAATGAAAAAAAAAAAAAGAATAATCTCACAGTCCTTCAAGACGGATTCTCTGAGTATGGGATGTATTTGCTATTGCAGCACAACATATGGCTGTACCTGGCACCATTTCCTCCAAGACATCCCATATGCTTGCAGTCTGGAAGTTGTTTGCAAAAAGCTTTACTGACTCATCCCAAATATGTAATCAGATGGGAATAATAATCAAGAAGTAGTCTAAATTTATTACAGGTTAGTTTTTTATTTCTACATACTGAATTTCATCAAATCAAAGTACCATTTTTCTAACAGATGAGAAAGGAGGCATATTAAGTTACCTGGGTGTCACAGCCAGGCAAGTCACAAAATTAATTATCTGTCACATTTTACTTCAGAAATTGTAATGTTTGCTGGAAAAAGCATTAAGCAGATGCAGACATTTTTTGCATGTTGAAAGGCATTTCACAGACATTATTCAGTTTTTTGAACCTCTCGGATGGATGTTTCTTGATTTTTTCCCTTCCTTAGGAAGGGGGTATAGCAGAAATGAGTTCTTATTTGAACAGTCAGTGCTGGAATCTGATGAGCACACACTGAACCCAAGCTAACCTGGGGTATTTCACATGGCCCTTGTTATGGTTTGACTCTGGCTAAATGCCGAGAGCCCACACTCACATCCAAAATTTCTCAGAGAAGGAAAAAGAAACCCCTCAGCTTTTATGATAAGGTTTATAAACAATTGTTTATTAACTATTTCACAAGCAAAACAGGCTCTAACTTAGAATATTAAGTATTCACTACTACTACTACTACTAACATCAGAGCTTAAGAGTTTAAGAGTGAGAAGTTTGATAGATGTCACAGACACCTTTCTCCCCCCAGCAGCCTGGGAAGGCAGGAGTGTGGGGGGGGTACAGTCAGACATTGTTTCTGCTGCTGCTCAGAAGAGAGAGAGAGAGTCCTACCCCGGCTTTCCTCGTGGGGTCTTCTCCACAAAAACAGTCTGTTACAAAACTACTGTGTGGATTGTACTAACAACAGCTTTTCCGGTATTGTTGTCACGTCAGTCACTTTCCCATAGGTGCAGTCATTCAGGTGCTGCTTGGCTGCTTCAGTGCAGGTTCTTACGGGCCACCAGTCCTCCCAAGAAATGCTGCTCTGCTGCTCCAGCATTAGTCTCTTCTTCCCACGGCCCACAGGACTCTCTTCAGGCCCCCCCATCCGCTCCAGACACAGACATCGAACGTCCCACAGGATCACAGCCTCTCTCCTCCAGCACTTCTCTGCTCCAGCATGAGTCTCTTCTTCCCATGGGTTTGCATGCGAATCTTCGCTCCCTATGGTTCCTCACAGGTTGCTGGGGCCCTATTCCAGTGTTTAAGGCATCTTCTCTTTCTCCTTCTCTCCAACCTTGGTGTTAATCAGACTTCTCACTGTCCTCTGCCTTAAGTGGCCATGATGTTCTGCCTTGCCTTTTTTTTTCTTCTCCTTCTTAAATATGTCATCACAGAGGTGTTACCAGCTGACCTTGACTAGCTTGGAGCTAAGAAATTTCCAGCAGCTTCTTAAAGAAGCCTCTCCCCTAGCCCCCCTCAGCTAATAAAAACCTCTGGCTTCTTAAAACCACAACACCCTTCAAAAGTGACCATATTGAATGCCCAGCAGTGTAAACATTCTAACAAAGTGGTAATGACACAAAATCACGAGCACACAGGAAAGAAAATGTTCAAACTCCTCAGGGACAGGAACGTGCGTTGCTGGCCTGGCATTAGCTCTTCTCTGAAGCCTTGATAGAGTTCTCAACAGCTGAAAGCAGAGCCTAAAATGTCTTTGCCTCAAGCCAAGAGCTACCAGTGTTTCTGCCCACATGTTGTCTGTTCTTTCTGCTGGGAAGATTTCTGTTTAGAGATTGCATGTACTTTCCATTAGGGATCTGCTTCACTGGGCAGCAGGGACATGTGTTTTGGGATAAATATGTGACCAAAGTTTAGGAATTAAAACAATATATTATGAAATATGTGTTTTGGTTTAAGGATGAAAAAGTGATTCACAAAGAGAAAAGTTTATAGGACTATTCGTTGTCAGCCACAACATCCACTGAAATGGGAAAATAAAGACAGATGGTGTTTCCTTTAACCCAAATTTTATTGAACCGTTAACAGATTTTGGTTAAATTGTAAACAAGGGAGCACGAGCAAATAAACCAAACTTATCCTTCAGCCTGCTTGAAATGCCATGGGAAAAGCCCATATCCAAAAGAATCAGACATGAGCCTGAGCTGATGGCACCAGTGGAGGACACATACTCACAGCAGTTTTGGTCCTGAAGTTTCTAAAGCTGACCTTTGAACACATGGAATATCCAATGGCTCTCTGTGTCTTAGAGGAAATGTGCCTTGGGCCCAGTGGAATGATTATTTTCTTATCAGACCTTAAACTAACTAAATACATAATTTTATAGTATTTTCTATCCATTCTGTCATCTTTGGACATCTGGACACTTCCAGACTCAATTTTCTGTTTAAACAGTCAATCTCACTTTCTCTAATCTCGTTCTTTAATTGAATGGACTTTTTCTCTCTGTCCCCTGCATCATGAGCAGACCTTCTCAGGTGCCCATCTTGTTTCAGTTACCAGGTCCTCTGAAAGGCTGTGACAAGTGTTAGGTGCCTATCTCAACACATGGTTTATATACAGAGAAACACGTGTTCTTTGCCACAGTCTTGTTCTTTTCAGGGGCTTCTACCTCTTATTTTTCTTGTAGTGGAATCTGAGCACCTGTGTGGTTCTATTGTGTGTCAGAACTGCAGGAACTTGGTGATGGTTCTGGCTCTAAAGTGAATAGAAAGAAATCAACGAGTCCTGGGTAAGGAAGTGTGAAGTGCTCATAAGGGCACTTTTCAGTTGATAAAAGCAAATTATGTGATTGAGAACAGGTTATTAGAAATGTGCAAATATGTAACTGGGGATGATGTGAGTGTGTTTGAGTAAAAATCTTTTTGAGTAATAACTTTCTTTCTGGAATACAGCGAGTAGGTGCAGCTGTCCTCATGGTGTTCTTGCACTGAAGTTCTTTGAGAGACCAAGAAAGTGATGTATCTGCATGACATGATTAGAATTGTGCTCACAAGACATGGCATCTGACCTTACGAAAAAGGAAATCGATGCAAAACAAACCCTGATTAGATTTTTTTGCCAACATTGCACTTTTTAAACTAAAATGGATGTGCAAGGTGAAGCACAGTGTGTAAGCTACAGGCTTTTGGGTTTGCTCTGAGAGGATGAATAAACAAAGAATTTGCAATTCATGTTATCTTGCAAAGCCACATTTTACCACTCCTCATGTAAATAGATTGTATTTATTTTGTTATTGCTTGGAAGAGAGTTTTGGCAAGTTAAATATCTAGAAGAAGGAGTTAGATCCACATTTTTAAAAGTTTATGAATGAGGCAGTAGATTTTTGTTCTATTCCAAGGAAGAACAGAGTTCACCCATTCCTGTTTACATACATAGGTGCTGCTCTGCCTTTTGGAAGCAAAACGTGAATGACTTGTTACTGAGCAACATTTAGTTTGCTTGTTTTCCTGTCCAAAACAGTAAATAATTTAGTTGCAAATGTTCATTCAGCTTGTTTTAAAGACCATGATTTGTTCCAAAAAGAATGTAAGTGATGCACACATTAAAAATTCGGAACTTCTCAGAAAATTTTTACTCTGGTGTCTCAGACCTGATTAATGTTCCTAAATACATAATTTTTTTGCTAATTAAGTCTGTAGATAACTTAGTATTTGCCTCTGGGGAATACTCAGGGCCACTTTCACTTTAAGTAGCTGCTTCTGCTAATTTTGCTGAGATTCTAAACTAGACCCATGAGCTGTTCTTGTGGCACATCCCTACCCTACAGATATCACCCTGAGAGTGTAAGGTGTGCTTAGTGAACCAGCAGAGAGGGGACAGTGAAGAAATGGCATTGAAGTTGTAATAGCATTAGCTGGAAAGGGAGGAAATATTGGAGCTGACTAGTTCAGCCAGTCACTGTCTGCAACCAGTATTGTTTCCTACACCATGATGTGTGATTTCATGTTTGATAAATGTGCAGCCTTCCTGAATTCAGAGAACACTTATAAGTAGGATAACAATTATAGCCAGGTGCATTTAACTCTCCTCAGCAGCTTCACGTGCCTGTGAAGATGTGTAAGAATGAAAAAATAGGAAAGAGAAATACAGAGACTTGGTGGAAGCAATGAAGTTTCACAAAGTGTTCCTTCCAGCTTTTCAGGATGCTAGTGGTGAATGATGTAGCTTCACTCCTTCATCCAGAAATGAGCAAGAAAATGTGTAAAGCCACCCATTCCCTGACTGTAACTGATATTGTGTAACCATGTACTGTAGAATGAGACTTATCATTCCAGGAGTGCTAATCGTTGTCAATCAGTAATACTAATCAGTAATGACTTTCCATAAATCTCACCAAGAGCAATCGTGCCACTCCAGCTTGGGACCTGCTCTAAAAATTGCCTGGGCTATCTAATCTCTGTGCTAGACAGAGCTGAAAATGCTGGCTCAAATTAGTTTGTGATAGAAGCAGATATCTCCATTTTGACATGCCTGAGCTTGAAAAGATCTCCTTTGGCAGAAAATTGGGGAAAAGCTTAGTATGTCTTAATCCCAAATTTGAGATTTCATTTAAAAGTTTATAAGGACGTTTTCTATATTTATATTTAATTTTATCTAAAGCTGCAGGAACTCTGTCACTGGGGGGCTGAGCTTTACCCTTCTCTCCCCCTATTCTTCTGCTAAGGAGCATCTCAAACTCGACCAGAAATAGAAAGTCCAGGCTAAGCAATTCCCATTTATCTGCTGTGCTGGTTTTTGTGTTGGATGAGAACCTGAATGGACAGGACTCCCATCGAGTCATCTGCTCTGTATTGGTCTGTGCCACTCTGGCTCTTCCAGCAGTATATGCTCAGATGCTTTTCTCCATATGATTTTTAAGTGATTGAAGTGACAACACACTCACATTTTCCTCTGAGAAACTCTTTTATGCAGCTTTTCCTCATACTTTGCTTGCATTTTTTCTTTAACTTGCTGTCATGCTGTTGTGGTGTGTAGCCCTTGAGTCTTCTGGTACTTTGTTTTATTTTTCTTTGTATGCTTCAAGTCCATCTGAACAGCATTATTTTCTCATTCTTTATTGCCTTTACTAATTCTCTGTATATTGCATTAGCTCTGATGAGGTATTAGTTTTTTGTCTTGTTTGAATCCTTCCAAACCAGCTGATATCTTTCTAGAGCTGTGATGTTGAGAGCAGTGTGTGGGGAGAAAATCTACCTGTCAGTGGCTGTGATATGAAATAATGACCCTGTGAGTACCCCTCAACATTTAAAATGCATGTGACATTTTGGCTGTATTTTATCTTCTTCAAAGCTTTTAAAACACGTCCCTTTAAACACAGGCATGGCTGGGTTCCCATATAATGTGTGACTATATGGTTTCTCAACCATATATAGAATTAAATCATCTCCAGCCAGTGCAGGATGACTATAGCTGTGCTTATAACATCCATTTTATAGTTCCTATATAAAATCTCTTGCTGCTCCTTGCCTTCTCTCTGTAAGCACCAAACTCTTGGATGCTTCCTAGTGCTGCACTGGTACTTGATCTGTCCTTTCTAGAACTGAGTCTTTTCTTTCCCCTGAGCTGTTTCAAGCAAGTATTTATTCCCTATGAACACATCTTTTGGATTTTGGTTTCACTGGGACATACTGTTTGTTACTCATTTATGTTAATTTTGTTTTGTAACTCCTTCTCCGTCACCCTCATAGTTACATTGGGGCCATCTCTGAAAATTCATTTGTATTTTTAGCATAGGATTTTTAAATCCCTTCCTCTTGAGAGAAGTTTTAATCTGCATTGTTTCAAATAGACCAGTGAGGAAAATTTAGAAGTCACTTTGTTATCCAATAGGACTTTTCTTCTGTGGGTCTTTTTTTAAGGCATCATCCATGTGCCTGATCACTTATTCTCTCTTCAGCCTGTGATTTCCCCACAAGCTTTGCCTTGAGTCCCACAGTTAAGCAGTCAGGTAATTTGTCTCAGCACAGATCTCTGGCCAAACTAATATGGCACCTTTGTAATAGCTAACCACATTTTGCAGATTTAGTTAAAATAAATTGTGTTATACCAGCTAAATGCACTGGTTGTTCCACCCAGCTAATTAAAGCAGTTAATGTAGGAAAGGGGAAACAAGACATTATTCCTTGTCTGCTCCTTCTTAAATTTTCTACCAGAATAATTTTCAGCTAATATCACCTACATATACAGCCACATCTGTTTTATTTCTTTTTTCTAAATCAAGGCTATTTCCTAGGCTTAAATGTCAGTGGTTTCTAGTCTCAGAAAAATAATGTTTCCCTGTAAACTAGAGTAATGGACATTTTCTCTTTGCTGCCATTGTGATAGCGAGAGTGATTCATGTCACACCAAGAAAGAAACCCTAAACATGAGCAATTAACAATGGGTTTCAGGACCCTGCTCTGTGAGCAGTGTTAAAAGTATAAATGAGCAATTGCAAAAGAGAAACCTAATCTAATCTACCCAGTGGATTAGTGCCTCAGGCCCACGGTGCATTTTCAGAGCAATATAATCATGGGTTTTATGACCCTACACTTCATAACAAGATTAGAAAAAAACAATTTGTTACTGTCCAGAAATTGAGAAAGGCTGGCAAGATGGGTGTGCAGTTAACCTCATATATTTAAGAACCTGGCCTATGGAAAGCATTGCATTTTTGGCAGAAGACCTGAATTTGACTTAATGTAGTTTGTTTATTGGGAAGCCACAGTTGCTGAGAAAGAATTGTTGTTAACACATGTAGTGATAGAACAGTGTTTTGTCTTCTGAACCTGTAATAAGGGAAATCTGCAGGTAAAGATGAAGTCTTTGATCAGGTAAGATAACAAGACTGGAGACAATCTTTGGTATTTGGGGCCCTCCATCTGGTTCCACAGTGAGCAACTAGACAATGCCAAATAAAGGTAGCTAGTGTATTTTAAATTATTCATGCTAAACAGCCCACCTGAAAGAGAAGAGTCTCTGGACTCGTGGATGTAAGTCAGCAAACGGCTGTGAGTTCGGCAGGGGGAGCCGGGCTGTGCTGCAGTGATCTGAGTAAACACCCAAGTGTGCACTTACCAGGGGCGGCCAAGAGGGTGGGGAAACGGCTGGTGGGCAACCATTATATAACCTAACAACGCCTTTGAAAGCTGTGCACTATTTCCTTTTTATAGTTCTCTCCCTCCTGGCAGGTGAAAGGGAATTATCTCCATTTGTTTCATGTCTCCTAGCAGCTTCCTTATCTGTCCTGCGGACTTGCTTTTGAATTCCGCTAAATCTCTTAAACTCTGAAATCTGTTACCTCTGATGAAATCTGGTTTGCTGGCTGTTTAGGGAAATGGCTTTAGCTGCTATCGTCCCATAACTCCTGCCTTCAAATGCTGTCTGCTTTCCTGCTTCCCAAGCACTATAGCTGTCCTGTAGCTGACATCAAAGAGCTAATGCCAAGAGAGTGAAAGGAAGCACAAAATGCTTTCCTCATACCAGGAGGAGATGACCCCCAGCCTCTCCCTCCTCACACCCTACCCCCCCTCAAAAAAAAAGGAGGAGGGAAAAGGGGAGCTTCCCTTCCATAGTTTTTGGGTGGTTTGTTCCCTCCTGCTCCATGAGATTCAGAAGTGGCAAATGCTGTTAGGCGAGAAAGGACTAAATTCTTCTGCCTCTTTAAAAAGCTGAAAATATTGCCAACTATGCACAAGCACAAGTTATCCCAAATAAAGATGAAGGTGTCCTACTGCATGCTTGAGATTTGTGCAGATCATAGGTGTTGAGGAGCAAGAAGGAAAAATCAGACATCAGCCCTATTGTAGGAGAGGCAAGTAACATTTTGGGACTAAACCCCATCTATGCAGGATTTGTGATTGTAATTCAATTAGTATTTCTGTTGGTTGTTTCTCTGCTCAGTGTAACAGGACTTTCCTTTACAGTGTGTGTGTTGTGCCACGTGGTTGGTGCAGCTCAGTCAGGGTTTATTCATGCTGTTTGCAAAAAATACACTCCTCTCTCTCTTTGTGAGAAAGCACTAGGGAACAGTCATATCTGGAAAAAGTCAGCAGCTGGGATATGTGGAGATTGGTGTGTGCTATGAAGTGAAACATCCTCAAATCTGCCAATAATGTTATGACTAAGAAGTAGAGGAAAAGACCAGGTTAAACATGGAAACAACCATGTATATTGTGGCAGTTCACACACCATAGTGCCCATAACAAACATTTTTCTTGATAGCTGTGAAACATTATCCCCATGAAAAAATAGAATATTCAGCTCCATGGGAAATATGCCTTAGTAAAACTGAAACACAAATGTGTCTTATTACGCATTTTACTGGGTGTGTAATTTTCACTCTAGTTCTGAAGCCGTGAGATTACCAGATAAAACAGTGTGTTAAAGCATCTTGACTACTGTTGCCAGTACACCAGTGAAAAATGGTAGAAATATGTCAGTTCTTAATAACCAATATGAATATTGAAGTGTTCAAATTGCGTGTACTGGGGTTAAGCTAGTGTGAATTGACCTAGTGGAGTTCTTTTTAGGGTTCATACATAAGTACTTGATTTTTACTTAAGAATAAGCATACTTTAGAGTTAAAAAAAACCCCATAAAACAATAAAGAGTTCTTAGTTGAACTAGACTAGACAGTTGTGAAAGAATTTACTAGCAAACACAACAAAATACAAAATGGTCTCTCCACTAGCTTCACTCCTCTTAAGAGCTATTGATTGTAGCAGGGAGGGAAATTTTACCCAATAAATTAAAAAAGAAATTAACCGGGTTAATAAACAAGAAGCTCCAGATAAAATTATTGCAATAATGGTTTGCAAAAGCAGGCAGAAGTTGCTGAGGTTAAACTGTATGTCTTTAAGCTTCTGTCAACACTTTGTCAAACAAGTGAAAGAGAGAAGGATTACTTAAATCATCAGACTGTCTGTGCTATGATGCCATCTCTTGCTTTCACTGTGGCATTTTCCACAGAAAGGGCTCCCTGGACATACCAAGAAAGGTTTTGCCATGTGTTTTTTAAAGACTTCCTTGAGACTGGCATATTCTTGTAGAGACGAGCCGTTTTCAGTGAGGCAGGACCTCTTTCATCAGTTGTTAGTCCAGGCAAATTGTGCATATGTTCCCAGATAACAGGGTACTCCCCAAATCTGAAGCTGTGCATTTTACAATTTCCTTTTTAGTTTGAGTGTTCAGAGAGACTCAGAGAAGTTCAACAGAGGGAATTGGATTGCTCTTTGAGCACTGCTGAACTTTTCAGCATTTGTACATCAGTCAGTAGCAGTTGTTCCCTTCAAGTCCCTCTGTGTACATCAAGTTTATAAGCTTAAGATGTTCAGGCAGCTCTTCCTCCCAGGAACTAATGAAGGATGTGAGTAGTGGAAGATTTATTTTGTTGATGCTGCATTTACTTAGATCTTATTTCACTTCTGGAGAAATATTCTGGAGGCGTCCTCAGCCATGGTGAATAAATAGAAGTAAGGCACTGATGATTGTCCATTGTGGTTTAACCAGAATAACTAAATGAGTTCCCTCTTTTAATTATTCATTATTATATTATTTATTGCATTTACTACATTGCAATACATTTAAAATGTGTTAGTTCCACCTAAGGGGATGGATTCCAAGGGAACAGAGGGCAGTAACACAGCAGGTATCACAGATGGCAGTAGCAGTAACCATGCAAATACCCACCCTGAGTTGAATACCACATCTTGATTTCAAATAAGATGTTCCTGATAGGTGAGAGGATGCAATAAAATGCCTACAGAAGGTACTTGGTGGTTTTTGTTACGTGAAGGAACTTCATTGTCAGACTCTCCTTTGGTCTCTGTTTTCCTAGTGAACCACATCAGTGAAGTTTTACAGATTTGAACTTCACCATTGTATCTTTCATTACAGATAAATTCTGCTGGATTCGACCTTAACCAGCAGGTTTTTTGTCTTTGTTTTTTTACTTCTATTTTTTGAAAGGGACAGGGTGACACTATGCAATTAAGAAATTATGCAAGGTAGAGTTTCAAGTTACTTTGCAAAAGGAATAGTGGAATAGGAGTAGTTTTCCCCCATTGCTCCGTGTCTGCCATTCCCTCAACAGCGTCTGCAGGCCAGGCTCTATTTTGTCTCTAGCTAGTGTCTCTAGCTTGTCTATTCTCTTCTGTGTCATGCAAATTCTGAATCCTTGTTTTGGAATCTGAGTGTATTTCTGTGCTACATCAGAGACAGGCCCAGATTTTTAGAGCATGTGGGTAAAAAGCTGGCTGAAGTAGCCATAGAAGACATCCTGGTTTTAGGCTCTGACAAGTTTGTCTTTGGCTGGCAGTGAAAGATTAAAGTGCTTGCCCCAGAAGGAGACTGGTCTTGCTTTCAGGTTCACAGAGTTCTTTAATAAAATGCATAGCAGTGTCTGAATCTCAGGCTGTATTCCTTTAGTTCTCTTGCTTTTTCTCCCTACCACGTTTTGTCAAAAAATAAACCCAGTCCTTTTGCTAATAATAAACCCCACTAAGATTTACAATTTGACTTCATATACAGCACACACTCGTCTGTTCTTTCCAGGTTGGGAAAAGCTTCTGTCGCCCACCTCCCCACACCTCCCCAAAATCTGGTTACAATCCACTTTATGCTCTATCCATGTATAAATTACTTTTATTTTGTCACAATGGATGTTTACAGCTTTTTAATGAGCTATTAATATTCTGTATCTAAGAATAAAGCAGAAACAAAAAAAGCGTTGATATAATAACTAAGTCCTTAAATCTGAACAAACTGAAGAAGGGATTATTTTTATTCAGTCTTCCCCCTTGCTTCCCTGGGAGTAAACACATCATTTTGTACACATGTGTTAATTTGCCAGTGGCAGTCCTGATATGTGAATGGTGTCAGGGTCGGGGTGACTCAGACAGGAAAACTTGATCTGGGAGCTCAGCATTGCTTACCATTTACTTGTATGACTCAATATAAAAACTCTCTGAACATAAAGAATAGCCAGCCACTGCATCATTGATGAAAATTAAAATGTGAAAGGATGGAACTGAGTCACTTAACAAGTAAATAGATGGTAAATGAACTGTGTAATCACTTTGGCTCAAATGCATTGCCTCAAAAAAGATGTACCCTCCTCAGCTGCACAGGTTGTGTGGTTCCAGATGTGGCAGGTGATTCTTTATTAAGAGACTGGTGATGTGGGAAAGGTATAGGACAGGAATGTAATCTAAGAGAGAAGCCAGATCTGACAATACTTGGAGTTCCTGATTAATGATTTCCCTGGTATTTAGCTACAGTATTGCCATGTCAATGCTTTCCTAATCAGAAAATCAAAGTACCAAATGATGAACATAGATGATGCCTTGAGCACTGCTGTTGGTAACCTTGGAAGTACAAGATCTGAAGAGTTCTTTCTCAGACTCTGGTAGTTTAAAAAGTATGGGCTTTAAAAGACATTGTACCCATAAAACCATAATTTCTTGGAAATGGAAGTTGCATTTGTTAGAGTTTTCTGTCTTTAAGGTGCGCAGCACCTTATATAAAATTGGTAACACTCCTAACTGTTACATAATATTCCAATAGTCATCAGAGTTATGTCACCCATACAAGTGGCAAGAGATTAGGAAGACCAGAGGACAAGTCCAAAATACAGTGCTGGAAGCTTCCTGCTAGGCTAAGTTCAAATATAATCTTCTTTTTCTAAATCTCCTACTGAAGTGCTGAGAGTGGAATTGGCTATCCAGAGAGCAGGCACATTCCGAAAACTAATATGAGCATACGTCCTGCTGTCAAATTGAGATCCTTCCCAAATGCCTGGGGATTGATTGTCCACTGTACCAGCTTGGAATAAAAATGTGGTTTTAAATGGAAATACATACATAAAAGTAATGTGACTGAGTAGGGAGCTAATAGCATACTGCTGGTTTTTGCCCTCACCTCGGGCGTGTGTCTAACATCATCTTCTGCAATCAGCTCTGTTGGAAGGACAGCTAATAATTACAGCAGCTCTCACAAGAAAAATCCCACATTAATATGGTAGCCACTTTTAATTTATTATTTTTAAAGACTGGATAACTTTAGCCTTTACAGAGCAAATGGCACTCCCCAAAAAATAATTTAAAATTAAAATTCTCATTCTCAAAATCCTTCTTAAAAGGGTATGCAGCTTTTAAATTGAAGCGTCACAGAATAATCCTGATTCAGTATGGAACATAAACGTGAAAAAGAAAATAACTGCACATCTTTTGGATGGAGAATGTATAGCTAGGACTAGGGTGAGTTATCTGGTCTGTCATGGCTTTATTTTCTTTTGATGTTTATCGAAAATTGGAACCCTGTGAGTGTTTTTCACTGAGTCATATTGGAAGGACATGGCTTTCTTAGGAGATACATATTTTGCATTATAACCAGCAAATCCACCCTCGCAGGAAACAAATCTCATCTCTGTTTGGTTGTATCAAATAAAGCAGCACAAATTCCTGCTAAGAAACAGCCTAATCTGACTGGAGCATATGTATTGAAACTATTTTCAAAAGAGCATTGATAATTGTGAATTCTTTTATTTTGGTTCTGAAGAAGAAACAGGCTGTTTCTTTTCTTCATACACTTTGCTCTTCTGCAGCCTTTCAGGCTCTCTCCTCTCCCCCAGGCACAAAGATTAATATGAACCCGTGTCTGGAGAGAGGTTAGGTTTTTCTGGTTTCACTTAGTTTCTTGGCAACTGCCCTCTCTCTCCTTGCCTTTGTACATCTGATCAAAATAAATAATGTTTTATGGTGGGGAGAGTTCATGAGAAAAGCTCATTGAGTCAAAGTGTAATCAGACTTGTCCTGAAAGGGGAAAAAATTGTGGACCAGCATCAGAAATGTGATTGAAGAGATACGACATTTTTCAAGCATCTGGCCAGTTGTTTTTGGGGGGTTAATTAAGGGATTTGTTGTAAGAGACCAAGCCTCAAACTCACTTAATGTTTTCATTATATTTGCGAAGACCTGCTTGGAACTGATAAAACACATTATGCTGTATACTGATTTTCTTTGTATGTCTGAATTAAAAAATCTACTTAATTTCTATGTATTTAAAACCTCTTCCAAGAGGGTTTGGATACTTCACCTTGCTGACAGAATATCACTCAAGGTTAGCATTGCCTGTACATCACTAAGTTAACTGAGTGGACAAGCTAAGCTCTATGGGCTCTTAATAAATACCTCTTGCAGGAACGGGAAATTAAAAACTAGTATCAGAAGGGTAATGTGATATATTGTTTTCTTAAGCTTAGAAACTGTTGTGCTGTGCTGGGAGCTGTTCAATTGCTTCTCAGGGAAGAAAGACACACCATTAGTTCTGTGAGAAGTGCGTCAGTGTGTCCTCTGTAAGAGCATTCTTCACTGCAGGACAGTGCCTGTGACACACAGGGCAGGGACAGTGTCTGTCTTGGTGTGAAAGAACACTTAATAATAGAAAAGTTGGAGTCTGGCAAGGCCTAACCTCTGACCTGAGGATGAAAGCTCCAGCTGAGGAAATGGAAAATGTGGCATTAGGACCACAAGAGGTAATGGCTGGCACAGATAAATAAATATACATGTGTATATACACATACATACCAATAGTTTTGTGAAAACACAGGCTTTCACAAAACGTGAGGCTGGCAAGAGCTGCAAGTCTGTCACCATGCAGGGGCTGGCATGCCTTGCCCTTTTGGGGTTATGGTACAAAGAGTCAGTGCTGATGAGACATATTTATGCCAGAAGATACAAGAAATTAATTTCCAGCTTTGATCGGTGTGAGGCATCCAGGTTTATTTCATTAACAAAAAAGAACTCCCAAACACTGCAGCTCTAAACATTGCAATGTACTTTCTGACAAAGCTACCTGCAACAATCCAAGCTTCTGGAACTATTTTATGTAAAATTATGTGAATAGGTTGTGAAAGGTCAACCACAAATTGTAATTTCACTAGATAAGTCGAGTGGTGCAGGGGAGAAACATTTTACTACACTAAGTTGTCTATGAGAATAATGCTCTATTTTATCTCTGCAGTAATAAACTGGATGATTGAAAATAAATCCCAGGAATCAAAGACCAGTTTTGCCTCACTCTTTGGAATGGTAGTTCATCAGGTTCTGCAACAAACAGCCCACGAGTGTGTGAGATCTGACACAGTCCTGGCAACTGAAGCAGTGCTGAATCTGAGTCTTTTTGAAAGGCATATTGCCAACTATTATTTTTCTATTAGTTTAACAGCAAATCAAAAAGAAGTGGGGTATTGTGGAAATGCTGAGGTGATTTGATGACAATTTTTTTTTATTTTTTAATTTTGTCTGTACAAGGGATTAGGTACTGGTTTATTGGTAGAGCTTCTTTTTAGAAGATTATTCTAACACAGACATACATATTCTTCTCTCCCTCTCCTTTTCTGTGGATTGATACTAGACTGTTGTTTACCATTGCTACAAAACACCATTTCCCAAAAAACGTGTAAGAAACCTTACACATTAAATGACATTTTTCTCTACACTTACTATGATTTCAGGCACACGGTGTGCCCGAAGCTTCGGTAATTAACTTTGGGTTGTCTGGGTTATGCCTCCCTCTTTAAAACCTAAAAATACCTTGCAATTTGCTAGAGAGAAAAAAAGAGTTCCCATCACATCATGTTATCAGTAGAGGCAAAGTAGTTGCAAGCTGCGGCATCATAAAGCTTGTCCATTTTTAATCAGATCCCCCGGAGCGTTGAAAGTACTCTCTGAGTCTGGACTAATGAGGAGCAAAAGTGAATATGTCATCTGAGCATTCAGGTGAGGAGGAATAAAGTTTCTCCTGACCCCAAGAGCACTGCGTTGTCACTGCCACAGAAGGGAAGATGCAGTTGGCTCCTCAGAGCAGGGCATAAAATCCTAAGTGGCATTTAAAGAAATAACACAAAGCCTCAACCTGTGCATCTCTTGTTTCAAATCCAGTGATGGAATACAAAATGCTTCTTTATAAGCAAACAGACATCCAGGAAACACAAGATTTGATGGGTATTTTATTTGCAGACCCTCTTTTATGATTCTGTATCTTACAATTCCACTGCTGACTGTTTGTATCTGTCAGCAAGATGGCAAAGCAGCACAGGTGTCAGCAGCCTGTGCCATCTGCCATATTAGATTGTGCACAGTGCTACTTACAACATTGCTATCATCTTAATATTCCAGATACCTTAATGAGTTTCTCAGACTAATTAAATGTGCAACTTGCAGAGATCATTGGATGCCAGATTGTGGTGGCTGGGATAAAGCTCCTCATTGTTCACAAACAGCTTTATGATGGTGGAAGCATATTTCAGGTTTCAGTGCTTAAGTACAAAAACAAGGTAATATTTGATTTTTGGATTAACCAAATTAATAAGCACATGTAAATACAAATAGACATGGTAATGCTTTCCAGACAATGATAACAGATTAGGAAGAGCCTGATGAAAGTGGCAGCACAAGAGAAGTGGTGCTGGTGCCATGATGGTACAATCTTGGCACTTTGGAGCAATGGCTCGGGGGAGGATTCCAAAGTGGTGAGCTGGGGAAAGCAGATAGCTGGCACCCATACTCTAGTGCAGAGAAACAGCCACTTCCAAAGAAATACAGCCAAACAGAAAACCAATTAAAAGGCTTTGTTTCAAGTTAAATCCTTCACTCAGCGGAATTCCAAAATCTGCATCTCTCAGACCTGAGTATATGAGACTGTGTGTCAAGCCCTCTGTACAGACTGTGGTGCCACTGGAGAGCAATTTCCTGATAAATCTTTCTGCTTGCACGTAAATTAGTGCTGCAGGATTCAGCAGAAGCAACACTACAAGGAGATAGTGTAAGGCTTGGAGAGGATAAGAAAAAATGGAGTTATAAATTATTAAAGGAAAATACATCCCATGAAATATATTTTCCTGAGCCTGGCTTCATATACCTTCACAGTTTACCAGATTATGCTTAGAAGCAAAACTTGCAATGGCTGCATGAAGAGTAGCTAGGAAGTGGCAAGCTTTAAGAATTCTTATTTGATTTGATGTTTGCAAAGAGTAAGAAAAATGTACAAGTGTGTAACTGTGATTGTCAAACCAGGCATTTGAGCTGAACATTTTCTTTCTCAAAATTTTGGCCCAGGGAGGTGGTGGAGTCACCATCCCTGGAAGTGTTTAAAGAAAGACTGGATGTGGCACTTAGTGTCGTAGCTTAGTTGATGAGATGGTGTTGGGTCATAGGTTGGACTTGATGATCTCAAAGGTCTTTTCCAACCTCGTTAATTCTGTGAGTCTGTGGTTTGACTTCATCAGTCATATGAGAGTAAGGGGAAAGGGAAATAAGGTAAAAGTTGTCTTTTGACAATAAGATCTGCAATGAAATCCAACCGTTATGTTATGAACTGTAGCAAATCAGAGGAAAGCTGATCAGATTTTATAGTCTGGTTCATGGTTTCAATATTCCAACATTTCCACAAGTAATGAGAATCCTGGCTGTAGGATTCAATGCACTTGCAGGCAATTGATCAAGACAAATGTCAACACATGATGGATTTCAACTTAGTAGGACTTTTGTCCTCAGTATTTGATTCAGAAATTCATCTTGGTGTGTGATTTGCATTTTGTCTAAATATTTACTCCTAGATGGTACACATCTGCTGTTTAGTTAGGTAGGCTAAATTCTTGCAATAATAATTGAAACAATCAATTTCCAACAGGAATTTTAGTGTAACTCCTTGAGTAAGACTTTCAATCACAGAACCACAGAATATCCTGAGTTGGAAGGGACCCACAAGGATCATCGAGTCCAACTCCTGGCCCTGCACAGACTGGAAGGAGAGTGGCACAGCTGGCATTTCCCACTCTGGCTTTTTCCTTTCACTTTTCTATATCTAAGCCTGAGTTTACCTGAAAAGTTTTGACATTTTTTGTTTCTTTTTGTCAGAAATGTCACTTATCTGTTTTTGCTGCTTCTTTTCCAAATGCTGATGACATTTCCACTGTACTTAGGGACATACTAATGGCTCAGTACTACTGTGTGCTCCTTTCACTCTCTGGCAAGGACTTGGCTAATAGCTTGCTATTGATAAAAGTGAACTCTTGAGACAGATCAATTAATTTGTGTCCTCTCTCTGCAGTGAATTGAACTGTTTCATTTGGGGGAGGAGAGAGAAAAATGTAAACATTTTGCTTGTAAGATCAACCAAGTCTGAAGCGTTGGTTCAGTTGTGAGTGTTGTGTGGATACACGTTCCTCCAAACACTGAACACCTGGGAGCAACTTAATGATTGCTGGTTCTGGGTTCTGTTCTTGTAAAAACAGACTTCTCCTTTTCACTGCAGCTTCTAAGAGTCAGAAAATTGAACTAAACTTTTGCTCCCAATCTGCAGAACATATGTAAGTTCATTTGTAAAGGCTCTTACTACACTTGTCAAGAGATGTGGTTGTACCTGTGATCTGCTGGTCATTGTGTGCTTTCTGATCCATGAATAGGGCAATTGTTTGGGGGATCTGAAATACAAAAAGGCATGTAACATCCATCCCCTGGTGCAGTAATATTGGGAAGAGCCTGTTCAGTAGGAAGGTGAAGAGCAGTATCCTGCTCACTGGTTTTCCTTCAATGAACAGGTCATACTTTTTAATTTAACTGCTCCACTGAAATAGAGAAAGGAGATAAGTGAATTATTCCCACAGCAGCTGGAGTCCATATAACATAATAGATGACCTCATTACATGAAGAGTAATGTTGACCTTTAGGAAATTTCTTGAGTTCATGGAAATAAAGCTTTGACTGCCAGAAATACGTATTAAACACTAGCTGTTGATTTGTGTTGTTATGGAGAGTGGCCATCCTTGTAACCCCTGACAGATCTTAAAACTTAGCTGTCAAAACTGTTGCTGGGCAGGTGGGAACAAATCTCATAGCTCTTAAAAATGAATTTCTAATTCATTTAGAAACTTTCAAATATCTTGGCTTTTCCTTATGTGGAAAGCACAAACAACAAAAGTGCCATGTATAGGGAAATTACCAGGGCAGGTCTTTTTTCTGGAAGCAGATGGCAGATACCAACAGCCAGTCTTGCTCTCAGGAAAACAAACTGGTGGGAATTGCATTTGGGATTACAGAGAAGCTTTTGGCTGCTCAGTTTTGTTTGTTTTTAATCAAGTGTCATCACATTACCATTATTAAAAAAAAAATCCTAAGTACATATTGAGGAAAAGTAGTGTAAAACATTCTAACCTGAAAAAAAGCCTCAAGTAGTGCAGAGAAAGAAAACATCCCCTTAACACGTTTGATACATGACAGTTAATAGTAAAACCTGGACAATATCTGAAAGAAAAGGTAAAAGGGGGATTCCAAATCCATCATTCACTGCCCATTGAAATGTGAAATCATACTCTAGCACCTGCAAATGCTTTATATGTATGATAAACATTGTCTTTTGCAAGTAGGGGGAGACAGGGTTGAATTTGCAAAGTAAAATGAATGACGTGGAGCTTAGCAGGCAAAAAAAATCTCGAGAACTATAGAGAGGTCAGTAGGTTTTCAGAGTAAAATGGTGATTAAAAACCAGGAAACATTCAACTGAAAATTATCCAAAGGCATTTGGAGCATGGAACAGTTACTGCATCACTGCTGAGTTCATTGTTTTCATTGTAAATCTTCTGAATCACTCAAATTTTCTCTTGTTAGATTTTTGTGGGTGTTTGAACTTTTTTTTCAAACCTGACTGTAAACAGAACAGTATTGATTATATCTGCCTTCCCTGAGTAAGCCCTCCATCATCTGCCAGATCCTGAGTTATCTTAGCAGAAGGAAATGTTGTCTTAGACCATAATTTGCACTGGGTAAAATCCAAATGTTCAAAAATATGGGTAAACTAATGCATTTTTTTCCTTTCATGGTATGGCAGAGCCAAATATACACAATTGGGTTTCTGCATAGATCCTACAAAGTCATTAACGTCAGCCTGTGGCTACTTCAAAACCACATTTGTTTTATAAATAAATTACAATGAATCTCTCCTCTCCTAGGTTTGTTTTTCTGGGAATAATGTTCCAAATCACTTTTGGTTCTCTTTGGTTTCCCAACATGTATTTAAGGGTTAAGATCCAGAACCATTAGGTGATGGTCATTGCCTCAAACAATGAGGAGCCCAACCAACCTGCCCACGTGTTCTTTGATGTTGTGACAGGATCTGTCAGAGAAACCTGAGGATATTTGTGTAACCTTAAAAGAAAACTCACAAAAGGGTTAGATAATAAATATCAGCAACTTCCCTGCTATAGTTCAGTCAGAAGTTAGGCCCAGTGCCAACATCTTATTTTTCTTTGTCCCAAATAAATCCTTCCAGCTGTGTGAGAGGGAGCCTCTTGCACAGCCTACAGCTGCTTCTCAACCCATTTATTGATTTCCACAGTTGACAGAGATGAAAAATAGCATTGCAGAAACAGAATATTTATAGGCAAGGTGGCTTTAATAATTAAGGTAACATTTTCTGTGTTGATTTATACTGAAATTTCTTGATTAAATTCCATGGAAAGGAGCATTGACTTGTCATCTTATATTGATAAATCTAATTCTGACGTTTTATGTCTGAAGTCCCTACAAAACCAGTAAGTTACAGAAGCTTGTAAATGGAAAACAATTGGCTCTCTTGGCCAAAGTGGCTTATCCTGATTATTTCTTGACAGATATTTATGTTCTTTCATGTTACCAGGAGAAATAGAAAACAATTACCTTTACTAACACCTACATTATACAGTTGTACAGCCACACACCATATGCATGTTTCTAACATCCTCTGTCTGGTTAATCAAGCGATATTTATTGCTGTGTAGATATTGGAAAAAGGTGGAGAAAATACCTTTGTCAATACAACAAAACAACTGTCTTGATAAGAGTTGACCTGAATCTCCTGCTGAATGAACTTTTAGGGGCATTGACTGGTAAATATGCTTTTAATTCTCAACAAAGTAGAGTAGATAAAAAATTAACTATTCTGGAAAGCTAAACCCAACTTTTTTTGAGACAAAATATCCAAATTACAGTTTATTTAGTTAGAAGGAGGACATTTATTTCAGGAATAAAAACCAGTCCGTACAATTCTTGACTTAATGCTTACCACATTCAGGCCACAGGCCTCATTTCACACCTTGGGGAGGACAGGAGAGAAAACAGCAATTTTGTAATTACAGTATTTACCTATTGCTGAAAAGCCTGGGGATTTAGGATGTTATCATTCCTTCTGTACATACAACACAGGGAATTTCAGACCTTCTCCAAATATTTGCTCTTTGCTACGAATTTGCTGAGTTATTTTAATTACAACAAAGCAAACAGGGAGTGCAGAGCTTTTGACATAATCTGCTTTGTGTAGGTTTTGTTGCAGTGTCCCACAGTGAAAGGTGTGGGGTGACACTCACTGCTCTGAAACAGGAGCTCTTGAGGTGAATTATTTCATCTTCAGCTGGTTGTGTGAACTACCAATGCCTGAATGAGGCGTCATTAAAAGGAAATGTTAATTCTCAGAGCACCAAACTCTTAACACATATTTAGGTGAAAGAAAATTTTATTTATTTTAACCTCTCAGTATAGTTGAAACTGGATGTTTTAATATTTTTAAAATGTTCAGAATTTGTCCAAAGGTGTTTTAAACTGAATTTTATGTCATAACAGTTCTACTTTGAATAAAAAAGTTTAGGTTTTAATGAATGAAAAGGCTTTTATTGTCTTAACTGAAATTATTTTGGAATTTTAGCTTTCAGTTAAATATTGCATTTTACTTTTTTTTGATGGTGGTGCTTTGTTTTGTTTTGTTTTTCTTTTGTATTATTATGCATTAGAGGGGAGCCGAATATGTACAAAAAATTGCCTGCAATAGAAAAAATTAACTCTCTGTGTGTGAAAGAGTAGTGATTCCACGTAGAAAAGGACTTTCTAGGAAACACGAATGTTTGATTTGGAAAACTAAATGAGTGCTCTGTTTTAGAAGGTCCCTACGAGCAGGGATTTTAGCACACAGCAGTGCCCCATTGGGTGCTGCCTGCTTTTACCTGGGCCTTTGCTGTTAGATGTTCTCTTCTATAAACTACTTTTTAAAAAAGACCACCACAGCTGCCTTGTTTTAAAAAGCAAGCCCTTACTGCTGACAGTTAATCAATAAGCACCGAGCGAAAAGGAATAGCACACGACTGGAGAAGTGTCGTTTTGGTTGGCACCCGGGAGCGGGGTTCGCTCCGGCCGCCGCCCCCGAGACTGAACCCTGCACGGCCGCGGGCAGCACCCGCCTCTGCCGCGGGGGCCGCACTTGTCTGCACCTCCTGACAGCATGGAAAGGCGAGAGGAGGGAGAAAACCCGGACTAAAAGTTGGAAATATCCAAGCGAGGCGATGAGAAGGATGATAAGGAAATGGCGAGTGCTCTGAGTGTGCTCCGGCTGGTTCAGCTCAGGGCTCAGTCCTCCCGCGGTGCGGCGGAACGGTGAACAAACAAGCAAGCACCCTAAATCCTGCTCACAGTGATTCTGCTACCTGGGAAAAATGGATGAATTCCTTGTTAGGAAGAGGCCTCTTCGATAGAGCGTCATTCACTTTTCACAGAGATTAGGGGAAAGAAACACAGTTTTGTGAAGGTCCTTTGTCAAAGGACAGGGAGAAGGAGCAACAAAACTTTTAAGCTGACATTTGGAAATGATAAACTTAACACACAAGTTGTTCAGGCACTATATTGAAGTCTCTTTGAGCACCTTTCCCTGGGTAGATGGCAACTAAATTGCTTTTCATGGCCCTGCCCTTTACCAGCCATTCCTGTGCTTTCTGTGTCTAGTCTTGCTCCTCTAACTAATCTCAGTTGCTAAAATTAATTAGGATATAAACACACCTAGAAAGCCTGTAAAACTTCCTTTATGCCTGCAATATAAACCAGAACATTTGGCAATGTTAATTGAAATGATAAAAAGGTTTGTAAGACATCAAGAACTCTTCAAGTCAGTCCTCCCTACCTTGGTTTAATGGCACAGTAAATGCTTGCTTTTCTGGATATGATTATAGTTTTAAACACTAAAGAGTGAGCAAATTCCATTATCCTTGTGTCAAGGAACCCTCCAGAGAAGATAAAAAGGCAGTTAATAAACAAGATTACTTTCCAATGGCAATTGCTCCATAATAGAAAATTCACTTTCTAACCTTCTACTTTAGGATGCTAATGAGTTAATCAGCTCAGTCCCATCGGAGTTGCTGGCAGCAGTTTTTTCTCCCATTGGGATGAAAGTAAAAGCAAGGTTTCTGCTGAGGTAAAGGCAGAAAGGAGGCAAATAGTAAAACTGCCTTGTTTCATTTGGAAGTGAGTGCTTCAGGCAATTGTGCACCTGCAGCATGGACCCTGTTAACAAGCAGCAGAAACACATTACAGTCTATCTATTGAGCCTGTTTTTTCTTTAAAGGAAGTTGAAATACTAAATTTGCATGTATATACCAGAGCAGGGGATCATATCCCTGTTCAGTGGTTGGCCCCATTCCCACACACCTCTGCCTTTGGCTCAGTGTTAATCTGAGACGTGCTCCGGTGGTGCTGGCATCAGTCACTCCTGCAGCAATATACATTCAGGGCTGCTGGCAGAATTCAAAGGTCTTATTTTCCCTTCGTACAGAATCTTGTATTTCACTGCTAATTTAGTAATTAATAATAAATGAAATACTGCTGTGGTATTTCCCCCTAACTCCCTATTATGCACAGCCAATGTTATTTTGTCATCAGAACATTTGCTTTTTATAGTAAGCAGGATGCACCCACCTCAAAATGAGTATTTTAGTGTATATAGAAAGTACTTTTTTTTTAACCTCATGATCCCCAGAAACACATACTCTTGCCTTGTGTTTATCTTCTTTTCTTCTTAGCTGTGTAATATTCTTAGATGCTTTGAAAGCAGACTTCATCTGACATTCAAGCCTAGCTGTATCTGGAATTAGCACATCCCAGCTTTTTCTTTTACCCCTTTTGCCCAAGATTAAATGTCTTTAGAAAAGGAGATTATTTATGTTAGTCCAGAACAAGTTATTTGGAAAAACCCCACCATGCTTCCACTAAGCCTGTGAGAGAAATCTAAGAAGAGTGATTAGTGGAATTTCATTCAGTATTAGCAACAGAAAAGGTGTAATGGTTGGATAGCTGGATAATTGGTGATCCAAGGGAATGGCAAATCGATCATGGGAAAAATATTGCATGCATCAGCTGCTGAAGATTTTAAAGGCAACATAACTGGGAATGGGTAACTCAGTATTGTACAACTTGCAGTTTGTCAGAAGAACTTGATGTTTTGGACATCACAAATGTCTGTCAATACATTTAGATGCCTATCAAGTCTTTGAGTTTGTATTATCATGAATTCTTTTTAAATAGTATGAAGCCAAGTTATGTAAAAGCAAGTGTAAAAAATATCTCATTTACAGTGGCATTTCATCAGTGACAGGGAATTTTCTGCAGTTTGGAAGAGATCTATCCAGGATGTCCTGGCAGAGTTTATTGTGTTTGTGACTGGCTTGGAAGACACCCAGCTGGGTGACACCTTTGTTTTTATTGCTTTTGAGAGCTCCTTTCTTTTCAAAGACTAAGTTTTAGGGTTTAATTTGCATATCTTCTTAGAATGCACTAATACACAAAAGATTGGTCTCTAAAAGTGCAGTTGCAAAATATCAGATTTAAAGGTAGCACTTCAGTTTATATACCATTGTATGTTGAGGAACCCAACAAATCCCACGACCTGCTCTTTTCTGTTTCCATCACATACATCTCTCCTCTTCCTACAAAACTACTTAGCTGCTATTGAAGAAGCTCCTTTTAGTATTTGAAATAGCTGACCTGCTGGCACACACCTAAGGGACTTTGCAGAAAGAAACCCATGCCAAACTGGGTGCTAGCAATTATTTGGAGCTGCTTGTCACACAGCAGATAGTACAATCCATTCTGATTTTTTCATACAGAACATTTGCAGTCGTTTTCTAAGGTTTTTAGTTAAAAATTCACTCGAAATTCAGTGAAGTACTGGACACAACCTTGCAGTACTTCTTAAGGCTGAAAACACTCCTGCAAATGCAGGGATTTGGGAACAGCCTAGAGAGATTTTCACAACTAATGTCCAAGGTATTAAGGCAAGTCCAAGCCTGGAGGGCAAATCACTCTGTAATACAGTCATCAGCTGATGTCTGAGAATCTCTGTATCCATTTTCCTGTTCAGCTGACCCTTTCCATTGGATACTGCAGGATACTTCCATTACAAGTTCTTGAGGACAGCAGCTCTCCCAGTGTTCTCAGCACCCCTGGTCACAGCTGTAGTGCACTGAAGGGCACTGACCTCTGTGGATAAAGCAGAGGCTGCCTCTGTCTAAAATCATCCCCAGTGATGTACTTGTGCAGCACTAACAGCACAGAAGTCAGTGAAAACCTCTCTGAGTGAGCAGACGCCTCTTTGTATCAACAACAGAGTGTCGTTATATTTAGAGTGTTCTTTCAAGTTGCAACCCACTGTATTGATGTATTTTAAACAAATGCTTTCAATTAAGTCAATGCATTTTTCCTTCACCTCCCACTGTCCCTGGAGTTGGACTGATTTGTATGACACACCACTCGTTACTTTTATTAGCTGATCATAAAACATGCACTCTCTCCAAGGAAAAGCTATCCCTCCTTTCCACAGGCACTTGAGTGCCCTATAAACAAAACAGAACCGGGGTCTTGGTCACTATTACAATTACTCTGCCTGAAGAATGTTAAAAACCCCCAATCCTATGTAAGGTGGATGATTAACTACCCCAAAATAAGGAATTCTTAGGAAGATCTGTGCTCCTTTGGAGAGCTATCCTTGTAAGGATTATGCTGCAGTTTGCTTTCCATTCCATCTTATATCAGCTTTTGTGAGCTAATTCCCAGATCAGTTAGGCACTGAGGCATAGAGAATAAAATGTAACTACTGTTGTATGTGAGATCCAACCAATTACACAAAAATGTGAACAAAAGCAGCACAAGAACACAAAAGTGTTCAAGCATCCATTATAAACAGTTCCAATTTCCTTTCTAAATGTCAAGTACAAAATCTATATTTCACATGCAAATAACACTGGAGTGTTGTTGCTAATATACTCCTGAAATTACATTTTCTTAGCATGACCTTTCTTGCTAACAATAACTTACATTTTAATTAAATCTGTGGCCATTTTCATTTCATGCCAAATGTCCCCATGCTGTGTATTACTAAACTTTTGTGTCAGGAAAGAAAGTTTAAAGGTCGCAGACCTAAATTCTTTCTGGAGTTAAACTTTTTTAACAATACATGAAAGAAATTACATGCGTGTACTATCCCTACAATTTTGTAGAAACACGGTTTTTGGAATTTTAAACCACACTTGCTTTCACTAAACACTACACGTCAGGCTGCAAGTGAAGGATTTGGCAGGGTTTTAAATTCTGCTCGGTACTTACAGGTCTAGTGGTGCTTTGCTAACACCTGAGGCTACTCTGTCTCAGTCATGAAGAAGCACACCCTGATCCTTTCCCAGGAAAAAAATATTGTGAGAGCTCTGCATGCAGAGTGGGGGGAGATTGCATTGTGGTATAAGTGATTGCAATCTGGTGGAAAGTGGATTGGGGCTTTTGAGGATGTACACCCTGATTCAGATGGAAATAGTACATTAATCTGTCAGGAAATTCAGGCTTCTTCATGCATAGATGCTGCCTTTGCTAATGAATGCTGTGACTTAAACTTCAGCTTCTCGGAGCTCTGGGAAGCCCTGGAATCAAAACTCCCTTGGTTTCCTCTGTAGGTTTCCCTATGCCCTTATTTTTCACATGGTTCCATTATGCATTTTCAACTCTCTCCTCAGCCCCGAGCTTAGCAGCACAAAGTTGGTAATTTAGATATCCATGCTCCTCATGGAGCATAAGGGATAAAGATGTACTTTTGAATTAGGTTTTGGCAGCTCAGCCTCCCTGCTGGAGCTCGCAGCATTCCTTAAAGGCTTTGTAATCCTTCAGGTCAGCTCCTGCCTGTCACACAGGGAGCCTGGACCTTGCCTTCGGTGGGGACGTGGTCCCAGGCTTTAAAGCAAACCTGAACCAGAAACTGGTTTAACATTTCTGTCAGTTGACTTCTAGCACTGAGACATTTGCAAGCTGTGAAATTCTGTGTAGGTGTTTGCAGAGACTTGGAAGAAAATACATTTAATTCTAACTCCTAAGAGCCACAAAATTATACAGTCTAAACTTTTGCTGGGCTCATTATACTGTACTTGGGAAGCTCTTTGGAAAAGACTTTTTGACACTGACCTCTGAGGTCAGCAGAGATTGAAGGGCAGATAGAATTAATTCCTGGAGGCAGAGGATCTCTGCCATAATTATGTCATTGTTTATTGGCCTTTTAATAGTACATCCACAGTGCTGGTTGTTTTGTATCAACCCAAAGTGCTACAGTTGCTGCCTGCTGGTATAGCAGAGTGACATCAAGAAAGAGTTACAAATAATGCATCATGTCTTAAAAGAGTAAGTGTCTTCCTCAAGACTTTGAACAGCCGTGAAGCTTGGATGGAGGGCTTTTTTAGGTATCAAATGAGTTTATTACATGGCTGACTTTCACTCCTTCTTACAGTGTCTTGGATATTACAAGTGTAATTTTATAAATACTTTATATCACTGACTGCAATGATAGGTGGCCTGAGGGCAAGTAACTTACAATAGGATCTCCTGCTGTGTATTCATTAGGAAGATAAGCTGCATTTACAACTCATGTTCTCAAGTTCTGAAGCAAATCCTTTTTGTGAAGGAAATGTCTTCCTTAAACATTAGTAATAGAAGGTGCTGCTGTTTCCTGTTACCATAGGATCTCCAGAACTTTTTTGAGGACTCACAAGGAATCATTTGAAGAATTCATCGTGTAAGTATTATCTAAAAAACCTACCAGACCAAGTTTTTCTTACTTGTCAGCTTCAGACGTGAATGTGTGTGTGTGTTTTTCCCTGTTTTCAGGTTTTAAGGTTGCTTTATTTGTTGTTGTTGACATCTTTTTTTCCTCCCTAAATTATATAACAATGGCAAAAGACAGCCTAAAGTAAGTAGAAAAAAAAATCAGTGACATAACCACAGCTATTCCTTAGCTTATCGTAAGGGAATCATCAGCCAGGGGAAGAAGACAAGCAATGAAGTGTATACCACTAAGCTCTGGATAACTAGAAGCAATTTTTTGATCAGGTTGAGCCCTTGCTTCACATCAGTGCATCTCTAAATAAAATAAGAAACAAGCCCTGTTGGCACTGTGTTTATAAAAAGAAAAATATGGAAGGGGGAAAAAAAATAAGCAAGCCAAGAGTTTTATCCTGCAGTTGCACCCAGTCACGTGGATAGAAGCTTAACAGTTCAATTAAGCTTGTTTTGGGCTCTGTTTTGATTCTCAGGAGCTTTGAAGGAGGGCTCCCATAACTTGCTATTTGGGGCCAACTGGAAAATTTTCAAGAGAAGTTTGGCTTCTGACCCAGGATTCTGATGAATCTCTTCAAACATCTGTAACAGCACACTGGGAGCAATGCCTACAAAGAGGAAATTTAAGATGCAAATTCCTCTAGTTACTGAAAGTTAGCAATGAGTGTAGTTGCCAGGAAAGTTGCACTTTGCTCAGGGTTTGCAGGCTCAGGACAAAGGTAGGTGACACAGCACTGTTGTGGGCAGTTTTGGTGTCCCAAATGAGGCAGCTTTAGCCCATAACATTTTTGAATGAGAAATGAAGGAGCAGGAAGAGAAGTAACTTGATTCCCCTCTGTTAAAGTGGCAGCTGGAGGATAAATCAAGTGGAGCATCCTGCATAAGCACTCTTAAAGAATAACAGAAGTTTATTAAAGAATAATGCATGTGAAATGCCTTCACTGATCCAAAACCTCTGCTAGTGGCCTGCAGCCAGAACTTCATAAAAAATTCACTTGTGCAAGTGAAAATTTGCCTGGCAATAAATGGCTGCACTAATTAGGTTTTGAAAGGGGCTTTCAACCTTTTCACCTTATTAGAAAATAGCAAGGTTCTGAATCCCCTTTATACCATGCCAGCTTCATGCTGTTGGAAACTCCAGCAGTTCTGTTTAGATTAACTGATTGCCAGTTCAAAATGCCAGGTTGCTAAGGCATGGAAAAGTTTTCAGATATGTGAATCCATGAAGCTAACAGTTTGTACCAGGAGAATTTCTTAGTGTAGATGCTCCATTCTGAACACCACCATCCTGTGTGCTATGTTTCCTCTTTCTGTGGTGTTCGAGACAGAAGAAAAGGAGGAGTTGTGAATAAAACAAGATTACAATTAACATCTACAATATGACACAAAAAAGTGGACTTTCATGTCTTACTAAGCGAGGGGAGGGTTGTGGAGGTCAAACTCCATATAGATTGTAAGAAATTAAACAGCTTTGACAGGAGCAGGGGAGAAGAGAATGTAAGTGCCTGTACATGTTATTCATCACAAGTGTCTGTGTGGTGCTGTTGGATTGTGCTGACTCCTTTTACCTTCTTGGGTAGAGAAGAGACAGGTTGCCCAAAGCAGCTGCTTTTGGCAATCCAAGTCATCTTCCTGAAACAGACAGCAAGGGAGGTGCAGCTCTAAGAGTTGCCCAGTGCCAGCTGGTTGGAAAAGGCAACTAACTGGTTTTGAAACCCTAAGATGCTGAAGCACATAAGCAGGATCCCTAGAATTGAGTGTAAGCTATGTAATTTTATGTAAATGAATGTTTCAATGGATTTTCTGGGGGTTTTGAGGTTGGTTTTTTTTATTCTTCATTATCCCCTAGGGTTAGGACTGACTCTGAATAACCTAAAAGATTAGGCACTGCATTTTCTTAAGATTAAAAAGCTTTTTCCAGTGCTCAGGTGGAAAATCTTTGGGGTATCTGGCATATGAACTGCACATTTCCCAGGACTCCGTGTGGTAACTCTGAGTCTCAAAGACCTCAGCTTTAAGTGCTTTTCCCACCATTTGTGTTAGATATGGTGATCTGATCTTGTATCCTTCCTCCAACAGGAATTAAAGCCCAGTGTTCCTTAGGAAGGTGAAGGAAGTTTGTGCAGCTTGCACAAAATGTGCCTTGTCTCTGATGGTGATGATTCTTTTAGCATGGTAACCTTTTTCAGGCAAGAATATCTGCAAGTGCCTTGAAGCATAGGGAACATTTCTGGATTTGCATAAATGCATAATAACAACATTCAGTGCCCTTAGCCATGAGATTTGATAGACCTTATAATTTAATCTTAACTAGTGCACTGTGCCTGCAGATAATACTCTCTTTTCATATGCACAATGCTACTACTTGCCACAGAATATCATGCTGTAGTAGTTTTAGTATCCTTCAAACATAAAAATAAGGCAAGAGTCACCTTTCCATGCAAATCAATATTCTAGTTGCTATAAAGTGAAGTGTAGAGAGAAGTAAGGACAGCTGCAGTTTTATATTATTATAAAAAAAAAAAACACAAAGACACCCAGCTCTGGGCATATTTAATCTCTTGAAAACTGGACAGGTCTGGTCTGCTAGAAAAAGTTGAACATACCAAATTCTTTTGGTGTGCTACTTCTGGTGTTTCTGAGCATCTTTTAGACCCATTACAAGTTACTTCAGTATATGCTTAATTTAAAATATAGGGCTATCATTGGCTTCAATAGCATTACTGAAGTGTTTCAAGGAATGGAAATGCTGAAGCACCTCACCAAATTGGAGTGAAAGATACTGATAAGATAGGTATGATATTGTCTGAAGAGACACATCTAAGACTGACAGCAACTATGTTTCACATATTTTCCTATTTTCCACAGCATAGTTCTGTAGCAAAGTCATGTTACATGCCTTTGTCAGCGCTCCTGATCTAGGCTCATTAATAGTCTATGTTAATTTATTTTTTAAAGTGACTTTATTTTTTGGTTTAAAGCTTATTTATGATTATGTTTAGAAAACACATTTCCTTGGTGAGTAGGTTCCCCCCTAATGCCCAGGAAGACGGTGGTGCTGTGAAGCTGAGCCATGGGGTCAGGCACAGCCGTGGGGGGCTGTCGGTGCCCAATGCTTTGCATTAGCTGAACCAAATGCCAGCACTGGAGCCCAGCAATGGCATCTTCCATGACAACATTGTCATGTAAAATTCTGGTTTGCTTCTGAAATTGGGCCTCGGACTCCAAAGCTTTCTGATTGCTCCAAAGATGAGGCTGAAAGAACAGAAATATCCCAACATTGCAGTTTTACTCCCTGAAACCTGCTGGTTCCATGTTTCCTTGGCTCGGTGGTGAAAGCAGACTGATCAGTGTGTAGAATGGAAATGGGTGACAAATGCCAGCTGACAGAGATGCAAAACAAGACTTATGACCCATGGAAACTCCCAGTTCCAGAGCACAGTGCTGCAGGAGATCTCATTACTGTGCACTTCCATGGAACAGGGGAGTCATTTGAACAGTGCTAGCATTGCTCTAAGCAAGCCAGCCCTATCACAGCCACCTAACATCACATGTCTGGGAGACAGCATCCAGGAAGATGCAGTTCTCAAAAGGTATCACATGGAAGTAAAACTGCTTTTGGATCTGCACTCATTCCCTAGAAAGCAATCAGAAGCACTTATATGATCTTGGGTGGGAGATGCAGCTACTGGGCATCACCCTCATATGAGACTGGTTTTATTAAAACTATCCTCAGCCCCCCAAAATCCCAGATTTGGGACAGTGGTTTTTCACTTGTTTCAGATAATGTTTGTGAAGGAGCCTGTTTCAGTGTTCTTGGCTGTTTGCTCTGGAGACCCTGATTTTCTCACACTTGGAGAGCTGGGGACCACCAATCATGTTTGAGATAGTGTGTGGAGAGAAATACTTTTTGGGTACTTGGGGAATGTAATCATAAACCATGCAGAGATCTGAGGGACTGGTGCTTAAAAATTAAGCAGATCGTTCATGACTGTCCTGTAGCCAAGGCCGAAGACAAGTCAGAACCCAGAACCTTTACTTCCACCCTCCTGTGTATCTGCCGTGCCACTAATTCAATTAGGGGAACAGAGATGTGCTGAAGCCATTTTTGCTGTAGTGATTAGCACTGTTCCTGTTACAATTAGGAGCTAGAAATGTTTACAAATGTCCTTGAGGTAAAAGGACCCCTAAGTAATTACTATAATTGCACAAGAATTGCTTATAATTGCTGGACTTCCCAGAAATGACTTTCAGAGGAAATCTGTGCAGCCACTTGCATTACTGCCTCCTCAGATCAATGTGAGATTAGTCCCAGTGCACAGGGCAAAGCAGCAAACTATTAACATTTCATTAGCAATATACCCCACTGCAGGACCCCAGCGATTGATGGTGTGGGCAGGACAGACCTTCAAATGTTTATGCAGAACTAGTGATCACCTCCTCTTCTTGTCTTTTTTCCTTCCCTTTTCTTCATTGCCTTTCAAAAAAAAAAACTTGCCATAATATTCAGATTTTTATACATTAAACTCTTCCATTAATAACAGCATATGTGCACTAGCAACATAGTTGTTTCCAATGCATTTTTCTAATTGGTTTAAATATTAATATGAAAGAAAAAAAGAAATCAAACACCTTCAGGTTATATCCAGACTGATTGTTTTTTCTTCTTTCTTCCAAGATAGACAAAATTGCTGCTAACTAGTGGCAGGTTTCTAGGTAAAATATTTCATGTGCACTGTTTAGGCCCAGTTTGTTTGTCTAGGTTTTCCATAAGGGCTCCTGTCTGTCAGAGGGACACTTCAGCTCTTCCCAAATCTAAACCAAAGTGTAGCATCATTTTGCTCAATCCATTTATTCATATGATCTCACTGAAGAACCAGAAATAACTCAGAGGTGGAGCCACTGGTTTAAAAAGCATATATATATGTATAACGACAACCATCTAATTATTTAATAAATACAGCAGATGCCTTAAAGATCTATCACTCTGATAAATCAAAATGAAAGAAGCAAAAAAAATTAATATTTGACTTAAATGCCAGAATTAAAACTCCAAAATTTTGTTCCTATGTCCATATATAAGCATTTCCTAAACATTCAATTTTAAGCTGGAAAGGGCCATGAACATCCAGCATTTCCTACAGACTTGAAGTTATTTACTCAGGAAATTACCTAAGATTTGAGGCTTTAAATTTTAAGCTTCTGTCTTTCCAAAGGCCAAGACATTTGGAAAATAGAAATCGAGAAAATATTTCTTCAGTTGTTTTACAGAAGAAATACTTTATTTAAACCCAAATCTGAATTTAAATGAATAAACTTATGAAGAATTAATTGCAACTAATTTGTTGTTGTTGTTGCAAAGAGGCACGTGCAAAATATCTTTTTAATTCCCACCATCTTGGCTCATTGTGAATAATTCTCAGTGTATATGTGGCATCAAGATGGAGACACATGAAAAGCTAATGATCCTGCTGAGGCTACAACTATGAGCTTCCCTCTCTTCTGATCTGGAAAAAAGATTCAGTGCATCCAGCATTCTGTCATTTTGTCAGATCTGTCACCCTGTGAAATTCACTCAGATACATCCCATTCATCACTGGTCACCACAGGCATCAGCCTCTCTGTTCCACTGCCACTGCAGGGGATATGCTTCACACACCAGCAATTAGGGAAGGGGAAGGGTTAAAGGAGCCTAAAGGTACTGGGGAAGGTGGCAGGAAAATTAATTTCGTGTTTGAGTCCTGGTTTTGTCTGCTAAGATCTCCAGGAAATATCCAACATGTTATCTCAGCAATTTACACTCTTTTTTTAGTGTGATTTATCGTCATCCATTTACAGCAGAGTTCCCGCTGTTCACTTTATAGTTTTGTTTTTCATTGTTTTGCTGAGATATGACATTAATTTGCCTTCACATCTTTTATTCATTCTAAGTATGCAAAAATCCCCTAAAATGCATTACCACATGAGCTCTGGCAAATACAATGTACGATTTTAGTTAAGATTGGGGAAATACATACACATATGTTGTGAAGAAATGTAGAATTCCATCTTGGCAGATGTGACAGTATTTGTATATTTGTAAGACACCTATAAACCCTCTTACAGAAGGACACCCAGTCCATTTCTTTAGTTATCCACATGACATTAAACAGCATCAAGGCAGGAATGGAGTTTGTTTACTGTTTCTTGCACTAAACTTGTACACCAGTGATGATTTTGTTTTCCACTGTCCCAAGCCAATAGAAAAATGTTGAGCATAACCTTAAAAAGTGTTTTTCTGCTGTTATGTTTTCATTAACTTCCGAAAAAGGGTGGGATTTCAATGGCTCACAAATATTTGCTTGTTAGGGAAAACAGTTTAGGTGTCGAGGTTTGTGGCAGGTGTAAATTGAGTGATTCTGTGTGGTCTTAAAAATTACTCAACCACAGCATCAAATCCCTTGTTAAAAGGTTCAGAAAAATGCAGAACAACCTAATTTAGCATCTATCACTTTAGGAACCTTTACCTTTTCACTAAGATGGATGAACAGAGGAACCCTGGCAGATCTGTCACATCCATGCCACTTTCACTGGAAAACTATTAGACTCCCAGAAATCACCCTAGAGCCTCTCATTACTCAAAAAAGCAGAATCTTTGGGAGGTAGGAGAGACCTTAGGTGCTTCTTTCAGGGTTTATTTCTCCTCTGGCATTACCAGTTTTCTGAACTAAATTAACCTAATAATTATTAAACCTCCTCAAATCAGAGTCAATACTTTTAAAGACAATGGACCATTTCTTAAATAAGGAAAAAGGAATAAAAATTCTGGTTGGCCACCATGTCCCAGCTCTCTCCCCTTCCATGCTATTGAGGTATTCCTGCTCTGCCTACCACTGGCAACAACACTGAACTTGGTTGTAGGTTCTGCTTTTTAGTTCCTCATTTAGGAGTTAGATATCCTATGTCCCTTTATGGACATGCCTAGAATGGAGTCATAATATAATCCATAAATAAAATTGATAATGTTCCCCAGTGAGTGATTTTATGATATCATTGGCTTTTATGGATTATGTTTTAAGTCATGACCAAAATTCGTCTTGAAATGTGATGAAATTTGATGTTTTCAAAACAATTTAGAAACAACAGTTGTGAGTTCTAGTTTTCCTCTACGAGAGTAAAGTAGGAGCTTGCAGTGTGCAGAGGAACACACCAATGCCCCACAAGCCTGTGCAGTCTGGTGATTCCTTCCTGAGAGAGGAAAATGTGGCATTCAGTCATTTTTGCCTCATGTTTTGTTTCAGTCCAACACCTTTGCTTGGTAATTTTTCCTCCAAAATACAAAGAAATGTCGCATTGGTGAGAACATTGCCAAGGAGCAGTAGAAAATGATTTGGGTTTTAGCATAAAGTATGTTTTAATGGAAGTGTACCAAGCACACTTAGATTGCAGGGAGAAGCAGTCAAGAGCCATACAGATTACCTAAGTCTCCTTACCAAGTTTTAAGGTGGGTGAAAAATTAGATTGCTCATGTTCAGTATGCAGTGTGTCAAACTAAATGTATGCAGGAGGCAGTGACAGCGACATAAATGGTAATTGATGGGATGCTGGGAGTGATTTGGTATCAAGTGCTAATCAGACTGTTTTTCCACTTATCAGCAGTACCACTCAATAACTGACAACTTCTGGATTTTCTTGAGTGTGGTGAAAGTCTGCCATGCTTCCCATGTGACTTGGACATCTGTAGTCTGCTCAGAATCCAGAAAACTCAAGCAGTGCCTTTCCAAGTAACCTACACTACTGGCTATAAAATTTTTCATTTACCCTAATAGGAGTTGAGTAGAACACCTATATGGAATATTGCAGCTTTGAGGGTTTTTTGTAAGTTATGAAGTTTAAATTTGGTCAGGTTATTGATAAATGCCGTTTTGTGGTTTGACAAGTCTGGTTCTGCACATTTTTAGAGATTTGTTAAGAGTATGTCCAAATAAAAATAAGATACTTATACAGACACTTTTCTGGGAGGACTAAAAGATCAATTATCAATAAAATATAAAATAACACCAAATACTGAAACCTTATTACTTATCATAAGCCATGTTTACATTGTGAACAGTGGAAATGAGTAACAGGTTTGTTTAAAACCAAAGCCAAAATATTCTTACATCTGATGAGCTTCTTGGAAAGGCGTAGTGAGAAGTTTTTCCAGAGGTTAAAGAAGGGACTCTGGTTTGGTTTAAACCCTTGACAGATTTACTGATCACTGCTACACTTTCATATTTCTCCCTATATGTATGCATATGTTCCTTTTGCATAAATAATTATTACCACTTCAAAAGTGTCTGGTGTTGGGGTATGTTCATAGTATGGCTGACACTGATCCTGAAGAGAGGTTAATTATGAGTCATTAGTAAATCCATATACTCCTTCAATCCTGATTTGGTTTAGACTACAGGATCAGATCAGTTTTTCCCTGTGACATATCAAGAGTATCGTGGTATTGCTACTAAAGACTGGGACAACTAGACCATACTTAAGCAAACTACTTTTCAGAAATTTAAATTTTATAGTATTAGTATGGTTCCTCTGCCAAAAATATTATGTTTTGAAAGGTGTATGTTGGAAACCTGCTGGAGTGTTTTGGGGGAATTCAAAATCTTTATTTTTGGATAGTTCCAAAGTGCTGATAAGATTTTGTTAATACTGAGAAAGAATAGAAACTCTGAGATGGAAATATGACTTGCCTCTTAAAAAAAAAAAAAAGAAAGAAAGAAAGGAAAAAACCAGTGTGTTGAAAAAGCTAAAAAGCTAGCACACCAAAACATTCCAGCTGTCAAATTCCACAGTGTCACAACAAATCTTGGTATCTTTGCTTATTGTCTCGGGTTTGTAGTTTTTTAATTAGACTTTGAATTCTAAGTAGATGAAGATATGTTTTCCTTTTGTTTTAAACAGAAATTAGTTTTCAGGCCATTAGCATATTTATATAAGTAATATTAAAAGCGACCCTTAGTTAAAAATTCATAGTAAATTAACATTTCCCTTAATATAAGTGATATTTTAAAACCACTTTAATTATCCATAATAGAACACAACATTAGTCTGAGAGAAATTCTCACAGGAAAAATACAATGTATTTATATCAATAAATTTAGCTGCATCAATTTGACTTGAAAGAAACACTTAAGCCTAGAATTCAGTTCACAAAAAGTTTGAGCATTAAACTCACATCAGAGGAATGGCAAGATACTAAGCAAAAGTAGAATATCTTTTCTCTACATAAGCAGATTTTGAGAGTTTATAAATGTGTCCAATATTTTCATGGTTATATACATAAAGCTTCATTTTTAATTAGGTAGGCATATATTACAATACATTAGGAAACAAAATACAGCTAATGTGTATTTTCAATACACTGTTCTGTGAGCACAGAGATATTCATTTGAAAAAAATAATTTATAAAATGCATTTCGACTACAAATGGCACATCAGAATGTCAAAGAAATGAATATAAATGCTGACTTTTCCAAGAATTAAGTAGAATTTTAGCTTTAGCTCTCCATCTCTTTCTCCACTAACCAAAATGAATATGCAATGCCTCAAAGAAAGTAGTTTCATATTGTAATCTTTGATACCAGCATGATTAGGAAAAGCATTAAAAAAGGTTGATTTGTACATGGTGCTGAAAAATCAGTACTGCCTGGGAGAATGATGAATACTGGAGGCTGCTGTTAAGATAGAAGTAATTACTGATATATCTATATATTTATAGTGCTATTTTTCATTGGGTTTTTTTTTTTTAATATCACTGCACATCATGGCTGCTTCATAAAAGTTCAAGGTGGAATTAGTATTAGGAAACTCTTAGAAGACTGACACTGAAAATAGCCATAGCTGGACCTAACTCGGAAATATTTTTTGTATTATTAAAAAAACCCCTAATATGAGATTGGTGTAAATCAGGATTTGCTTTAGTGAGATGAAACTCATAGTATCCAAGTTTTATTCTTAGCCCGAATTCAGCCATGATAACCTGCTCCTCTGCTCTCCTATACAATGTGTGCAGGGAATGCTGCACGGGCTGCCTGGTTTAGGGATCTTTACATCACTGCAGGCCATGAGCAGCAGGAGATAGAGGCTCACTCAGACAGCACACAGAGGCAAAACTGAGTTTGAGGCCTTGTTTTACTTTCTGGCCACATGGGAAGAGAAAGTCCGTTCTTTGAGAGTGTTGCTTACTGAAAAGGTAAAATGAAAAGGTAAAGGGATAAAATGAGTGCACTCCTGTGGGACAGGGAGCTTTGATAGCAGAAGAGCCAGATGGGATCTACTGGGACACTGAGCAGGAGGGATAACTTGAGTAGGAAAAAATGAAAAAAAATCCCACTGGAGGAGCCATCTCGTATTGTGCCCTTTGCCTGCTGACCTGGATTCTCTCTGTGATGGAGTTATGAAGTTAAAAACCCCCATTACATATTACTTGGGTGGGTACTGGAGCAGGACCATAAGCTAGGAGCAGTTATTAGGTTTAGACATGTGTGTCTGGGTTACTTAAAGACTTTGGAAACTATTTAATCTTCAAATGGAACATGTTATAGATTGTGTTTCTATGTGTACTAATACAAGGATTAAAGCTGCTAAAGCCTCACAACCTAAAATGCTACATGAGTGTGTACTAAGGCCCAGGCACATCAACTTGTTTAGTCTTTGCAGAGAGAGGGTATAACTCCTGGAGCTGCCTGAGTTCAAGGTGACATGAAAACAAGAACACTTTGGAGCCATACCAACTTGTCAGCCTAGCTGTGTGTAAAGAATTTACTCTCTTTACAGGAAGATTTCATCCCTGCACACTACTAACAGAGGACAAGAAATTATATTCCCAGGTAGGAAATACTTTTTGAGGCATTAAAAGTTTCTTGTTTTGTCTAAGGAGGAAATGAAGAAGTTTATCACCTAATAATTTGGGCATTGAGTTACCTGAAGTTTGGTTCCTGGACCCTGACAGACACCTAGTCCTGAGCAGGAATGAAAAAATAACTGGAGGAGAGGAAGAAGAGGAGGGTAGGAAGAACTGGGTCAGCATTTGGAGTGACAATGTGAAAAGTCACCTTTTAATTTGAGAAAAACTGTATGGAAAGGAGAACATGTTTCAAACATACTTCTGATAATGGGTTTGAAAAAAGCACGAATGAAGTAAAAAATGAAAGAAGTTAAAAAATATTTGCTGCATGGTTTAAAACATTCATTCCTTAAATCACATAAGCCAAGTTTTTGCTGAACAGACTGAGATGAGATGGTACTGCCATTGCACTGTTGTCTGTAAGGCCGGCACTGATACTTATGCTTGTTTAAGAAGTATGAAACTTGGGTTCAATTCCTCTGTCAGCCTGAGGGCATTTGAGTCCTGCCCAGGAACTTGCTCAAAACATGATGAAGTATCTCATTTAAAAAATTTGTGTTTTTCTATGAAACATTACTTATTAACTTTTCTCTCATTGTGGAACATAGTGCAGGGAATCTATACATTTTTTCTGGTTCAAGGAGTTTGCCATCTTCATTTTCCAAGAGAACTCAGCATATTTTAATATTAAACAAAAATCTTGACTTAAATAATTTCCCTGTGTATTAAGCTCGTTAAGAAGTATCAGGCTCTCAAATCCATTAATTTCATATGAGTAGTGTCGCCTGCAGGAACGCTGCTGAATTTATTGCCAAAAGATAACATTTGGATAGAGAGACCATTCCTTTACAAACGACTTCTGAAAAAAAATCACTGCCCCTATAGAACCTAATTTAATTAATCTTCTAGATGAAGGCATAGTCAGTGGTAAGAATTTGATGTTGTTTAGCCCCACTCTTATGAATATTAATATCCAATAAAATGATTCTTCTGTTCATGAATACTGTAAATGTGCATTAGAGCTCGAGCTCTGAGAAGTAACCAGCAGTTATTTCTGTTCCTCTCTTCCTGTAAGCAAAGACTCTTGCTTTCCTTCACTTGATTTATACAAGATTTTAACAACAGAATTATGGTGGAACTCTGGTTTAAGGGAGAAAAGGATTAATGAATGTGGACCATGCCTGCCCTGAGCTGCACTTGGAGAACTCTGAGTGCCTGTATGTATGATTTGAGAATTAACATTTACAGCACCTGACATTTTAAATTGTATAATTATGCTAGGATACATAAATAGAAGTACAGTTTTTAGGTCCCTGTGTGAACAGAATCTAATTTCACTATAAAAATCATGTAAGAAGCCTTTCTTTAAAAGACCAGAATGAACCAACCTTTATCTTTTCATGTACAATGAATTAGCATGAGCAAATCACTAAATATTTCTCCTACATTTCACCCCTTCAGAGGTTCCCTTATGACACAATGAATTTCTAAATTTCCAGATATCCAGTATTCAGACACCCTCAGCTCCTGTGGAGGTCTATACACTGAAGCTGGAGCCAGCCTCTTCTGTGCAAGATTTACACTTTGGGGTCTAGCAAGAATAATAAGAAATACACTACAAGATGTTTGCACTCTCTTATGGTGAAGCAATGCTTAAAAAAAAATTAATTCTGTTCAAATCACATTAATAAAAATCAAAAAGAGATGTGACTCTTGTAAAGAGCAATATCCCTCAAACAAAATTTCATTAGCTTTTTGAGACTTAATTCAGTATTTCCTGGAAATGCAGAGAGATAAAGTTATTCATTGACCAGCCTTTTCCTCCTTTCACTTGTAAAGTACTTTGGAAAAAAATTAAAATCAAACCTATTATTTTGCTTAAAAGTGCTCTCCAAAGACATAAAAAGATGTAAAGCTGGATCTGAAATCATTCTAGGAGAGAAAGGAAATGGAAATAGTTGAGAGAGTTTGCACTCAACTCTAAATTTTCACTTCAGTTTTATCCTTGTACCGTTCTCAAACAGCAGCTTTTACTTCAAAATTACGTATTTGTCTTCAAGAGGGAGCAACTTTGTGCTCTGGTTGTACAAGAGCTCTGCAGGTAACTGTGAGCCCACCGTGGGCTGGATCTCATATCTCCTTCCATGTGCTATTGCATTTCAGGGTATTTGGCTGAATATTTTTATTTTTTGTAATCATTCAAGTAAGTAATATTTAAGATTAATTTCTATCCTTTAGACTTTGTTGTTGCAGTGTGGATGAACGAAGGGAATTCACTTGCTCTCTTTGCTAATTCTATCACAGCTAATTGATTCCAAAGGATTTACAATCACTCCCTTAGTAACACTAGGAAGCATAAAGGGAGGAAATATCAGTGGGGTAGTGTGGCAAATATAGCACTAAACAGCTTTTCCTAAACCTCTGGAGATAATTACTTCAAGCTCAATAAAGAGGCCTTGGTACGTGTCCTCTTCACTTTTGTAGCAATATTTTAGATGGTTTTTTGCTCTGTTATGGATTTAATATTTTCCCCCCCCAGAAATACTCTATAATATTATGGCTACATATAGAATAGTGGAATATTTTTAAATTGAAATGTATGTTGATCTGCCTCATTTAAACAGAATTGATTTTTGGAGGAGGTGATGCCATTTTTTTCAGTGCCCTGTTTATGTATGAGAATTCCCTGAAGCTTGACAAATTAATAATTTGTGCCAGCAGACCTGTAACTGAGCTATAACATTTCTAGGAGGATGTAGGTTAAATATTATGTGTTAAATGTGATATATTAAATACCTTAAACTATACAGGGCAGGCTGTATCTTGCACTTGGCTGTGTTGGAAGGTAGAACTGTTATGCTGTGAGTGCAGCAGGTACATGTGTTTCTGTGTTGCTGATTCATACAAAAGATGTGAGGTCTGACCTGGAACAATACTGCAGCTTAATTTGGGGTTTGTAGAGATTATGGCTTTTATGACAGGACACTGAGGTGTTCACATGATAAGGATATTTTCCAAAACCTGGGAAATAATGACAAATGGTTTTACCAATCTCTTTTAACTGTCATGAGCAGTGCAACAGCTGCTGATCTGCAGTGCAGTGAGAGATGAACTAAACTGGTCTATTCACCTACAGAGCATAGATAAAAATTGATAAGAAAGTGGGAAGTTAAATAATGAATGAACATCCAAAGGTGAGAAGGCGGAAGATGAGCAGCAACACATTCTGCTGTTAGAAGTTAAGTTAGAAATTCTAATCAGTCATTAGAATAAAAGGTAAAGATGAGAGAGTTTGCTCAGAGCAAAGGATTGGTAAAACTTGAGCAATTACTTTAAATAGTAGTAGAGAAACTGAACACCTACACTTCCCAGGTGTGTTGCTTGCAGACTCACTGCCCAGTAAAGCTATTTGCAGATAAAAATTATTCTAAAGTAAAAGTATGGAAATACAGACTGTGACTTGAGCTTTTAGAACAGAAGTCATTTAGGCAGACAGAGATGAAATAAAGCACAAATACTTGAATACGAAAGCAGAGATTCTGCTATTCACCTGAAATTTTCCAGGGTGAGCCACTTCCACAGACCCTGAGCTGGCCAGAGCAATTAGTCAAATAACCTCTCCCTTCAAACCAGAACTTAAGGTGCTGATAAAACACACACACCAAGAAAATAAGCATTTTTTCAAAAGGCATTGGTGGCTACTTTCTCTGGGATGGGAATCTTAAAGAACAGTTGTGTTGTTTTTCATATGGTAGTTTGATATCTTGGACTGTAGTTGAATTCTACTCTGAACTGGCCTGTGTAGAGTCAAGACAAGTTCCATAGTCCCTGTGGAAGCCATTTTATGTCCCACAGCAAAGGCTGCCACGGCAAATCTTGGCTGACATTATAACAAGAGTCCACTTTGGCTAAAATTAGTGCATGACTTCTTTGAAAATGCTTTTCAAGTTGTTTCAGGACTGTAATTCCCCAGACTATTCTTACACTACTTTTCATAACAAAACCAGAAAAAGTGGCGGGGTGGAACTGTAATGCCTGGGCCATGGGTCACTGCCATGTTGTAACAGCTGATGGGCTCTGTCCTCCATTTTGTAACAGGCTATGGGCTCTGTCCTCCATTTCGTATCGGGCCATGGGCTCTGTCCTCCATCTCGTATCCGGCTATGAGGTCTGTCCTTCATTTTGTATCAGGCGATGGGCTCTGTCCTCCATCTCGTATCCGGCTATGAGGTCTGTCCTTCATTTTGTATCAGGCGATGGGCTCTGTCCTCCATTTTGTATCAGGTGATGGGATCTGTCCTCCATCTCGTATCCGGCTATGAGGTCTGTCCTTCATTTTGTGACAGGAGATGAGGTCAGTCACTGCCATTTTGTATCAGGCCATGGGGTCAGCAGCCACCATTCCACCATTAGTGTGGGGGCTCAAGGGAGCATGGGGTAGAGCAGTGGCCGTCCCACGTATGCAGAGCTTGCCCTGTTCCCTCCACACTTCCCACCTGATCATTTTGAGCCTGTCAACCATTCCTCCAGTCTGCTACAGGGACAAAAGGAGAGTATTATCTACTCTGTATTTAATATGCAAGATAATTAAAATAGCATGTGCCATATGGTTCTGCTTTCCTTATAAGAAGTTATGTGGTGAACAGAGGAGGAAGCTCTGAATTTGCTCACTTTGCAAGATGAAAGGATCATATTTTAATTCTTCCCTATCCAAAACTTCAGTACAAGGCAAATGTACTGAAATAAGTGCCTTGTAAAATGCTGAGGAGGTCACATTTGTCATTCACAAAGGTTTCTGGGCCTATGCTGAGGTCCCTGCAGTGGTGCCAGTGTGCCCATCCCTGGCTGTACATGTTACATGCTCAGTGGAAAAATCTGGGATGAAAATGCACTATGCAAATGTGTTTTTCAAAGGTTCTGTGTCTGCTCATGTTTTCTCACAAGGTGAGTCAGTTGTGGCTTCCCATCTGGATTATGCATTAATAAAAGCAGCAATTTACTTTTCAGTCAATAAAAGTGCAAGACTTCTATTTCATATATAATTTTTGAATTTTTTTGTTTAATCTGTGTATTATTAAGGTTGTATTTATTTATGTTATTAATTTGGTTATCTTTTATTTTGTTAGTGTTTATTTTAATATTACTAAATTTTCCCTCTTTTTATTTATTTATTTTATTATTGATAGGTGATTGTTTGTATTAATACATAAAATACCTTTTTTAAAAGGACCAATATTTTCTAACTTGATAAATTTATGTCAAGCTGGAAAACTTCCCCATTACATTCACTTTGAAAAGAGAACTGTACAAAGGCTGGATTTATCACTCAACAGATGCTCATCACATTGCTTAATGCTCTATTTCATGGTCCATATTCATCATCCTTTTTTGATTCTTAAATCTATTCGGAATTCTTTTTGAACATCTGGTGTTCTTTCTCCTCTATGTTTGTAACAGGATAATTTGTTTGGGCAAAGTGTTTCTTCTTGTAATGCTCTTAATCCTTCTGAGTGCTTGGAACATAGGCAGGAGAACAGGCCTTCTGCGATTAAACATAAAGATGTTTGCAAGATTGTTTCATTTTCTGATAAATATAAATTTGTTCCTTCAACAACTTCATCTGTCAGCAGCCTTTGACATAAATCTGCTGTTGCTGGGAACTGGGAAGAATGTCCTTGCAAAGGAAATTGTTTCGTGAAGCATTGATCTGTGTGCAGACTTCAAGGTAAATTAAAAAATAAACAAACTTAGGTTTCTTTTTAGAATGAGTGTTAAACTTGGGAATATAGTTTATTGAAAATATAAAAATTGTTCAACTTATTTTTGAATTTGTGCCAAATGATGATGATTTGCTTTTTGGTAAGCACATGTCTCAGAGGGACTGTGGGCATAATGTCACCTGAACAGCTAATACAGCAGCACTGAAAATACAGGCTGCATTCCCAACATCTCAGTAGAAGGTTTTAAAATACTTTTTTTCTTTTCTTAAGTCACAGATATTTTCTGAGAACAGTAAAGCATGAATATGAAAATTTCAGTAGTTCACCATGGTGCCATACACCATGTCTGAAATCTCATCCTGCTCCTGTCAGGCGCTGCACGCTCCGCTCACTGCCATGGAGCTGCTAATCCATCCCAGCCAGTGACACGTATGACATTGGAACAAAGGCTCAGGAACAGTTTTAATACATCAGACAAATAGTGTGACCCTTCTGCCTGTCAGCAGAACAGCTCGGGCACAGGGGATGTACCAGGTGGTCTCTAGCTGTGCCCCTCTCTCCTTCACTCACATCATGAGCAGTTGTCTGAGAGCTCCATTTGTGTAATACCACATCAGAAGATCTTCTCTTACAAACAGGCAAAGTGTTTGATCTGCTGTCTTTAGGATGGAGAACGTGGAGCACGTGGCACTGGAAGTCACATGTTGGCAGAGAACATGATGAAGCCCTTTCAGCTTGAAAGGAGAATTGAAAAAGTGCCAATCTTTTTAGCTACCCTCACATGGAGCCCTGATTTAAGGAAACACCAATTGCAACTTTTATAATTATCAAAGTTATCACGTGGAAAGCCTGTATTTTTGCAAAAATAAATACTTTTGAATTACGTTAATTTTTCATTTTTTACTGTTGTATTTTATGAAGCACCAGAAGGCTGGGAACAGCAAAGACTTTTTACAAGTTTTCATCTTGCTGGTGCCTTGTCAGCCTGAAATACTTAGATATCTACATGTATTTTCCCAAGAGGTTGCCATTTCTCAGACAAGTGTTGAAATAGTAGTTGACATCTTTAGTAAGAAAATGGAGCCAGGGAACAGATTGAGTAAATTAAAACAGTCATTAGTTTGATTTTAGATTTGATTTAAAAAAAAAAAAAAAGAGGAATAAAAAAGTCTAGACATGAATTAGTGTTGAAAGAACTGCCATGATTACAGAATTAATCCTTGTCTGGAATCAGATATTAGAGATTACTTATGATCAGCCAGTACAAGTTCAGAATTCCACAACTAGAAGTTGACGTAAATAATTGGAAATTGGGAAGTGAATAAAATAGCTAAATGGTAGATGCACTGGTTTATGAAATAATTTCAGGCTACAGTTGTTTTTTCCTCTGCAGAGAATGGTTAGTCTTTTTTACATATAGAAGAAGATTAGATATTGCAGTATTTTTTTTTTCCGAGTTGATATTTTTATTTGCTTCTTAAGTGGGTTAACTTTAATAATTGCTTATTGATTGTTTGTATGCAGTGGCTCCTGTGCAATGCTCACATTCTTTGATTGTTCATATGCTCATGTTTTCTGCCTTGTTAGACCACTATGGATTTATTAAAAATCTTTTCCACTCTTGAGCTACCTGAAAAAATTTGGGTTGTCTGTATATTTTGTCAGGTCACTGCACTATTTCTATAAAATAGCTGAGAGAAATAATGGGAACAGCATCTATTCAAGTTGTTTGACATTCAAATTTTCACTTGTTTAACATGAATGTGGTGGACATTGTGTTTTCTCTTGATATTTTTATTGGAAAATCTAGTCCTTGTGAATTCAGGAAAGGCTTGGAAGTGCCAGGGAAGTTTTAGAGAGACAGAAATAAATCTGCCTGATTTCTGCAGGTCCAACTCCTAATTCTGGGTGTTCAGGATTGCCAGAAGGTGGAAGTGTCACTGAGGGATTTTATTTCTGTCCCTGATAGGTTTCATAACCCTGCTGTGTTTAGAAGTAAAGGAAGGCTTTCTTTGTGTGTGACTGGATTCTACAAGTTTGCAAAACAGGGAATAATGCTGAGATGTGAGTAACACGTGGAACAAGTGATGCCTAAGTGATCACTTCAAAGACAATTGAAGACTGTCACCCCTTCATTTCTTGTGCTCAGTGCTTCAGACAGAGTCTTTGTGCACTACCACACAAGTTTCTAGCCAAATTTTGAAACCAGCCAGAACTTTTGGAACCACAGCCAGTGAATACTGTAGCTCACTGCACTTACTTTGTCAAATGATGGAAGGTAAACAAGTGTGTAACAGCCTTTCTGAGTGAAAAATGGAGCCTTAACTTGGCACATTTCCAAAAGCTCACTGAGGGGCAGCATTTATATCACTGAGCAACTTTATTTAATTACAGTTTTTAATTCTATTGAAAATTATGTTGCATTTTGAAACTGGTGTCCTTGCTCTGGTCTAATCCTTTATTCTTAAATTATCACTGAGCAGTACATTTTAGTAATAACAATATGGGCAGCAGCTAACATGTCTTTTTCATCACTGAAATTTAGTCAGACATTCTATATCCAGTTCTTGTAACTTTTCCAAGACAGTTTGGAGGAATACAGGGAACCTTATCTTGAGCTCTTCTACATGGATCTGTCACCCACATTTTTATTGTTTGTTGGCAAGTCTGTAAAGAGAAAAGGTAGGGAATGTGTTTTTCTGCAGCAAGAATTAATTTCAATTTACCTGTAAACTTAGAAGTTGAGTAAGATTGGTTTCCAAGCAAAGAGGTATCATGACAGCATTGCTTTATGGGGTTTTCCACGTGAAGGTTTCCTTTTTTGCCCTCTAATCAAAGCATGTGTGCAGTTTGTGCTGCAAGGACTGTTCCCTTGCTTTGTTCCACCTGTGTGACCACAGCAGCTGTGAGACTGATCTACTCAGGCCTCAGTGTCTGCCTCACGCTGCTGGGGTAGCTGACTTTTCCTGAATCTCTCCTCTTTCTTCAGGTTACTGTTCTCTCTGCAAAAGTCAAGAAAAAGAAGACATCTGGAGGCCCCTGACACTACCAGCACAGGTATAATTTTAAACTGAAATTTTGAGTCTTTTCACTGATGTGTCCTCCACTCTGTCCCTTTGGGGATAGATGATCTTGGTTTTGCCTAACTGTTCCATATTCCACTGGATGCAAATGATTAAAACTTGCATCATTCTGAGGATATTAATTTTGCTCAGGACATCAAATCCTTTTTTTCTTCCTTTTCTCCATTCTCCTTGCTGAAAATTTATAGCCAAACTGGAATATAGTATTTGATATGGAGTATGGAGGAATGTCACATAATATAAAGCAAAGCATTTTTTTGAGCTAAAGGTACCTAAACTAACCAAAATATGCAAGTGAGAAATCTGCTGGGATGCTTTGTGTCAGGTCCAGCTTGGCCCTGCTCTGAAACAATAACCATAAAGGTGAAAAGCAAGACTCATTAAGCATCAGGAAATGAAATCTAACAGATTGAGGCTAAAATTTTTTAATGTTTACAAAAACACTGACATCTATAAAACGTTCTGTCAGCTGGCACAACACAAATATCTGTTAGAAGCCGTAATAAATTTCCTCTTGAATGAGTTGCAAACATTTTATTCCTATATTCACACACTTATCCCTCCATGTACCACTGTATCCTGAAATGTCTACCTGGTGAGACAGTGGTGAAATGTATCTTTTTATGTCTGTTTATTAAGTGATACATTATAGTAGAGTCTCATGGAAGAGTTATAAATTAATTCCTAATACAATTTGCCTGAATTATTCATTTGCTGTGTTGCTGCAATGATTTTGGGGCAAAGGTGATAATGCTTAACTATATTTCTAGCAGTTCTTAAAAATAATTGGATTAGAAATCATGCATTGAGAACCTACTTATTATTCTTAAGGGTTCAGGACTAATTTAAGTGTTTTAATCAAGCAGTAAATGATGTACATCTCAGACTACTTTCTTTCCTGGTTTTTGAATCACAATTTGTAAGCACTCGAGCACAAGCCTTTTCATTAGGCAAAACAAATTTTTGTAGCATTTTGCCTTTCTCCTTCCTCGCAGCAGGAAATGAACCCCAGCCACGAGTGTCAGAGGCAAAGGCACCCTGTGCTGTCTGCATAACTACACGGAATTAGCACTTGGGGGAACTAATGTGCTCAGAATTCATCTGACACACCTGCAGAGTGGCCTGCCCAAATCACTCCTAATTGATTGCCACTGGGATTTGTCTGGATTGCTGATGGAAATGCAGTGTTTAGTGAGGCAAACAGTCTGGTGTGTATTTTCATTAGCCTTCCCATGCCTGCATTGTACTGCACCTGCCTGCTCCCAAAATGCTGGTTATAGCTGTCATATACTTTTATGAGGACGGGAGCAATGTTCTGGCAAGCTAACTTGACTCAAATTGTGCTCGGATATAAAACATGAAGACCCACTTGTGATTGCAAAGGTAGTAAGTCTAATTTGATTAGGGCTCGGGTGACATGGTGGATTATGGACGTCATTTGTCATTCCTCAGAAGTGCTGGTGAGAGCATCGTTGTGAGAGGAGGCAGAACTGGAACCCAGGAACACGTTCAGCACCTCTCGTGCTCAGGGGAAGAGCAGGGAAATGGCAGTAGATCCTGATCCATAATGGCATTAAAATAAAAAGGAACGGGAAAGGCAACAAGCAGGGATTCCTACCTTCTGAAATGAGGGAAAAGTTTTCATTGGAAGCATGATTTTCTCCTTAAGATTCATGTTACTGAGCCCCAGCTATTAAAAGCCCTACAATTTCAAACCTCAAAACTCTGTTGTTTAACAACTGGACCTTATTTTCTAAAAATGTTTTAAAAACCTGTTCCATCAGTTGCTAAGCAACTAGGTTTGGAGAAAGAAGGCCAGATCCTCGGTTTATGTGAAGGGGAAGATTTCTAGGTATATGTGTGAATATAATATCCTCACCCATTCTTCAAAGCTGTGGATCAGGTTAGTGTCTGTCAGGCAGATTTGGTTGTGCAGAGAGAATTCAGCTGATTAAATGATTTTACAAAGATGACAAACATTAAATATTCAGTCAGTGTCAGTATGATAACAAAAATGTGGAAAATTGCAAAGGTTTTACATTTTTCTATCTCAGGCGTCCTGCTGGAATATGTATTTAAAATTATTTGGTTTCTGCTTTTTAGTTTTTAAGCGTCTTAGTATATAAACATTGCTGGAAGGATTCATTAGAAGGCTTTGAACACTGGGGGAAGGAGCAGGGTGGAAAAAGGCCTCCTTTACTCTTTTTCCTGGAATATTCTCTCTCTCTTGTCAAAGCACAGGACTCAGGTTAGTGTTAAGGTAAGGCTAGTGTGACCTCAAGGTGAAAGAGGGATCAATATTAATTATGCTGTTAATTTCATAAACATGGTATGCTCATGTTTTCCAAAGGGAAGATGGAAGTCTAATAGAAACAGGAACCAGGAACATGTTTCATCTAAAATATGGGACTAACTTAAAAAATAGAGGTGGACTTTGGAAAGCAGCCTAAGGGAGCTGGACACCAAAGCTATCTTTGGATACCAAACTATCTTTGAGTTCACTACTGAAATATTTGGCATTTCTGCTACTGTTGTTTTGAGAAAATATGAACATTTCAGGGAAATTTGGGCTCTGATTCAGTTACCAAATGGGATTTTCATAATAATTGAATGTAATTTAAACAATTACAAAATTCATCATGTGATCTTGATTCTTTAAAACTCAAGTATGATAAAAATTAACCCTGATATTTAGATTTCTGTATTTTTTAGTAGACCAGAAATTAAATGTATAGAGTGAGGTCCTTGTATTCTTTTTTCCCGAACATTTTTCATGTATTTTTTTCCTAGAAAATACTTTGCACAAAAACTTGGCTTACAGGTAACTGTTTGGAAATGCCAAAAAGAAGTACTCCCTGGACCCGGCAGCTCTAAACTGGGTTAAGGACTGTGTCAATGGAGGGAATGAGAAAAGGTCTCCAGTCTTTTTCAGTATAATAAATATTGTTTGGTGAATTTCTCCTACAAGCAGTAGATATAAATATAACACACAGTGCTGCTGAATTAGAGTTTCTTTGAGAAATAACTCGTAGGATACACGAATGGAAAAATAAAACTGTGGTATTTAGTTCTTGGGTAAAAACACTGTATTTGGGTTATCTCCATCAACTTCTTGTTTCCTCAGTAAGAACTCTCCTCTGTCTGTTCAGTCCTTCTGTCCTGCTTCCATTAGATCTCTCACAAGGATCGTGCTGAAAAGTTTAGGGAACAAGCAGACTTAGGTGAAGAAAAAGCAGAAACCAGTGTTACCAATATAATCTCAGTGTTCAGTTCATCTTTCACTGGCTACGGGCAGAGAAATGATCTTGATTCTTTAAAACTCAAGTGAGGTATATTTTTATTTTAATTTTAGTAAATAAATTATACTAGATATTTTCAGAAGACTATTATACTTTTTGAAGCCTTGTGACTTGCATTTTAATTATCACCTACCATCTAGTGTGTTGAATGTTTTTAGGCTTGTTCAGTGCATTAAAGCAGCAACTGTGTTAATAAATTCCTGTCACTGATTGATATTAAATGACATGTAGCAAACAGTCCATCTGTCTCTGTTCTATCCTTCCATGCCTTCTTTCATGTTTCCATTACAAATTCTGTAATAAATAGTCTGATCATTTTGAGTGACATTTGGGATCTTTATTGGACAGGACATTTCAAGTACATCTGTCTTCTGACTGGTTTATAGCTGACAGTTCTAACAACAGCTATTACCTTCCAAAAGGCTGCATTCAAAGTGCTTTAAGTACTCTCCATATTCCCCCTCCTGATTTTCTCTCTGCTTTCAAGGTGCATATTGCTGACATTTCTAGCCTGTGGATTCTTTAAATTCAGACACTTGTTTTCCTCTGTGATGATGATTTTATCACTGTTGCACTGAGTCAGGGTGGATCTGCCTCTCACTCTACATCTTAACCCTGATCTCTTTTGTCTAATCCTGTTGCTGTCCTCTGGTAGCCTTGTCACTTTTACCACTTTGTGTCTTGGTGGGTGTAGCTTCCTAAGTACTCAAACTTTACAACTTCTATGATATATTAAGTGCCTGGAAGCCCAAAGCAGAACAATTAAAACCACCAACTCAGCAAAAGGGTGTTTGATGTGTCTAATCCACAAATTATTATTGGGAGACACATGATGCTCTAGTTGCTCTTAAGTTAATATGAAATTTCTGTGCAATTATTGTCAAATCTGATGGCTCAACTACCAAATCATGAAGAGGTTGGTTTTTTCCTTATCCTTTTAGATCTTATTATATAAGAAATTTCAAGACAGAAGCTTTCCTTCTTTCAGTTACTCTCCCACTCTTCTTCACTATTTTTAATAAATCATGTTTAGGTGGCCACAGCAGTTGCCTTTGTCTTATCTTCTCATTCCCTGGTGCTGGGAGGTGGCAACTTGCAGTGAGTCATACTGCTGAGATAAGTCTGGCACATAAAATTATTTAAATTGACAATAATCCTCTCTTGTGTGAAAACCAAACCTGAATACTGCTTCTGAGGATGTGCTGGATTAATTTCCTCTATCTGCATGAGCAGAGGCACCAGCCTGTGTGCAGCAAAGCCAGAGAAATGCCTCCAGCTCTGGTGCCTCTCAGCAGAGCTCGGTGCCCTGTCACTCCTTCCATAGCTTTTACTATCTATAAACCATATAGAAACTCCTGAGTTAGGAGATAATGGATACAGGTGAAGGGGGATCTCTTGACATCCTCTGAATGCTACATAAAATGCAACAGCACCGGAAGGTCTTTCTAAAGCGTTCAGGACTCCTTTCTTAAGTTTCTCTGACCATAACTGTTTGAGCTTTCTTTAAAATATAAGTAAATTTTTCACTCAAGGTGAACAATAACTGTTAAAAAACAGCCTTTGTTATAGACAAAGTTTAATTCAAACTAATTTTTTTTTTTTTGGATATGTGGAAGTAAAAATAGAACCCTTACCTGTTTCCATTTAGTACGTCTGCACATTTAGTCCAGAAGTGCAGAACAGTAGCTGTTAGTGACTACACTGTAGTGTGATATATTATGTTCTGAGGTTGTACTTCTCGACTTTAAATATTAATATTTCGTTATTGCAACACTTTCTTTTCAGCTGTTCTGGAGAATGCAGCATCATACGTTTTTAATTTTTCAGCCAGACACTTTCCATACACACAGAAGTTTTAACAGTGTGTCTCCTCGTTTCAGAGAAGCCCTGGAAGGGCTGGAGGACCGGATGGTTCCAGGGGCCAAGCAGCAGCTTGAGAGCTTTTCCCCCGAGCACCAAGGCTGGAGCCGTCACTGCCGGCAGGTTGGAAGGAGCCGTGGCTCCAGTGTGTCCCTGGGAGGTTCAGGTGAGGCCCTTGGGCAGCACTGGAATGGTCACGGCTGAGATTTGGGGTTGAACCAGCCTTGTATAGGCAAACAGTGCCCAGTCCTGTCACACACAGTCCGTGGGTACACAGGGACGTGCAGAGGATGTTGTTGTTGTTATTCTAAAATTCTAACTGTCTTTAGTCAAAACAATGAATTTGCTTAAAAATGCAGCCATGGGCCATTGAGATTTCTCAGAGTGGCTCAGCACGTTATGGGAATGAGCACATCAGCAGGAGAATTGTCAGACTCTACTGCATTGTGCAAGAGCCTTTGAGTATCTTGTGTCTGCAGGCACTTCTGCAATTGAGAAAGCATTAAAATAAAAAAATCAGGCCAAAATGTCTATCTGAAAGTTCTAGGGCCCATCTCAAACTGGATAACAGAAAGTGCTAAAAGTTCTAAGCTTTAATTTCCATGTGTTCCTTTTACCCTTTCCCTCAAAAGACAAGGACATCATGTGTTTGGAGTCTAAATATATGCTTGAGTAAATAATATATAAAATAGGGCTGAATTAAGTCACATTTTAAATCCGGGGAGCTCTAGTTCAAGGTCACATAGTTCACTCAATTTTAGCCATAAATCTCCAGATCAATAACAGAGGTTGAGCCTGATAAGGACTATTTAACCTTTTGCAAATGCTTTATCTGTTTTGTATAGACCTTGAAAACACAAAATCCCAGCTCTCTGTGTATGCAGTCACATGTGCCTACAGTTTTTATCCGTGGAAAAAACAAAAATTATGTTTATATTAGGCAAAACATAGAAGGTGGAATGAATATATGCCAAACCATTCTGTTATTCAAAATTCTCACTTCATTTGTGTGTTCTTAAAACTTGCAGCTATGGTTAAAAGAAAAATAAAGTTAAATACAACGTTTTTTTTAAAACAGAAAGTATATACTTTAAAGCATGTGTAGAAAGAAAGTTTTATTATTTATTGCTGTCCTTCTTAAATTAAAAATTTTAGCATTTAGAATTTTACTGATCTGTGTTCTGTGGATATTTAAGTTTGGAAAAAGAAGTAAAAGTGATGCCTTTGTGTGCCCATGGTGTGATGGGAGACACACTTGAGAGGCAGGTGGAAGATGGGAGGTAGAAAATACTCACAGCAGTTCAGATTTCTGATGTGTTTGGCAGTAAGTGCTCTGATCAGAGAGCAGCATGATAAGAAGCAGGCACAGCATTCCAGTATTCCCTTTGGCTTTGAAAGTTGTTCCAAACAAATTGTTGATGAATTTGTCCTACTATTAGCAAATAATATATAATGATAGATGTAAATAAGAATCACAGTGAAACCGTAGAGCAGCCATGTTAGGTGGAGAAAATGCTTGGATGAGTAAATCAGACATAAGTAACAGCAGGAACCCAGAGGTGGAGGTTGGAGGAGGGGACATGACCCCCATGAAGCTTTTGGTTTCTGATTTTGGCCCAAAATGTCTGGGTATGGCTTTGGGAAGGTTTGGCAGTGCCGGGGAAGCTTTTTCAGGCATCATGAAATTTCAGCCCAGTAAAGGGAAATTCAGACAAGACAAGACTAGGACTGGAAAATCCTATGAAGTTTATGAAGTAAGCCTGTTTATCCCTTCCTGAAGCTTCCAGGTGAAAAGAAAGGAAAGCAACATTATACCATAGCAATAAAGTTTCCTTTTGTTTTGAATGAAAATATGGAACATTGCTAGAAAGTCCCCTGTAGACACAGCCAACAAGTGTGTTGCCTTTTCATGTGTGACTCCCATCTTTTATATCTTTGAGAATCTGAATGCCAAGAATTCAATTTGGCATCACTAGTGAGAGTATTTTCGGGCCAATAAAGCTTTGAGTTCAACTTGACACAAACAGTCCTTATGAAGAGGCATGAGTGAAAAAAATAGCTACTTAGGATATCAGTGTCCCAAAGAGCAAAGAAATAAAGACTTTGGCTCTCATGTCTCATATGCAAGCAGGCAGGAGTGACTCATTGTGGACTCAGATGGGTATTTAATAGCTTTGGAAGTGGTATTAACACAGGTGCAAAGCAGGCAGCAATGTGTAATTGCTTGTTACTGCAAAGCCTTGGCACCACAAGGCATTACCTGGATGTACCACAGAGAGTGTCATGCTTATGTGGGCAAAGCAGGGTCCAAAACAACCTCACACATATCCCATTAACTTTTCAAGTGCGAGGGCAATGAACTTATTCACTGGGAAAACTAAATCTCATTTTCTGAGCAACTCACGGCGAGTATTTTGGCTTTGGGAGTGACAAGGAAATGTGATGGCATCTCCTCCACCTGGTAATGGGACAGACTGAAGGTCTGCTTCTGTCTGCTCTGCTTACATGTGTATTTACAGATGTATAATGCTTAGCTTGAATTCTTTAACTTTTCCTAGTAACTAGGGACAACGAGGGTCATAAATGCATCCCTTAATTTATCCTACCTTCATCCCTCAGCAGTACAGGATCTTTGGATTATCTCAAGTTTCTACTAAACAAGACTGTGTAAATCCCTGAGAGAGATCTGATGAACTGAAAAAGAAACAAAAATAGAGAAAATTTTGATTCTTAGAACCAACTGCATGTCAGAAGAAACTCAGTTTAGGCAATTCTTTGGGAAAGAAAACCCACTTCTAAATCGGTAAGAAATTAAGCTAAAGTGTCTTCTACTGTGATCACACAAGTATCTGAAGGAAAAAACACAATTTGAAACACATCCTGGGTACAGCTTGTTCTGCCATGCACTGCAGTCAATAAAAACCTTGCACTGATGTTAATGGTGTGGGATTGAGGCTCACAGTGAACAGCTGTATCCTGGGGAGGCAGCTGTGCACTGTTTCACCAAGTCTGGCAAAGAGTTGGAGTCCCAACAAAAAAAGCGACCAAACAACTGATTTGCAAAAGGGTAGAGCAGTAGAAATCAAACTGTAAAAAACTTCAACCTATTTTTAGGTTGGCTTTAAATTGATCAGGGAAGATAAATTTAAAAATATGCATTCCTCAAGCCTAAACATTTGTGTTAAATATGTTTTGCCCTGAGTGACATATGATTTTGTGCAGGTGGATTAGAGTCAATACTTACAGGGATTCAGTAACATAAACCCATCTATTTGCCTTACAAAATTCTTGCAAAAATAGATGTTGAATCAAGAAAAGCCCATTTTTTCCAGCAATTGTTTAAGCTTTTGACCTAAGTATCTGGTCCAAACTCATAACTCTCTCCAAAAATTGTAATAATAAAAAAGGTGGATTATGCCCTGTTTACTTATGATGTCTTAAGAGGAATATGGACGTGATTGTGAGATACTCTTTCCCACTATTCACAGCTTGAGTTTTTTCTGTCGTGTCCCGACTTACATACATTGAGCACTCACAAAATTGCCATGTCAGTTTAGTTACTACCAAGCAAAGATTTTTTTGGAGATCGTTTTTTACATTTCCTGCTTCATGACTCTCTTCTGAGATAAGACTGGCAAAACTGATTTTGTGAAATGTAAGGAAGAGAAGAAAGAGAACCACAATATTTGACTTTTTTGTTTTTCCTCTAAGAAAACATGCAGGTCACTGAGTTACTGAACAGCCAAGGGCTGAGGTGGTGCCTAAATTAGGGTCCAGTGGTGTGGAGTGCCAGAGCTTCAGTGGTGTATGGGGACTTGTACAAGCACTTGTGAATAAAGAAATATTCCTAGAGCTTCTATTGAATGTGCCTTTTCCCTGCTCAGCACCTGTTTTATGTGAGCCTCCCGAAAAATGTCAGTCATGGCTTCTCTGCACTGGAGGTGGGCAGGAAGTAATGACTGAGGAGAGAAGTCTCCAGAATGGTTATGGAAAATGGAGGCCAGTGCTTGTGAGCTGCCCCTTCCTCACACTATTTATCCAATCGAGGTGCTCACTGTGCTCACAGGCTCCCCCAGGAACATGCTGCTTCTGAGCCCAGACACTTGATCTGATTGTGTAGCTCCCCAAATAAATCAAATCCAGCTCAGTGCATCTCATCCTGGGGGCTCAGCATATCCTTTCCCTTGCTCTGAGTGCAGATTTTAGAATTGTGTAGGAAAACAATTTTCTTTTTGACAATACAGCAACAGTAGCAACATCAAAACTTAATGGGAATTTTATATTCAAATGTCTAATTGCACTTTAGTTGTCTATTTTGTCAGTGACTTCAGTTTACTTTGTCACTCTAAATTTAGTTACTCCTTACAAAGGGACAAGAGCAGGATAATTAAAATAATTATATTTTTTCCCTGTTAAATGGTAATCAGTAACTTTTGAAACAAGAGTATATTTATGTTTTCTTTTCACAGCAGCAAAAGGAAAATAGTAAGCACTGAAATAAAACTTATTTAGTGGGTTGTGAAAGTAAAGCAGCCTAACACACTCTAATTGAATAGCAGATTATGATAGAATATATAATATTTTTTGAGAGATGTTTCTGTTTCTGTGTACTCAATTCAGATTAACTCAGGACTTCTTTTACAGAAGTTACAGCATTAATTTTGATAATAACCTTAAAATCAGTGTCAAAAATTGTATCAGTCAAAATTACATCATTTATAAAAATTTTCTAGTATTTCCATGTCAGAAAAAGTTATTAAGAAAATTTTAGCAAGTCTCTTAAAGACTGAAACACAAACAGAACTCTGAAGGGTAATTTTATTTATTATCTTTTCTCTGTGTGTTAAGAATAGTGATCACTTTTTGACAGTTATCATTTGTAAATGCCCACAGGATACTCTAGAGAGTTCTATGATTTCTGCTTTCCAACTGTTGTATCAGTAGCTTTTTAAGTGGCTCTTAATTTATATGATGACATTTGTAAAAAAATGGAAAACTGGTGGCTTAATGTAACTTTTATGAACTACTGTGTATTTGCCCAAATGTTATCCCTTGGAAAAGAATAATGTTAATACTAGGTATAAAACACAACCAAAACCAGAATGTATTTAACCAAATCCAAAGCTTCTGATATACAGCTAGTAGGATGGTTCTCTCTTGTGCTGTAATTGTAAAACTTTGGTATTATAAAAATCTAAAAACTGACAGTGTAAAACTCTAAAGCATTGCTGAAGATTTAGGTACATTATATGTGTATTTATATATATATATTTATATATATGTGTATTTATACTCACGTATGTCTGTGCACACAGGTTCCTGTTGCTTTGCATTTAATGAAACATCCAAGTGGCACAATATAAGTGACAAAGTAAGGTTTAAATACTGTCTGTAGAAATCATTTTGTTCATAAATTTACCTGGTACTGTAGAAATCTATAACAGTATAATGTTATTACAGCACCACGATGCTGTAACCTGTTCTCAGTGATATCTCTCCCATACATTGAGGAATGAGCATTTTCATCACAGATGATAATTTTTTTTCATTGATTAGTGGAGATTTGATGTTACCCCAAGTAGCAAAATAACATCTTGATGGTCTGTAATATACTTCTGTATTTCAGAAATAGAAAACATTGTCAAGATTAGGGATTAAAACATGAATAAACACTTTCCCTTTTTGTGTAGCTAGATCAGAGCTGAAATGTTGTATCTTTGCTGTTCAATACCTGCTCATAAATCCACAGTGTTGTTGATACAGTTGTTGGTCAGAATTTTCATTGGAGCATTTTATTGTTTCTTCTTTACATTTATATTAATCCTGGACAGTTTTGAAAGTATTCATTGGCTTTCTACCATTCTTGTGTCTGACAACTTCTTAGAATATTCTTCTTCCTGATTAGAGTCAATCTTTAGCAAAAAAATGAAGTGTAAATGGACTTGCATGAAAGTGTTTGACAGAGAACTTGCAGTTGCATAATATTATGGAAGATTTACATAGAAAAGCTTTTTTTTTTTTCAAAGCTTTCTTGATTTCTATGATTTCTCGCCAAAATACTACTAGAGCCAGGATTTTGTGTGTCTTGTGGAACCAAGGAGGAGTTCCCAGGCATGGTCTGATCTGTGCTGGAACAAGATGAAGACTGAGAAGCTGGACTTCCCTGGAACAGGATGTACAATTGTTTTGGAAAGAACCTGGTCTAAAGTTCAGGTGAGACTTACTGAAGTGTTGTTTTCTATTAGCTCATGAGAAATTTTAGAGATAAAAATTTTAAACCATGCAAAACGTAGTAATATTTAGTGTGCAAAAGGAATCAGTGAGAGAGCTCAAGTCATTTTCTGGCAAATCAATAAATGGGACTGTTTGCATATTAACTGGGCTTTGGCTTTTCTCAGTCACCATGGAACCCTCACTCAGAGCATCATTTGCTGTGGTAATTGCAATACTTTCATGCATAAAATACACCTGTCAAAAAATCTGAACCCCTTTTACGTGTCCCAGTACTTTAAAACAAGTCACTGTAGCACCTGGGCCTTGAGATAACCCACACTCAGAGGCAGGGAGGAGTGAAGAAGGGAGGCACAGTAGGTAGATGGAAATGAGAAGAAGAAAGTCAGAAAATAGCAGCTCTGGAAGAAACTCGCTGTTAAAGCACAACTGAAGTGAAGTTTGGGGTCTTTTAGGGTTAATCTTCTGTATTTTGATAAGAACACCACGTGGATGTGATCTGGAAACCTGTCTGGTGATGGAGGTGCAAACCACAAAATATACAGTTAGCCTTTCTTATTATAAGAAGTGTGTTAAGATTTAACCTTTGCAGAAAACTAATTTACAGGACTGGTGTGTATTAACACCCTCATAGTAGTTCAGTCTGTCACATCTTTAATTAAGTCTCTTCCAGTATTTGGGGTGTATAAATTCAGCAAAAGTGCATGAATGCTACTCAGAACATTTAATAGACTATTTGTGGTGCATTTGTATTAAGGAAGTTGAGGGCACTTGATTTTTATGGAAATTTCTAAGTCCTTTCTTTCCAGGCTACCATTCATTTAAAATATCAAAGCCCCTAAAAGGTGACAGAAATAGGAAGAGTGTAAGCAGATGGATTTCTGAAGGTCTAATAGTAAGTTTTGTAGTTTTTTTCTTTGTTTTGGTTTGCTTTTTTAATCAAATAATTGTCTTGGTAGGTCTGTAGTGTGCATGAGATGCTGCTGCTGGTTTTTTTCCCCCCCTGAAAAATGTAGAATTATTTGGTTGATTTTGCTTTGTTGGTGCCATCTATTTACTGTACTGATAGTCTCAGAGACAGCTGGACAAATTTTTTTGTTCCAGAGGATTCACATATAAATTTATGTGATATTAAAAGAGGTTTTTTTATTTTTTTAAAATCTAATAAAGCTTTACAATATGAGGATGTAAGCTCTCAGGTACCATTTGAGATACTAATGTTGTCATTCTATAAGCCTGTTAGGCTTGCAGCATGGAAAGAGCTGGAAATGGACTGAACAGTGAGAACAAAAGGAAATGCAATATGGTGCTTCCAAAAGTAATCAGTCAGGGGAGAATTATTGCAAACCTGGATCCTTAATGGGAGGAAACTGCACAGAAGGCAGAAATGACTGAAATGACCTAGAGATGACAGTGCCTGTAAAAATATGGTGAGCACTAACAATGCAGTACAGAAGGGAAAATGCAAACACACCACATAATGGATCAGCAGATAGACAGTGCCTGTTTGTGGGGCACCACTGAGACCAGCTCAAAATGCCTCGGTGGCAGATACTAGTGCTAAAGACAAAGGTAATAGCACAGAATGTTCAGAAGAGGAAAAAAAACCACAAAACTGAATAAAATTGTTAGAACAATTTTTTTTTTTTGGTAGTAGTATTAAAATCCTTTCTGCTTGTAGAATGCACTGAATTATGTACTTGGGTAAATACTTTATTTTTTTAAAAAATTATGTTTTTAACTCAAGATGAATCTTTAAATACTCACATAAATATGTTTGTGTGAGTGCATGTTATGCTATTTTTAATTTATTTTTTTCCAATTGCTAACTTATTGCTCTATTGTAAATCACAGCAACCCAGGAAGAAAGGCAGATGGACTAATGTGTATGATTGAAATAGCAATATTTGCCTACAAATCAAACTGGCAGCTCAACAAGGCAGCTCTGGTTCCCTCTGGCCACAGAGTACTCTGAAGCAAAAAAAATCCTTATAGTAGGTGTAATTGCAGGTTACAACCCCAGAAACAAACCCCTCTTTCCTCAGGCCCTGTTTTTGAAGGTTTTCCATGCCATGAAAGTGTTGCAGTTTGAGGCTGCTGGGTTCTGTACAGCACATATTCACATGGGAAAGACGTACACAGAAGCACTTCAGGCTCCTTGGACACAGGTAAAACATTTAGGAGAAAACCAAAGAAATTACATTTTCCCTTAAGGTTAACTTTTGAGAAGGAATTTCTTTCATATAGTCCCACTCCAAACTTACTATTTACTTACCAGGGTTCTGTGCTCAGTTTTCATAGGCTGTTCCAGAAATCCACCCCTACTGCCTGGTCTGAAATTATGAAGTGAACTGCAGACAAAGAAATGGACTTTTTGTCAGTGATTGCTCACCATCTGGATGGTACAGCAATGGAAGAGTCACCTGCAGAAGTTTGTCCACCTTTGGCAAGGAAAGATTGTGTCCCAGATCATAAACTACAAGCAAATATTGGGATGCAGCTGAATGTCATTAGGAGGCAAGGTATTGTATATTAGACCTACATAATGAATGCAAATTGTTTTTTTGAGGATCCATATGGGAAAGCATAAAAGGCTACAAAAGCCTTAATTTATGATTTGTTCATTTAAAGCTGCAGTCCATTAAGTACCCATTAAATCATTATTTTATGTGTTGCTAAGTGCATGTCTATCGTCAGAATAAAAAGATTGTTTTAATTCACCCTGTATCAAATAAAACATTATAATTGAGAGCATTTGTGATAACAAATTGACTGGAATTGAAAAGTAAATTAATGCTGAGTTCTGACGACAGGACATCTTTGTGATTTTGCTTTTAGTGTCTTGTAGATGCATGAACAGTAACACTATACCTCTGTTTATTTGTATTTAGATTTCAGTTACAAAGGTTCTACTTTCATTGCACTAGACTCATGTCTGCCATGATAACTTTTACTGTGAAGCTCAGATGACATCTTTTTTACCATTTTAACCTTACCCTCGCTGCTAAGGGCCTCCATTATTTAGGCTGTGTCCTAAAATGAGGAGTAGACACAAGCAAATGAAAAGAAATGATACATTTTCCTTCCCTTGGGTATTTCGGTGTTCACTTGTATTTGCAGAGAAGACAAAGCTTTAACACCTGCCCTCAAAGAAGAACGTTCATTTGGAAACATTGACTTTTTTTTTCCCCTTATTTTTTGCGGGTTTGATTGCACTAAAGCACTCAGTTGCACTCCTACAACTGAACTGGTTCCTTTTCTTTTGGTCATAAGCTGCTCAGCCATTATTGCCTGGCCTCTAATTTCTCTGTGGGGCTGAGAAATACTTCTCCCAGCATGAAATAATTGGAGTATGTGTAGCCAGATAATGACATACACAACTCTGCAGCAAACTGAAGTTCTTGCTCACTTGTGTTAAAATTGTCTGAATTCTCAGAAGGAAGTATTCTAAGAAAATATAGTTGACAATCATTGATTCTTAAGGCAAAATGTGTTGTCCTGTTTAATATAATAAATGGTTTCAGTTTGGTTACAACAGACCCAATACTTGATTTTCTGAAGAAAATTTTAGCATTAAGAAAATATTTCCAGACATAGTTTTTAGGTAAAATTATGTGCTAATAGTTGAGAAATTCAACTCTGTGTCAATATATGCATCTGAAAAATCCTCTGTCTCCCAGGATTGCTCCTGTAATGACTATTTTCTCAATAATGGGGAGATTCTCAGTGTGGGAAGGAGAAGCTGAAGAGCAGGAGGGCCAAGAGAAGCTTGGAAAGACAAGTAGAGGGCAATCCTGCAGATCCTGGCTCAGACATGCTCTCCAGTTAAGCAGTTATATTACCTTGGGCTTCTCTGAGTGGTGTTTTCTGCCAGCCCATCTGGCCTTCTCCTGAACTTCTCCTGCAAGTTTTCCATTTGCAACAATTCCACCTTCCCTAGAGCTGCATCCCCATCACGTGTTCCTACTTCCTGGCTCTGCCTTTCCCCAGCTTCTTCCCTATTATTGATCAAACAACAGCAACCACTGACAAGATGGTGCATTTTAATGTCTGTTTTATGTGGTCATTCAATATGCTGTTAAAATCTGCCTTTAAAATACATTTGGTTTTAATTTGGTTTTAGTGACCCTCCTGCTTATCCATATGTGAGTAATTCCTCTAACAGGTTTCAAACTCAGTATCTTAAAGTGTTTTTCAACCTAATCCAAAGTGTGAGGCAAGTGTATGTACTTGATGGGAATTAAAAGAAGAGGGTAAAAGGGTATTTTGAAGAAAATATTTGCTCATTCCATTAAGTTGCTATATTGTTCTTTTTCTGAGAATTCCATTAATCTGTATTTTTCATTTATACAGACAAGGAACAACTCAGAAAGTGAAGGCATTTATCTATTTATCTATTGATGGAAAATCACCTAGCACAGAACTTCAGTGTGCCTCAATTTTGTTATTGAACTTGGAGATTTAGCTCAGATCTAGTTAATGAAATTATGAATAGTGGAAAGCAGAGAGGGGAGTATTACTGAAATTATAAAGTGTGATTTAATCAGATTTTAAATGTACATTTTCTTAATATTAAGTTAAACAAAGGGATTTATTGATGGGTATTTAATATTTTTTTGCTTTTTAGTAGCAGAGATATGATCATCCCACTCTACTCAGCATTTGTGAGGTGGCACCTGGAGCATGTGCCCCTTTAAGAAAACTTGAGAATATAGTTTTCAACACCATCCCTCTGGCACTTTGGGGTGGTGTTCTCTTACATACCAGACCCTAAAATTCAGCAGCTGAAAAACAGATTTATGCATATTTTTCAGGTATCATAGAAAAGACTCAGGGTGGTTTTTGTGTGGTGCTTGGTTTATTTTGTTTCCCTTCAGCAGGCCTCTTGTTTCTGCACGTGGAAAATCAATGTGATGTAATGCATTGGGAAACTCTTAAGTCTCCCTGCCTTTCACTTTGGGTTATCCTCTCAGCCAAATCCTGTGAGATTATAATTGATTTTAAAAGTCAGCAGCAAAAGTATTTGATCTCTAGGTGACAAACAGTCAAAGAAGGAGCCCTGAGGATCAGTGTTAAACGTCAATGAAATTAGATTCATGCTAGGATAGGCAAGTTACAAAAATTTAAATCCTGCTGTAATAGTGACAGTAATAAATGGGAACTCAGCAAAATGAAGCTACTAGTCAACAATGTGTAATGTCATAAACTGGAACAAATGATTACAGAGCTGCTCAGGCCTGAATTAAAACCAAACAAGCTGAGACAAGCAATATCATTGAGATGGATAGATAAATTTATTCGAGTGGATATAATGACACCTACATTAGAATAAAAGCCAAAGTTTTAGCTGATTTGTGTAAGACAGTCTGGACATCATCACTCGAAATGGGCAGCAGCACCTGCATGCACTGCTAGTAGTACAAGACTTTTGAATGTTGAGCCCTGTTGTAGTTTTTCCTCTTTCTTTTGTAATGCTTTAAAGAATCTCTGTAGAAAAATGTAGAGAGCTTTGCAATATTCTCATGAATATATTCAACTACTTGCCATCAAGAGCACCTAAAACAATACTGATCTGTGGAATGGCAAAACAAGCTTAGCAAAGAGCAGGGTTCAATTAAATTGACCTGGCATGAAAGAGCACAAAGAAACCTGAAGGCACTTGGCCATAGGAAGGATGTATAGGACACTTCAGATAAAAAACTGTTTCCAGGAAAACAACCTTTCATGGCACATAATCTACTTCCTGAGCCATAAGAAATACAAATATTGAGAGAAAAGATGAGGTTTCTGGGATAACAATTAAATGCTATAGCACGCAGTGTTATGTTGTACTCTTACATGCAGCTTATTTTCAAACAATGCAAAACATTTTGTTGGGGGATTTTAACAATAACTCTATCAATGCTATAACAAGCTGCAATTTTTCTAAGGTCAAGTGTATCAAATTGCACCTCTAGCATCTTCAGCAAATGAAGCAAAGAGTGCAATGATGATTTTTCAGCAGCAGGAATGCTAAGTGAAAGTATTGGAATAGTCCAGCTATAATATGCAGATAGATTAAGAGATACTTAATGCTGAAACAAAAATTTAAAATTGTGCATAAAAATTAGTTCTACCCTGTAAATCGTGCCCAATTTTACTATTTTTATGTAAATTTTAGCAGAAAATATGCAATAATATTTTTCTTACAGGTTTAGAACAGCAGGTGACTCTTGTTAGCAGATTCAAGATGCTTCTGGAAGCAAAGCAGTGGTTCTGCTTGATTCATTGTACCTTTTGGATCACCCTGTTGTAAGTTGGAAATGTTTGTAAAAACAGAGCCTGTATAATTTCTTTGTAATCCGTGAGCCTCTGAAAATCTGGCTTCTTCAGATTGCCTATTTTTTAAGTGGAAAATTTGGTTGCTGGGTTTTGTTTCTCACCCAACATGTATGTAATCTGGATAGACCAGATTTCAGCTGGTTTTGGGTCTTTTTCCCCTGGAAGTAGGAAACAGCATGTGGATCTTGCATACAGGTCCACTTCTTTAAGCAAAATCTCCAGAAATATAAATACAGGCATAAACCTCAATCTAGTTTGTTTAGATGGCAAGAGAAATAGAGGAGGAGTAGCTGTGCAATACAGGAGTGTAAAATCAAGTGTGGATTTAATCCTCATTCCAGGCCCAAGTATTTAATCATCTCAGATGCAAAGCAGTGCACTCAGTTTAGTCCACTCACGTGGCTCACTCAGGGGGTGTCTGGGAGGTACTTGATCTCCACTCTGGGTGTAGAAGGGGCTGCCTTTACCCACAAAGCAGCACCAACCCATTCCAAGTCCTTCATTTATCAGCCCTTCTTCCAGTCTGACAGAGCAGGGAATTACCTTAGAGAAGACAATGGTCGTGAGCAACCATGGCTGCAGCTCACATTATTCACATTCATGGAAAGCCCTCCTACTGCTGCTCAGAATGAGATGCTTTTTAAATCTTTTATTAGAGCTCTGAAATCTGGGCCTCCCCAGCTGCCTTCAAAGCCAGTGGAAGATACTTTATTGACTGGAGGAGAGCTGGCTGCAATCAATGGCCTGGAGGTCTGTGTGCCCTCACTCCTTGTTTCCTTCCTTCCTTCCAGTTTTCATTTCCGTGGTGGCTCTTCTCTCTGTATCTCCAGGCAGCACAGGGAGACCTGCAGTCAACTCAGACACAAATGACAAGCCAAAATAAACCAAACAATTTCCATCCTCTTATCTAACATTTTCAAGCCTGTGAGATGTTTTAGAGGGCACCTTGGTGACTTGGAGCCAGCTGGTGTCCTTGTAGCACTCTGACTTGGCCATGTTTTCTCTCCTATTTCCATGGGCTTTTTGTTGTTTTTCCCTTGGTTGTACTAAAATCTGCTTGTTGCCTTGACAAATATTTGTTTCTGTTTCTGTGTAAGTAAACATCTGACACAGAATTGTCTCAGGATTCAGTATGCAGATGACTGCTCTGCTACTGTTTACCAGAGTTCAAAACCTGGGCAAACAGCAATTTGTTTGGGCTGAATAAGTAATACCTTATTTTAGAGGGCACAAATAGCCATGTAATTATTTTGAATTAAGAAATTACCATATCATTTCAGGCTCATTACATGGGTATTTATTCTCAGCGGATTATATGCAGTCTGTTACAATAGTAACTAGTGTAACTTTTGTTTTGTAAGGGAAATAGAGTAGTAATGAAAGGAGGAGTGTGCCTCTGGTGAGTTTTCAATCCTTCAAATGGGAGTGCCACCTCAGAATTGTGGGACTTCATTTTCAAATGGAAAGGCATTATTAATATTTCATAGCATTTTAGTGAAAGGAGAACCACCAATAATGCACTATTTATTTTTATTTGTGTATTTCACACAAGGAAACCCAGGAGTTTTGAGAGCTGTAACTCAGGCAGAGGCTCTGAGGACAACTTGCTGAGTGCTGGCTCAGCTTGATGATATTCATTCCTCCCTGGAAGTCAGGAACTGAACACACTCTCAGGACTTGATTTCTGTGCTCTGGCTCTGATCACCACTCCCTGAACGACTCAGATTGGTGCTCTTATGGGGTTAGTGTGAGCCACAAGGTTTGGGAATGATAGTTCCATCCATGGTTTCCATCTGAGTTGTGGGTTTTTCAAGGGTAGTGGGCCGGGTGTGCAGCCCAGGCACAGGTGTCTGAGGATGCAGCAGGAGGTCCTGGCAAAAATGACTGTTCTGGACACAAAGTACTACAGTAGTGTTAGTAAAAAAATAGTCAAAATGGATATGTATGACTTGTTTATTCCTAGTAGAGAATAGGTGGGTGTAATTCCATGAGGAACAGTCCTTGCATTGGTTAGGATATCCATGTGTTTAGCAGTCTCCAATAGAGCAGCTAATTGGGTTGTTAATGCTAATTCTCTTCCATTTTCTCAGTGCCCATCATGCTTCTGTGCTAAACTGCACTGCAATGGTATGGTGTGCTTCCACCTTTCTGCAGTTAGCCTCCCACCTTACATTCATCCAAGAGAGCCACGGATGATGGGATCAACAACCTTTGGAGAGCTTCATCCAGTGGGCACAGTGAGTCTTTGGTCTTCTATTACCTTCCAGCTTGTGCTGCAGGACAAACAGCTGGTCCAAGTCCTCCAATTCCCCAGTCCTGCTTCCTCAAGCAAGAGTAAGATTGCGGTCGGTTTCCTTTCATGAGCAGAAATACTTAATCTCTCTAATCTTCTTAGCACCAGCTGAAAAGACAAGCACATGAGAAATATTTGTTGCGAGGTAGAAATTCACCTAGTCATAACATAATTGCTTCTAAACTGTTAGTAATTCATGGCATGATTCTAATTGCATTATACTTAGGGGATCAGAATGAAACACACTTCCAAATTTACCCCGGAGCACTTTTTCTGCAGTATTGGATTGGAAAGTTGTAATTTGAATAAATGAAATGAGTAACTGAAGACAGACTTTCCCTCTCCCCAATATGTCTCATTTAAAAAAAGAAGAAAAAAAGAAGGAATTACTTGTTTAAGTAATTAGCAAGATGCTGACAAAATGCAGGAGGCATGCAGTGGGTATTTTGTATCTCAGCTGAAAACAAATTAATAAAGACAATTTCTGTATAGGCAAGCTAAGCTTGTTTTCAGAGGAGACAAATTCTTCTTTTTGTATGGTAAAGAGAAATAAAAGAGGTAGTGAGACATGTTCATGAAAGCCTGGCAATAACCTTGTTCACTTGAGAAAGGGAGAACCATAACACTCAAAAAGCCCTTAGATGTATTATACAGCTGTCAGACCTCGGGTCTTAGACCAGAGGAGATAATGACTGTGTTTGCTGCTCAGCACAAGGGAAACCAATAGAAGGATTGAGGGATGGCAGTATTTTGCTGTGGTATGCAATAACAAGAAATTACTAAATTCTACCTCAGCCCCTTCCCTGTTTTGCTCTCCAGTCCCACGAGGTCACTCTGCCTGAGTGCTTTCCTGAGCCACAGTGGCAGTTCCCTCAAGTTCACAGTTTGCTCCCTGTCACGTAGTCAGGGCTTTGCTGGAAGTCACAACTCCCTTCTTATTCCAATCCAATGCACCTCCTTCTTTGGTCTCATTCCTTTAAAAAACTGGCTTGATTTCAGTTAATTAATTCAGGTCAGTGCATCCCTACCACAGATGGTTGGAAACAGGCTCTTTTCCAAAGGCTTGGAGAATGAGCATGTCCAGTGAGATTGGGCTGATGTTAAAGAGCTGAACGTTGGCCAACTCACCTAGAAAGGAGCTAATGAGGATAACCCAGCTGGACACCTCAGACTGGCTTTTAGAGAAAAGTCATTTATGACACATCACCCCTATAAAAGTGTGAGTATTACCCTTGTTTGAAAATTTACATCTAAGATAAAAGCCATTTGTGTCTTTATCCCACCCTCAAAATGCTACTGGTATTTTCTTCCTTCTCCAAATCCCTGTTTGTCACTGCTGGGAAGGAGAAGCATTCTTTCAGTGTCCTTTTCTCACCCCCAATATTTTACAGTACTCTTAGAAAAGGTACAGTCACTTTCAGAGTGACCCTTCACAATATATATCAATAGATGGCAGTAGCTGAATCTCACTGGAAAGAACATACCTCTAAAAATGTCATAATTGGCTTTTTCTGTAAGACAAAAATTAGTGCACTCTTTATGGATTAAAAAGAATGCAAGTTGTTTCATAAATCGGAGGCAAAGTACAATTTCCCTTTTTCATTCTCAAAAGTATTGATGTCAGGTTGCTTAAAACAACAAGTTTGCTGGAAGCAATAAATTGAAAGAGTCCACAGGTTCAAAAACAGGATCAGAAACAAGGATCAGTTCAAGTGTATGAATCTTTCATTGGAAACTGTTGCTGATGACAAGGCCATGATATTCACTTAAAAAAACTGACTGTCAATACCTGCATTAATTTGGAGTCAGGAAGTCCTGCATCCCAGGTGGATTAGCTTATTTTTGGAATTTCCCCAAATGTTTTCCTAATGCCAATCCAAATATTCTATTGCACTCTTGTAAATAAAACTTAATTTCACTAAGTCATAGTATACTGTATTCAAACACATCTGTTTTAATATCTCCAGCTTACATGAAAGCAAAATTTCAAAGTAACTCTGTAATCAACATTGTTTTAATGGAGTAAGTCCAAAAAGCTGATTTGTTAATCAGTAACTCAAGAATTCAGACAGATTTTCAAGATATCCTAATTTTCAAAAATTCAGAAGTCCCAATCTCCTTCAGTGACAATTTATTCTTCTGGTTTCATCGCTCCCACTTATTTTCCTGTAGTACAAAATTTACAATTCATTATTGTATTGCTGGAGAAGTTTCAACAAAATCAAAATCTGTTTGTGCATATGTATTATACATCTTAAGTGAAAACTCATTTTGGAACATCACATAGATTTTTAGATCACTTAGATTTTTCTCATCAGAAGCAAAATGTCACCAAAATTAGCATAAACCAGTAAATTAAAGCATATGGCTGCTGATGTATCAAAACTTCTTGAAGGGAAAAACAGAGCCCTCTGGCAGAACATTCCTGAGCACTATATCATCTGAATTCCCAGGTCTGTGGAAATATTTTGTGCTTATTTGCAAGCACAGTTCTTTTGAATCTTGTTCATGATTATTTAAATTCTTTTGTTTCTAATTCAAAGTTTTCTTGCTTCTCCCTTTCTGCAAGTGTTTAAGTGATGCTCCAGTAGGAGACATTCCAAACAGCTATGTTTTTGTGACATTTATTCTGTGAGCAGTTAGGGGAAATGCATTGCCTGGTAATGGGCAAACCAATGTTTTTGGATTTCTAGCTGAGTTCAGAGGATGGTAAAATGCTGGAAGCTTATACTCAGTATTATCTAAGTTTTGTGAGCCCTGCATTAGCAAACCCGTGTTGTACTCCAAAATAACCAATTTTTTCACAAGATGTGAAGTACACTTTCTCTGGATAGAAATGTATTAGGTAATTATTTTTATGTGGTATTATGAAATACAATTGCTTACTTTGTATCATTTTAAAATGGTTATTTAATAGTGATTAAAAGTCATTATTTCAGGCTTTGTGCACCCCAGTCTCCAGGTAAGGCAGAATGCACCTGTATTGCCTATATATCTACTTAGTCAATGATTTTTCCACTCCTCATTCTGGTCCCTCTTCCTTTTACAAGCTAAAGCTACTAAGATAGATGGCTTCTTGCTTCTGCATGCAAGCTAAATAGATGTAATTTTAATCCAAAGTGAATTTTACTTGCATATCTACAAGATGATATGGTGCATTCAGTTTGTGTGAGATACATTTTTAATGATAAAAAAGAACTTGAAATGGGTGAAGAATGTTATCCATCATTTTCCTCAGATCATGATACATGACTTGACTCAAACATCTGTCAACCACACAGTAGTTCATTTTCCTAAATCAAATGTTAGAGAGGCTAAGGAACAATAATGTTGCTCGAAGAAAATTGAGCACCTGCTGGGCAGATAATATTGTGGTTTTCAGCAGCATGGAAGTCTAAATTTTCAAGGGTTTTGGCTGAAACAGCTGTTTCCAGAGGGATGTCCTGGTGCCCCTTCCTCTGCTCACACAGTGGCACAGGTCACATTTGTGTCCCCAGATAAATGACACAGTTTGAAGTGGCACATGTGTTTTTCTCAGTTCTCTGAAAGCCCAAGGCTCAGATATTATCTTTCCTGAAATCACATTCAACCTGTGCTGAAGCCTAAGGATGGAAATGAAGAGATTTAGCTTAGTAAGATTCCTCTTTATCTGCTGGAGCTCTCTGTCTAGAGCAGAGCCCGAGTCTGTAAGCTGCAACCAGAGCTCCAGTCCCATTTGTCAGAGCAACACACAGTCGCTCCATGGAAGTGTGTGCTCAAAAACCTGCTGAGAAGAATCAAGTGGGATTTTTTTCCCCATAGACACTTTCTGTAAATAACAAAATCTATGCTTACTTAATATAAAGAGAAAAAATCCCAAGCTGCTAGAGGAGAAGGTGGATTTCCAAGGATTAAAAAAAGCCCAAACATAGTTCATAATGCTGCTGAGCTTTAAAGAAAATTGGCTGATCCTTTTTTCCAAGATAACTGTTTTTTCAGTAATAAGGTTTTAGAAAGCTTTTCCTATAGTAAGAAATTTTCATCCATAGTTAGGACCTTTCTCAAAAATGCACATTACATTATCCTGGTCAAAATTTCTTTGTTATTGCCAGTAAAAAAAGGACTTCCTTTTCATCAGATGGATATTATTAATTATCAATTATTAATTGTACAGACTAAGACTATGGGTCACAATGTTACGTGCAGGTGTTTAAAAATAAAAAACTATCATTTCATTAGAAAATGATTGTTATTTCACATCATCAACATTAAAAAGGATGGCTTCTTTAAACGTAAATGCAGGTGTAAGTGGTTCAAGGATCAAGATGGTGCTGTTAGAGACACACAGCCACAATAATGTTGTACCTTTAAAGTTTTATCTGTAAAAAAACCCCAGAATATCAATCTGTTTCTGTCTTTTCTTTGGTCACTTCACTCCTAGAAAATTAAATAGAGAAAGAAAAGGGGCTGAACCTACAATTCCATGAGTTTACTTTGCATCATCTCTTCCAATCCTGCTGTTGTTTTAGCTGTGGAGTTACAGATGGTGGTTGCACTGTGCAGCTCCTGAAAGCACCGTGTAGGTTTAAGCACCAGACTGTCAGAATCCCAGCTGCTAGCTAACAATCAAGTCTTGATTTAATGTAATCTAATTTTTTCCTCTTTCTAATTATTTTTCTTTCCACTAGAGTGGAGACATTTAAAAAAAAATTTAAAAAAGAGTATAAAAATATAGAAGAAACATAGATATTGCTACCAATATTTTTTTCCTTCTCCTTAACCTCTCAGTCTGCACAAGATTCACAGCTTCTATTTTGTGAGGATTACTGGGATGATGAATAAATGCTATGAAGTTCATTTCACAGTTTTCAAGTCTTCCGTTGGAGTCATTTGGATTTGCAAACTTTCACAGTACTTTGGCAGCGCTGCCAAGGTATTTTTGTCCAAGACAGATACCTTTCTATGGCAGCATTATTTCAGTCTTTCCTTACACTGACTCACAAGTGGCCAGTAGGACAAAGACCTTAATGTGATCTATTGAGTTTGTCCTTATCCACTTGGTGCATTATTGGACTGTGAGAACTGTCCAGGTTCCAAACAAAGGCTTGAAACCAGCCTCTCGTGTACTCTCAGCCCTGTTAAACCACTGGAGCTAATTTCTCATGACTCTACTAAGAATTTGGAGTGATGGACTGGGTCCCCACACACCTGCTCCTACGAGAAATCTCCCCAAAGTAAATGCAGTCTGAATCAGAAAGCTCTGAATAAATACACCAGGATCTGTGGGAGTACTGAGTTTCTCTCCATCTTTCTTAGGATGCAGATGGTCCCCAGGAACTCTCCATGGGTGCTTCTGAACCAGCAAACCCCACAGGGCCCTGAATCCAGAGATCCCAGCTGCAACCAGCTCTTTAAGGTGAGATCTTTCCTCTCCCTTCCCACATAGATGTCCTTGGATGGGTGACAGCAAATCGAAGTACACTTCAAGCAAATTCCTGATGTGGGAAGAGGACCCTGGAGCATGTGGTGGGGGCTCTGCCAGTCAAGTGTTGATGTCTCCCTTATCTTCTATAGAATAAATTAGACCACTGGCTCAGAGGTGACTTCTAGCAGTGCTTTAAACAATTTTAGCCAGGCAGGTGATGTGAATATGTATTATTTACTAACGTTTTTTCCAGCTCAGTTTTTTGACCTCTCCCCAGACTGACCCACTGTCATGCTTAATAACATCAATATGCTTATTTTGCCTTCTGAAAATACATGTTCTTTATAATACAGATTCACAGAAATCCTGTTTTAGTACTGAGAGAATTTTACTATAGTGCTAGTTGTATGCTGGGGTACCCAGAGGCTGTGGAAGCAGTCTAACATTATTGTTTCAATCCAAGTAAATATGATAAGGACATGAAGAAACCTGTTAGCTAAGAACCTTGAAAACACATTCATGGACTTGCTTTCTGCTAGAGCAAATCTAAAACAATGTATCCAATGATAGTTTTGTATTGTGATCAGTGGAAATACCAGAAGAAACCTGTGGCTTTTCAGCCCTTAATTAAACCATAGGTGCTTCTTTGTTTCCCCTTCCTATGTATGTATTGTTTTTACCAAGGATGGAAAGCCTAAAATGGTTCAGGGCTGTGCTTTGTCTCAGAAAAGGCTCTGCCCTGGCACTCTGGGGGTGGTGGCAAGCCTGTGGTTTGCTGGGAATTAGCTTAGTGCACTTGCTGGGCCTGGGAATCAGGCACTGGAACTAAGGCGATAGACCATTCAAGGGTTTCATTCTGTAAGGTTCAGGGAGCCTCCTGCCAAGTGCCTGCTTTTAGTGCATTTTGGAGGACTTCAAAGAGCACCAGGTTTGCAGGGAAAAGCTGAAAAAAAAAGAAAAAATAAACAAATCCTAATGCAAATGCATTGCTTCCTGTCAGCTTTGCTAAGTAGGGACAGCATGGTACAGCTCATTGTTGATGAGGAGAACTCAGTTTTCCAGCAGTACCCCTTGTACTTTTTTTCAGGCAGGGAAAGGATCTATTTTCTGTTTCAGCTTTTAAAATATGGTATGTAAGAAGGACTGCATTTCTTTTCTTAGGCTGCAAGACACTGTATGTTCCATCTAACTACTATTTATGCAAAGTGTCGTAAATTTGCTTGATTCACAAGTGTATTAAAAATGCAAAATTATTTATTTCTGAGATTAAGTTAAAAAGAAAAATAAGGCCAAAAAAAGGCATCCTGGAAGAATTTCTGGGGCATAAGTTCCCTCCCTTACATTTCATGCAGGGGTGCTTTGTGGAGCTGTGAGCCTTGGCTCATCCCTCCAAAGCCATGCTTGGATGCCAGCCCATGTGGAGAAGAGTTTAGCTATCTCTGCCACACAGTCCTTCACACGAGGAGGCTTTGCTGAGTGATTTGAGAGGGTAATGAAGGAGAGAGTGAAATGGGCAGCACCAGCTGAAGTGTTTGGTAGGCAAGGGAGAAACACACACCCCAGCTGAGAGGCTGTAAGCACAAAGAGCTGATTCCTCAGGTTTCCCTTTTACCTCTGCTTCTAAAGAGCAGCATGTGGTGTTTTAGGAAGCTTGCAGTAAGTCTGTCAGACTCTGTAATGTTTTATCCATCTTCAGGAAAACACGAGCCAAAGGCCAGTCTTTTCAGGAGGGAATCCTGTGTGGCATCAAAGGATCCGTGGTTCAGGTCACAGGTGAAAAATCCACACTCCCCAAAAGTGTGATTATCACTTGTTCCATTCTCTCTGGTGTAGAACCTTCCAAGACTTAGAGTTGGTTTGTTCTCTGTTTTGTTCAGTGTTTTCCCTTATCGGTTACAAACTCATGGAAAGCCTTGGCTAATCTAGAGTGTAACACAGTCGAGGGTTTTGTTTATCCATAACGATTTATTAAGCTGTGCAAAGATAGTGCTATTCTAGAAGATGTTAGACTGTTTTTCTTCCTAAAGAGTAGAAAATGCAAATGGCTTAATACAATCAGCTGTATCTGCTTAGACTTGCTAAATCATGAGGAGTCATGGTACAAAACAACGCAGCTGTCTTCCAGGCAACACTAAATTTATTGTACACTGATGCCAGGTGACAATGGAATTGCAAAGGAAGTGCTTAGTACATCAAAAATTAATACCTAGAGAGTCCTTTTTTTTTATGGTGATGATTATAAGTGTTCAGTCTATGTTTGAACATAATCTGCTCAGAACAGCAGTTTACTAAATGTACTGGAGATTATTGAACAAATACAAGTTGAGGTCACGTTTGGGTTTTCATTGGGCAAATAACTATCATTTTCTTCTCAATCAAAAATAAAATTGCAATGTTTCAGGAGGGACTTGGACTCGGTGCATACAAATGGGAAGTTAATACCTGGGCTCTGAGCAATTCAGAGCTATGCAGAGGAAAACAAGCATGTGACACTGTACTTTCCTTAGTTATGAGAAGTATTATTTGACTTCAGGAGCTGTTACTTAAATATTAAAATGGTGAGCAAACACTGTAAGAGGTGGCAATGCTACTGAGTCCCACACAGGGATGGACAGCTGCCTTAGTATAAATACACACTGACCTACAAAGGTGATAAATAGGAGGGAGGGAGGAATTCAGCCTCTCTCCATGAAGGGCTGACTCAGAGTCCCTCCCAAGCCTTTACAATGTTCACTTCAAATAGAAGAGTTTCACAACCTCTGCTTTATAATCCATTTGTTATGTTCTTATGATGGACCTGTTTTATTTCAAGTAACAGATTAGTTATAAACATTTATTTTTAGCAATGAATCACACTTCTGGGCACACTCAACCAGAGCTCGTGTATGGTGTGTCCAGTACTCTGTGTGCAGCTCTTTGCATCAGCTGAAAAATGTACAGTTCAATCAATTGTAACCATAGCTATATACCAGGAGGGCTGTTTGACCCTAAATCTGAAGAAATCATCCTGACTTCATTTGTTTATTATTTCCAATTTCACAGTCTCATGCAAAATGCAGGAGCTTATTTTAGTGCAATCATAACATTGAATTATTTTTTTCTAGACATACTCTTTGCTAATTTGTGATGCAGTAAATTTTTTTTTCAGTCACTTTTGTGTCTTTTGCCACAGCTCCTCATATGCATTTACATACAGACCCAAAGGAGCAACTATTAGAACTGGAAAAGCAGTGGCAGAATTGTGGGTGGCATACAGTGCACCTTGATTAATTAGGGTGAAGTGCAACTCAGTCAAAGTGCAAGGGAAGTATAAAGAGGGTCACTAACTGTGTTTGTGTTAAACTATGAATTTCACTCCTCACTTTTGCCCCTTCTGATCTGGAATTTCTCCTGCCTGTGTTACTCAGGAGATAATGTCAATGCAGGGCAGGACATTAATGAGACTGGCCCCTTAGCTTTGAGGTTTGACTTTTTTCCCTGCCAGCCTCCTCGTAATGATGTGACAGTTTGTTGCTACAGGAAAGAGACAGAGCTGCATCTCTGGTAAGTAAAGGTCAGAGCCCTGGGCTGCATGGGCTGCTGTGCTGATCACAAAGAGAGGGGTGATGGCTGCTCTGTGTTAAGAGTGGCCTCACAAAAGAAATGTATTTGAAATAACAATGGTTTGAAGCAGCATGTTACTAACCTCCAGTTCTGGATACTAGAAAAAAAAATCCCAAGTCCTTGAATATTTAATGATAGCTGAACAAACTTAGAATGACCTGAGGAAGATGGAAAGTCGCAGAAGTTAATGCTCCCAAAATACAGCAGAGCTCAGTAGTCCTTAAAAGCCATTAAAGAGCTTTTACCATCTGTTAAGTAATTACCCATCATCATTAGTTATTAGAAGTAGGAAATGATGTAAAGGGCACAAACATGATAGAACAGCCAGATTCTTGTGGGTTTCTTGAATGAGGTCATAAAAAACTGGGTTATTAATACTGAAATAAAAATGAAAAATATTTACAGGCAGTGTTGTAGCTGCTCTGCTTCAGAAAGGAAAGCATTGCATTTTTCCTAGCAGTAAATATTTAGCTCAAGTCTTGCACTTGTTACTGGTATGAGATGAAATTCATTATAATGTTCATCTCCACAAAACAACATAAGATGAAGAAGATTTAAGGTTTCTAAATTCAATGCATTATAGCTCAGCTAAAGTCAATTATGGAAAACTCAGTTTGAGGATCACAACTTGGACCAGATTAAAAATAAGTAACCAGAAACCCCTAAATCCGTGTGTGCTTTTAAGCTGCATGATTCTACATGCAAACATATGCAGACATTATTACTTATATATCAATATGGGCTTCGATTTCCCTAATTCTAATTTCCTTCCCCCCCCCTTCTTTGACAAAATAGGTTCCCTAAAATATATTTTTTCAAGGTATTTGCTGCATATCTTTAAACATTCTGCAAGAATTCAAGTCTATAGGACTGAGGTTGCACAGGGATCCTTGGGTGTATATACTTTGCCATTTTTTAGTCTTACTTCCTTCAGCAAGTTCATTCTACTGCAAGTTCATAATAAACATTGGAGTTATGTAAATGCATAAAAGCTCTGTTCTGGACAACTTTGAAAATGTGCTCTCAGTCATTTTTCATTGAGTGGTTCAAAGTAACTTCCAAAAATGATGTAGTTTTTTATTAAGGGAGGATAATTCTATATCAGTCAAGAAAACTCATTCGGCTTGGGGTTATTTTTAATGTATTTTAATTTGGGTTTTGATAGTTGTACCTATTTCTTCTTGGATTCTTTGCTGGACAAATCCTGGCAGAGCCATCATTGGGCCTCCCATAAAACCAAAAATGGTTGCAATGAGCAGAGCTGTGGACAGAGGGCAGCCTGTGGGGCTGAGTTTGCCCGTGCTGCAGCAGAGTGCATGTGGAGAAAATACCTTTTCCTTGGCAAAATTCCTTGGCTGTTTGTGAAGAATCAAAAAGGCCCACAAGTAGCAAAGGATGAGCTGCATTGAGGCACACAGATGACCTGTCCTGAATGTGTGCTTTGACAGAAATGTTGAGAAACTACTGATATCCAAAGCAAATAGTGCCCAAGCGAGCAGCCCACCCTGGCACAGGCAGAATAGAAATAAAAGAAACTGCTGAACTATCTAGAAATCAAAGAGCAAGTCGTGTCCATGCTGTCCAGGCTAACCCTGGTTTATGGCTGCAATAATAGGATAACGCTGAGAAATGGACAAATATTGTAAATAAAAAAAAGGAGACTTGGGAAATTGCTGTGGTGGATGATCAAGAAAGTAGTTCAGTAAATACTAAAAAAGGGGAATTAGGACAGCAAAACCAGGGCTACTGGGGTAAGAGAGCTCAGGGTAAGCTGTGTCATGGAGACACAAAGGATGAACATGGAAAGGTGAACAAGGTAAAGAAAGGAGAAAAAGCTGGTGCTGCTCCAGGGCTCCTTTCAAGCAGTTCCATGACTGATCAATGCAGTTGTTCACACCATGATCCTGTCTGATTTGCTTTTCCATCCAGGAGGGAGATGGTGCATCTTCCCTGGCCTCAGAGGATCCCCATGAGCTCATCCTGGCACTGACTATGGATGGGAGCAACTTGGGAAGCAGAGCATCACCTGTCCTTTGTGACCCTCTGCACGAGGCTGGTGGATCTGTGGCTGTAGAGGTTAAAGGACTGCAATGTCTGCATGTGTGTGTATGACCTTCTTCCTTTCTGAGGATCCATTGCAAAATCTAGGGAATGATATTGAACTATTTGGCTTCTTGGAGTAATTTCTCCTGGTGCAATTTCTTTTTAATATGTGAAGTGTGCTATATATAAAATGTAACACATATTAAAAAAAAAAATCCACGATTTTATTTCAGTTTTGGCAGCTGTAAGTCTAAACATTTAGGTAAAGAACAGAGGCATTAGGTTTGTGTTGCCAAAATCTTACTCATAAGGTACCTTATCCCATTATTTTTTCCCGTCTATTTTGTCTCTTAGAGATTATTGCAGCAGCTTAAGAGTTTGATTTATTTCCACCAAGGCACAAGAAGAGAATGTGCAAAGTCAGAACGGCTTAAAACCACAGTCTTAACTGCTGAAATATTCTATTTATGAAAATACTTTCTGAATTTATGTTCAAAATGCCCCGCCTGATTTGCTGAAGGAGGAGGAAGAGAGAGCAGGGGATTTTTCTCTGTCAGGTCTCCACAAGTACTGCTCTGTTGAATATTTAAATGTGGCATTTGAAGTCAGTGCATATTGTTATAAGCTTTTTTTTCCGGGGAACGACAATCTCTGAAAGATTATGTTTGCCTTTTTATTAGAGTGAAAACAAAAATATCAAACAAGTACAGAGGTATATTTTAATGTAAGTTGGTGTTGTTTTCTATTTTCATCAAAAATTTTTTGTGAGTATCTGTCCTCTCTGTTGCTTCAAACCCCAGCAGCACTTTTGGTAGATACGCTAAGGGCAGTGTGTTTTCTGGATGATGGGGGTGATGAAGAAACCTAGAATAAAGACAGCGCTTGCAAAAGTGAGCACCTTTTATCTGTGTTCTGACACCTGACTAAAAGCTGGACTGCACAGTCCTTGAGTACCCAAGGCCATCGTGTAGAGGCAGCTTCATTCTGCAGAATTGCTGTGTTGATGTGGACAGCTTCATCTGCTCTCAGACTCCCCCTGTACCTGAAACACGTCTCCAGTCCATAAATAATGGTGTCTCACTGGCACAGAGCCTCAGTCCTGAAGGCTGATTTATGGACCTTCAGCAAGAGCAGGCCAGCCCTTGAGGCTGGAGACTCACCTCTCCATATTTTAATATCCAGGGGGATATAAGAGTGGCAGAGCTGAAACACTGACCTTCTCATGCATTGTAATATATCAGTTAGATGCAATTGTTGGGTTAATATTGGGAAATCAGCTACTAGCAGAAGGTTTGCTATGAAATAAACAGAAATTTAGCATGCCTGAAAATGGAAAGAGAGCTCAAGAACCTGTGTGTCACAGCCTCTGTACGCTTAAAGTCCCTTTGATATAAAAAAATGTGCAAAAATAACTTCGGCTTGGGTTTTTGTTTTGTTTTGTTTTTTCTAGAAAAAGTGGAGACAGGTTACCTGAGCAATGGTTGAGAACTGTAACCAGGGCATCTCAATGGCTTTTGAAGGTAACAAAATGTATATGGGGTGAGTGAATCTGTGTATTGGTACCAGCACCAAATCCCTCGATACTTAGTAAGTGAGAACCTTCAGTATGGTGAAAGCTGTGACAGTGTGGTGTGACAGTTAAAAGGCAAATATCAAAGTAAAATAAATCTCTGAACAAACTGAACTCTAAATAATTAAAACTCACAAAAAGTGTAAGAAGTGAAGCAGAAATAATTGTTGGTGCTAATATTTAAAAGCTCTAAAATGCCTGCATGTGTCCAGGCATCATTTTTTTCCTAAGATGTAAGATTTCACATGACAGAAACTTATCACCCTCAGAGCGGTATTTTTGGAATTGCTCGGTGTCTAATCAATTAGTGATAGTGGTTAATAATTGCAAGCCTGACGCCTGGAAATAAAATCCATGTGAGTGCTCCTGCTGTGGGCTGTGGGCTGGGCAGGTTCGAGGTGGAAGGTGATGAGACCTTCAGTGCCCAGCAGATGCCCATGCTACCCACTCCAATATGCTTCTAATCACATCTATAACTTGCTTTCTATCCCTACTAGCAAGGATTTGGATGGGTCAATGGGAACACAGAATCCCAAACAGTAAGTGGTCCCCTGGATTTTAACCCAGAGCCACAACAGCCATTTCCCTCTATAAATCTATAAATATTGCTACAAGCCTTCTGTTGTTGCTTTATGTTTCTGGGTTCTCTGGTAAAGGGGTTTTTTTAACACTGTAAAAATAGGAAGAACGCTTTGGGTTAAGATGATGGTGTAGCCAACAAGGATTTGTGGAGGAATGAGGGAGAGCAGCGGCGCTCTGTGACAGCAGAAATAAAAGCACAGGCAGGGAACCACGCTTCAATTCATATCCACCAGAAACAACTAAAAGTCAGGAGCTGCCCCATGCAGACTCAAGGGCTGCCACCCATGGAGCGAGAGAGCCCTGGAGCTGCACAGGGCACAGCTGTGGAGGGTGAGCTGGGGACTCACGCTGTGCTTGAGAGGGAAGGAGATGTGGGGAAGCAGGGAGTGAAGTTTCTGAGCATTGCATTTTGCCATGATTTGTTCAAGATGGGCTGCTCACCCATGAAGCAGAATATAGCTGCTTTTCATTTCTTTTTTTTCTTTGTTTTTTTTCTTCCTATTGCTGTGGAGCTTTTCTGTCAAGTCACTGAACTGAATCAGCCCCCAGCAAGGTCAAACAGGGGGTACAGGCAGCCCAGAGAGGGCTTCTCAGAGAGGGACACAATAGAGGTATAAGGACGGAACAGGGAATGGGAAGAGTTGTGAGTCTGGTGTGTTTGTGCCTCTTGCTCCTGAGCCTGGTGGTGCAGAGGCTGTGTTGGTAGCCTTGCAGCTGAGGCCTCCAGGTCCTGCTGTGAGTGTCAGTGGCTTCAAAGCTGTCAAAAGCTGTTGTGAGCGAGGCGGGCCTACGTGGCATCCACAGCTCCCATCCCAAATAGGTCTGCTTGAACACTTCCTGACCTCTGTTAAGAGAGGGCCAGAGGAGACATGGTGTGCAGTATTTACCATGATTGCAGCCACTGCTCTGGTATCTGTGTGTTCCTCTGCTTGTTAATCCACGCTCCCCTCACTGTTGGTTTAAATACCTGTGTGTGACATTTGAGGACTAATGGAGCATGCCGACCCGGGAGGAGCCTCTGAGAGCTTGTCCGATATGATCCGCATAAATCAGAGCCTATTCATTCCTGCACATGATCCCTTGCCTGCCTAGACGTGGCTTCTGTAGCAAAAAATAGAGATAAGTAGCAAAAGCTGCTCAAGGAGAAGCCTCATTGTACGTGTTACGACAGTCAGGAGAGGGATTAATCCTGGCAGTGGTTCCCTTGTGTTTGTTAAAGCAGATGATGTGCAGTGACAATGGCAGCTGCTCCTTTCCATAGTGCTGCTGAGGAAACCCGACCTGCCTGTTCCTCCAGAGGGGCGGAATGCATCACTCCTAGCTCAGGTGTGATCCAGCTGCAGGTGACAAACATTCCTGTGGCACCATAAACAACGCAACACCTTATTAACTCACATTTCCAAGAGTCTTCCTGGAGGAACGTGAAGGCTGTACACTTACAGTGTTCCTGAGAACAACACAAACATGTCCCCATATTCTTGGGATCAGCAGCCTTTCCTGGAGTAGGTGGCTAAGCCCTTTCTTTATACCTTTTTCTTTATACCTTCTCTGCAGAGAAGGAGCAAGGCTTTTTCCCTGCCTCATTGAGTGTGTTGGTTTAGTGCCTTTTAGCTAAGGCAAAAGAGAGCTCCTACCATTCAGAACAGCACTCAAATTGTTGGGCTACTCCAGGAAAAAGTATTTCTCAATCACTTCTTTTGAACCTGCTGCGTTTGACATACAAGTGCTAAACATGAGTGGAACAAGTGGGAGAAAATAAAAGAGCTTTGATTTCTTGAGGCTGGTGATGAATGGTGGTGATGATGGGAAGTCTGGGCTAATTGTATCTATGCTGGGGACTTTTTCCCTTCCTTTTTTTTCCCCCTTTCTTTCTCTCTTTCATCCCATAATTGAACAAGCTGCTAAAGGAACCTTAGGACTAAATATTGAACAAAAGGGTTCCTGAGTAAGTGTCGTGGCTAATGCACCAGAGAGGTGTGCTAGTTTTCCCTATGCTTCTGGTGTTCAGGGAATGCTCCTGATAGAGGTTTGACTCTCCTGTCTGTAAACATAGAGCTACGAGGAACAGGAGGAAGGCTGGAGAGGCACTTTGCCTGCACATCAAGCTGGTAACCCTTTCTGGATTGCACAGATCCACTCTGGGAGCAGAGAGTGAGGCTGTTTAGTCCTCTCTGCAGAGGGGATTCCAAGGGAACAGCCAGTCTTGCCTACAGTATTCACTACATAAAGCTGACTTGCCATCAACAAAGACTAGAGGAAAAGAAACATAATAAGGAATGTGAAGAGACAGCCATGCTGTGATGGAAAAAGCCTTTAAAAGTACTTACATAAAAAGCGTGAGCTTCTATGCATAGTTAGGGTCCCTGAATGGATTAATTAAAAACAAAGAAGTATTTTCTGTCAGAAATCTATCAAAAGTAAAACCAAAATGTAATCAGATTCAGCTTTTAGATAGAAACTGACTGTGCACCAATAAATATTTTCCCTTTTTACACTTTACAGAACAGCTAGAAGAATGTGAATAACAAACACCATCAACTCCCCTCACTGTCATCCATACTGAAGTACTTTGCTGAAGCAAAATGTTAAGATGGAAGTTGGGACTGGACATTTAAAGACTTAAAATTTACTGAATGTTCTCCCCAAATTGATTGTAAGTAACCGTACCCTCACTGAGTGCAGAATGTGAAGTGTGTGAGCAGCCCAAGGAGCAGCACAGCTGCAGTGCTTCAGACAGGCTGTGTACCTTCAGCTATTGCCAGGGGAAGGCCTTTGGCTTGTCAGAGCAGTTTGTATGTAAACTGAGTGAGGTTATTTGTGTTTCAGTGTTACTTAGAAGTTAAACAGCCCTTTCAGACAGAAATTTTAGTCAAATCAACACATGCATTCCACCCTCCTCCCAATGGGAAAGCAGTTAGAAAAGCAAGGAGAGCATTCCCAAACAGCATTGCTTAACAAGCAGGTCTGAAGTGTTTGCTTTTTTTTTTCTTTTTTAATCTAATAATGATACTGACTTGATGATTCTATTGTCTTTGTATTTCACCTACTCATGGTTTAAGCATAGACAATAGTGCATGAATTCTCTATTTTGTGACAGTTCATAAGAGTGTTGCTATTGTTATTTTTTTCCCGTTGCATAGTGGGGGAAGATGCAGAAGAGAATATATTTTCCTGCTCATATCTTGCTTATTCTCAAGAGCTCAGTAAGAAGGTTCCAGAAGTACAAATGTAAAGTTGCAAGCATCACTTAGCAGGATCTTTCTTAGCTAATTTCCTGAATATCCAATCTGATTGCACTGCCAAGGAGGGGGCTGGCAGTTATACCATCAGGAATGCAGGATTCTGTTAGTTCAGTCAGACCATGTTCTGTATGGATACAGCAATGCCTGGGTGAAATTCTGCAGCTCATGTTGTTCAGGAAGTCTGGAGAGCAGGTCTTAGTGGCTCACTAAGCTCTTGAGATGCATTTTTGAGTATCTGTCAGTCGGACTGGAAGTCAGGCTCCCAGAGGATGAGAAGCACACAGATAGTTGTCCTTTTGATTGTTTTTTTTCTTAATGTGTAGTTTAGCATCATGTGAAAGATCTGTTGCAGAGCATGAATCTTCCTCTCCAGGGCAGCTGTGATTGTCTCTCTTCAGTTTCCTCTTCTATGCACTTTGGAACTCCTTTGTGTAAGAGGTGAGCACTTGTAGCTGTCAGTGGTTCTTATGAAGGAAATTAACTTTTGCCCATGATTGATATTCCATTGAAACACCACCTATGAAAAGAAAAGAGAGGAAGAGAAGAAAGGGAGCTTGCACTACACACAATAGGTACTCCTTAAGTCTAATAAAACTTTAAAAAAATGGTGTCTGTCTTGTTCTAAGATATGGTTTGAAAAATCACTGTAAATCAAATGAGTTGCACCTGGAATTTCAGTCAGATTTTCAAGGGAATTCTTATGTAGTATCTTCATATGCTGTGGAGTTGTCATGTGATAATAAGTGAATTTCTCAGCACATTAACTACCAGGAGTGTTACACTGCCCATCAGTGCACCATTTCTCTCCAGTTCCCAAAAGAAATGCCACTCTCTAATGCCCTCTTTTCTCATCACTAGGTTTGTTCAGTGCAGTATTGACTCGGAAATGCTTCCTTTTGACTTTTGTGTCTTGCTTCTTGGAGAGCCTGTCAACAAGAGTGGACTTAACAGTCTACCCTGGTAAGTACCGTTGGCTGCCACTGTTACTGTCATGCTCTAAGCTGGATAACTCTGTTTCTGTCCCTTTGTAGAAACAGATTTGTTTTTCAGGTCTTTTGTCCCTTGAGACCACCGTGCTGTAAATGTGAACAGTGCTCTGTGTATTTATGCATGCTCGTGTCCCAGAGCCTAGAAGCAGAATTTCCTGTAAACATTTCCAAGTTTGGAACAAAAACAGCTTTTCACATTAAAAGCTTCTTTTTTATATTTGCAAGAAATCTGTGTCTGAGCTGGATGTGCTCAGGCAAGTGCACTTCATTAGGTAATTCTGCTCTCAACTGTGTGCTCATGGACCATTCCCGTTTAACCTCAGAGAAGGATGTGCACGTGTGAAGTCAATGAGCTCTTGCAGTCCTAGGAGTCATCCTTTTGGAAACTATTAACAGCCACAATAACAGATATAATATTTTTAAAGCTGCTTCCTGAGGTTAACAGCTAAAGGCCATTTGAGATCCCTGCTCCATTTTCCATTATATCGTACTTAAAAGAGCGGTGTGATGTCCAGCCCCCTGGAGAGATGTGTGCCAGCCACAATAACCACAGCTGTTAAGTTTGTCAGGGAACTTTTTTTCAGGAATGAAACTATCCAATTATCAGGAAAGGTACCATATTGGTACTTAGTACAGATACCCACTGTAGGTAAGTTTGTAGTCATAACATTGCAGCACAACAATAAACCAATTAACAAGCTGTTGTTCCTCTCTTCCTCTCTTCCACTCCTATTTTTAGGAATAAGTAACAGAAAGAGAAGAGATCCTGAATATTCCTTTCATTGTGTTTTAAAGGCCATGAACATGTTGCAGTGTTCAGCACACCACAGGCAGTGGTGATCCTGTGAGCTTCTCTCCTGCTCCAGGGTTTATGTGACATAGGCTGGGCTAATGGCTTACAGCAAGGAGTAGTAAGCTTCTACACTAAAGGAAGAAAACAACAGGTAGTGTGTGTGTAAAGAATATTGACTTTGCTGGTGTCATTGGAACTGTGTCACTGCTGGGTGGTGGCCAGCCAGTCTGCTTACATTTTTAGATGCTGACGGTGCTGTAGACCCATTTACAATGCCAATGATTTGGCTTTTGTCTGTTTAAAAGATGGCTGAATACTAAAGAACAACCAATTCCAGCGACCTTTTAAAACTGCAGGTTATCTTTAGCTGGCAAAAAATAAGTCCACACTTTGAAAATCCAGAGCTATTGTCTTCCTACAGAACAAAAAACGTAAGAGCATAAAAAATCCAACCCTGTATTCCTCATCTTATTCTGTGGACTTATTCTTAAACATGCAAGACCCCACACATTATTCCTGTGAGTGCTTACATCTGACAGTCTCTTTTGTAATATGTCTGGTGTTACAGTTCTTCTCTTTTTAATAATGACCACCTTTTATTCAGAAATAGTTGGGCTACAGCGACCCAGTCTATTTTAGATAACAAAGGCTGTGCTTTTGAAAGCTGAACTGTGTGAATGCTTTTTAAATCTCTCTTTTTAAAAGAGAAATCTTGATATTCTCAAAAACTTTAGGTCGTACATTTGCTATAACAAACCACATGCTACTGATGTGCTGTTTTTTTTTTTTTATTTTTTAATAAAATGTTTTCCAAATAAATGGCAAAATTCCCCATGGACACTAGAGGAGTGCTAAACATCTGGCTTGTCTCTGTAGACTGAACCATGCAGAATCTGAAATATCTGGTTCGATGCTGTGCCCACCTCCCAATTATACTCAAAACATGAGCTTTTCTTGGAGAATATTTGGTGAAAGCTTCCTTCATTGCTTTAAGCCAATTCCCATGTGGATATTGCTCCTTCAGATCAATGCAAAATTATTCAGATTAAAAAAAAAAGTGAAGTTGTCAACATTTGTGTACAGAACAAAATACTGCATTGCAATTACAAGTGTGGGACAAGGAAAATTCCAACAGCATGTCATACGCTGTAACTCTAATTCCCCCCCCGCCATTTCTAACTTCAGTAGAATATTCTCTGAATTCTCTACTTCGTTTTTCCCTAAGAAAAAATATTTCTATTATTGAGTTCAACCAACAGTTCTCTCTTACCTAATCAGGCAAATGCCTCATCTAAGTACAAAACACACCCTACATATAAGTAAGATCTTGATTTTGGTCCCCATTTCAACAGCTTTTTGTCATGTGATTTGGTAGAGAAAGGTAAGAGAAGAGTTTCTAATGACAAAGTTTAGGAAAATTTAGGAAAAAAAAGTCCAACAACTGCTTTTTTTCATGTTTACAAGTGTTGTTAAACCATTACCAGGTTTAAGGGTTTTCATGGCCTTGTGCTGCTCAGTTCTGGCTTTCAGGCTGGTTTTGCCCTTCTCCAGAGCTGGAGACCCTTCCATGTACATCATTCCACCACCTACCAAAATACAACTGGATGTGCCCTGGGGTCGGGAGGGTTTCTGAAATCATCTTTACCATTCATCCAAGACACGATGCTTTTTTTGCTGTATCACATTAATTGCATGAAAAGGCAAATGCACTAAATTGCAGCTGACACTGACCCGGTTCACAAGTGCCAGGGACGTCTCATTTGATCTGTATTCATAGGAAAGCTCATGTGTAATTTTATAGCAAACATGTATTCTGTAAATTATAAACCCAACAGCAAAAATTATCTGCAGCAATAGGATCTTTAAAAATCTTCTCAAAGAGACTCACTGAATTACAAATTCTCTGCAGTTGCATTGTCTTCTGATTCAATCACACAGATTAATGTGATCCATTGCTCTTATCTGCACCGATTTTATTGCATTATATGTATGTCATGAACATGGTTTGTGGTTGAAAAGGGAATTGTACTGCCACAGGATGACAATGAAAAAGCATAATTAAGAGACGAGTCATGAACATCCTTTATTATGGTCTAACAGCCATGCTAATAGTCTCGCCTTACATTTATGTGTAAAAGGTACTTCAAGAGGCAATGTCTTATGAAATAAATTTAATTTTGACTTTAGGATGCTGTTATAACTTACATAGCCTGTAGATGACATAAAATGGTTGTCTGCCATATACCTCAGCTGAGAGACACAAATAGAACCCTGACTGGAATCTTGACTGGGGTCTAACTTTTAGCACCTGGCAAAATGTTTTTTTTCTGTTTAAAGAGCTTTTCACCTTTGTTTGCAGTGGGGGCATTATTATATAAATGGTGACAAGAGGTTTTCACACTGATTATACATGTGCAAAACCCCCATACGTTCAGCCAGAACATCCATCTCCTGGAAATATGGTGCTGGAGAAGGGAGAGAACTGGTGTAGGTATGAACCCCATACCATCACTTTTGAAAGGCACTTTTGTCTGTCCTTCCACCCATCAGTTCATAATCTAGGGAATCCTGAGAGCTTTTTTCCCCCTCTGTTTCCAGTGCCTGTGGAAACAGAAAAGCTGAAGAAAGGTGAATGACTTCTGCGTGAAATTTCCTTCCAGGGAACTAACTGCAAATTGCAGTGGTTATTGATACAAGTAATTCAAGTCTAATCACGGAAAAGTAAGAACAAACATTTATTTTGCATCCTACAGTCCATGTTGGGCTAGAAAACAAGAACCCTTTTTCTTTTGTTGGCACTTGTTTTCATTTTCTTGACTTTGTTATTTATTTTAAAAAAGTAATGGAAAAAGGGAAGCCATCTTAGGAAAGAGAAAATCTCTCTTGTCACCTGGGATATGGAGATTCAAAGGTGAAGTCCAGGGTGAAAAATGGGCAGAGAAAGGGCTCCCATGTCTGAGACAGGTACCTCTACCTGGGATGTATGTGATGGGCCGCTAATTTCCCAAGCTTTTAGCTGGGAGTTCCCCTATGTGGGTAGAGCTTTACTCCTGCCTGCTTATGGTTCTGGATGTTCAGTGTCAAATTGGACAGTATATTCCATTTCCTGCATTAATGTAGGTCTTCTCTTTGTTTCAATCATGCCTTATGCCCTTGGGAGCAATTGAATATACAGTTTTGAAATCATCCATTTCCCACATCCAAAATGTTTTTGGGCAGCTGGGTTCAGTGCTTTCATTTAAGCAGCAATTTTATGTTACAGATGGAAAACAGAATGGTGAAAGTACAGTTTCCAGTAGGGTTCTGCTGAACTTGAATGTGAATGAAAGGACAAATTGTGATAATCTTATTCTTAGCAAAAGTTATTCTTCTCCAAGCCATAGGATGGTATTTAATACAAGCAGTAGCTTCTTGTTCTGATCTGGCACTGATGGACTTTTCTGTTTGAAATCAGATGGAAAAAACTTGTACTGATCCTACCATGAAATGCTTAATTACCTTGTAACAGGCAAAATAATCACTCTATTGTTTTCTTTGGAATAGATACATATTTTAAATAGCATTCACCTTTAGTTGTGTTTTGCTAATTTTGTGTACTTCTGTATTTTCTATATGAGTCTTACTGACTGACCAAGATTAGCAGTGCAGTATTGAGCAAGCTTCCCTTCCAACAGCGTTTTATTTTTGTTTAGCAGTTTTTACTTTGTAACCAGTCAGTCTGTAATTCTGATGAGCTGCGTCAAAGGCTCACCATGGCAGATTCTGTCTTCCTGACGTTTTTGGAACTGGTGTGCTCCAGAAATAATGGTGAGGAGTTAAAAATGCCATCCGAGAGGACTCCGTAACAGGCAGCTACCTAAAGAGACTGCAGTCCTCATTAATACAAACAGGAACAGCATTTATTAAATTTGAGAAAAACTAGAAGCTGACTATACTTTGTATTTGATGCAAGTAATTATGTGTATTACTTTGATAGAACAGCTTTGACAGGCTCCTCAGATGGTTTAAACAGAATCGTTATACGCATATCTGACTCTGTTACTGTTAAGAGGCTCAGTTGATTTATTAGTGCAGTATTGCCTTACACTTGGTTTATTCTTTGGACATGTTTCCGGAGGGTTTAGTTTCACAGTCTCTTGGGCATCACATTTTGTTGACTAGCCATCATCTAAACTTGGCCAAGAGCAATCAGATGAGCTTTCCGCCCAAGCTCTGTAAGCTACATCTGTTCTCAATAATTGACAACACAGAAATCCTCCCCCAAAACTCCTCCTTGGGGCATGTTGTATCCTCACTTGCCCTGCAAATTCATCAGTTACTTGGCTCTGCAGATCAGTCACCTGCCTTGTACATTATTTCAGCAAAACTTCCAGAGCTGTGGACGAGGAGATGTCGTTGGAGAGAACAGGGTGGCATCGTGAACAACAGGAAAACAAGACTGTGAATATCAGGAAGCATTTGGCAGTACTGATAGGATGCATCTCAGATAGCACAGGCCCACAGCAGTTGCCCTGCTTTTCCCATGAAAAAGCCATTTGGATTTCAGCTGGTCACACTTTCTGTGCAGTGTTTGTACCATCACAGTGTTCACATCCCTGAAGAGGGCATTGATGAAACTGTAAATCTTCAGTCACATTTTCTGTTTTCTACTACCATGAGACCTAGCCTAAGGAAGAGAAAAGGAAGTGAGTCACAGGGGAGCAGAAAAGGCCTTGGCTCTGTGTGAGCACTGCTCAGCAATAATGCAAACATGCCCAAATTATCAGCACTGTTTCCAGCACAAATCCAAAACACAGCCCCATACCAGGTACTGGGAAGGAAATGAAGGACCCCAGCCCATACCAGCACACTGAGGTGTTTGCATTGTCTCTTTCTACTTTTATTAATGGATTTTTATGTGACAGTGTGATGGCTGAAAAGCAACCTGATGCAGTGGCTACGTAAATTTGGAAACCTCTTCTTGAAATCTGTGGTATAAGCCGTGTACTATTGTGTGTCCAAATGGATTTAGTATATCATAACACTCCTAGAAAAACAAAAGGACAAAGAAGATGGGATTGCTAAGGGAGATATTAGATTTCATTTCACACTGGTAATAGTTTAGAGATGTGTGCTGAGCAAAATGGGATTCAATTCTGCGGCACTTTTCTTTTTTATTGCTGCTAAGTGATTTCAATATCCAGTCTAAAGTGATATTGAGGGCGTTCGATAGAACGGGGATGAAATCAGGGAATGCTGGAGGCTCAGAGGAGGCCACAAATCTCAGGTTGACTCGTGGAAGCCTTTCAGAGCCATCCCACCTGACCTTAACCTGCCTTATTTAACCTGGAGGCTGCTGGTAAGTACCTTGCAATGTGAGATATCGTCTGGAGTTAGAGGGAACTATGTGGCTCGATTGCATTTTGGACATCAATTGATGTTACGCAGTTATGGCTTTGGCCGTGAACTTACTGCCTTCAGAAACATTTATGGCTAAAAGTTTATTGCCCAGCTGTTGCTGCCTGATAGACATATCATAACTGGGAAATGGCTTAAACCCTGTAACCTCTCCGTTTATGGCAGTTGAAAGCAGATGAAGATTGCTACACAAACAAGGAGGAATACCTGTACTCCACAAGGCAATGGTCACAAATATTGTACTTGGGTGCCACTTCCCAAAGCCAAGGAGCCCCTTTCTGCTTGTGATTGACACATAGATAGAAAAGGTGAGTGTTCTTACTTGTTCTACATATTTTACTTTGTCAATGATCAGAGTAATTTCTCAGTTTCTTGAATTTTAACTCAACTGTTAAAAATGTGCTTTGTATAACAGCGTACAGTGCAGGATCCTAAATCAGATGATGATGGTAGGAGCCTGAGGGGCACAAGTGAAATTGTTGAGAATCTGTATTTTGGCTTCTGCAGGTTTTGGGCAAAGAACTGAGGAAGTGTGAAATGAGGGCAATGCAGAAAAACACATCAGACAAAGGCAGTCGCTCAGTAGGTGCACACATTAGGGAGAGTTTCACAAATCTGCTTTTGTTTTCAATGTAACAGGGTTACACAGAAAAACAAGTTTATTTTCTGCAAGAAAAGGCTCAGGAGCTACACTGTGTTGTCCTTGCTATGCTTTTGGAATCCTTTATATTTCAAAGCATCATCTCATTTTCTCTAACAAAATACTGAGTTGCTGATAAAGTGCCATGAAATTTAAAAAAACGTAACAAAAACAACCAAACTTTGAGAGGATTTTAAATCCATGTCTTGAGGTTAAACGCCCTTGGCTTTATTCTGGAACCAAATGCCTCCTAACTTATGTTAGCATAGACTATTTTGTACAATTTCTGTGGAGTTCTTGGAGAGCAAACTTCTGCTTTTGGTCTTCTCCTGTATCTAGCTGCATAATATTCTGGTTTAAAACTGGTTAGAGTAAATAATGCACAAAACCAGCCGTGGTTTGGTAAACCCTTCCTACGGCTGTATTCAGTCCATGTGCTGTATTTCCACTTGAGTGCATAAATTGTGCTGTCACTCGACTCGATGTGCAAGGGCCTGTAAGAAGGAAAATTGAGCTCTCAGCACTTCCTCCATTAAAAGTGCCTTCAGCAGCACAGTGTAATTTTGGCTAGACAGCCATGTAGCTTTCAACAAGTTTGCTTTTAAGAACCTTGACAGAGGAGGCAGACGAGCCCTCGTGCCTGTTCATGGCACTCCTGAAAGGCGTGGCAGGGGAGCAGGGCATTCCCACTTATCCTGCCTTCAGCACCACACAGCTCCGGCCATTAATGCTGGTTTCCCCACTAGGCCTTGATGTGAGCTGACAGCTCTGGCAGCAGACATGGCTTCTGCCTAGTCATCAATGATTGCTTCTAAAGCTTCATTAAATGTGCAGAGCACACCGACAGCGCTGTGCTCAGATTTGAAGTGGCACGGTTTCATTTTTTAATATGTGAGCAGATAATCTGCTTTGTGCTGAGATACTTTGCATACAGACTGTGTAATTATTTATTGGCTCCTATAGCATCCAGGGACCTCTTTTTTTAAGAAGCAGGATGCATTTGTAAATGTGTGTTGCTAGTATTATTATTTTTAATTTTCTCTTGGCAACTGAATTTTGTTCTCTGCTGCAGAGAATAATGAAACAAGATGCATTTGCTGGATTTTAGTTTACTTTAAAAAATCACAATGGCAATTTACATATGTTTCACCCTCACATCAAGATTTTCACTATTTACCATAACTGGATTAGATTCTAGTTAAGTGCAGAACTGACTGGAAAATAAACTGGCATCCTGATTTGCATTCATTCTGCACCAGTGGTTCCTCTGTCAGATTTGTTCAGTGTGGAAGATTTGGCCAAGAGCTGGGTTTGTGTATTACCTGTTACTGCAGGCAAAAGCCTCAAGTATGTTTTAGCCCAAATCCCTGATGTATATAAAGAATGACATATTGTTATACAGAGAATAGGAATATTGGAATTAATATGCACTTAGGGCTCAGTGTAAAAGAGGGTTGGAGGGAAGGTTTGTTCCTGATAGCCAGGAGCCCTCATTTATAGAGTGTGAAAATAGCTGCTGAATGGAGGGTGACCACAGCGTGTGATTTCCAGGTGGCTTCCTTATACCATTCCTGCCCTCCAAGGCAGAGGGGGCAGGTTTGGGGGATGTGAATTGTTTGTGCTCAGTGACTCCACTGCCACTTGATGAGGCAGCAAAGAGCTTTCTGTTAGCAGCGTGGAGGTGTGCTATCATTTTCTCTTCCAGTTGAAGGTGTGTGATTTCACGGGACAAACATTTGAGTTTATGTCTTTTCATGCTGTTTTCTCCCACATGTATTTTTTGCATAGATGTAGCTAACTATGGGAAACAGTACCCAGTGAAAGGTAAGACACAAATGCTGACGTGCTTAGAAAATAAGCATTAATACTCAGTGTTCTATGCTAAGAAAAGATAGTCTTTATGTACATATTTTCCATACTTATTTTCCCAGTTTCATGCACAACCTCTCCTCTCAGGCCTAATGCCAGACTCCCATACTGGGGACTGAGTTTTCCTCGTGTACTAAGCATTTGTTTCACTCTGGCATCAGGCACTTTTTTAGTAGAGAAGTTTAAATCACCCTTAATCTGCTGTTCACTGTTGCCATCCATGAGCTGTCACAATCAAACCCTGTGTTCTCATGCATAGGCCAACACTCTAATCTCACCAACAGATTGGTGTTGATATTATTGCAAATTTATATTTATAATTGTAATTATTCCTCTTTCCATCTACTAGAAATGGGAAGGGACTCAAAGGTAGATTTAGTACAAATGTTTCAGCCTGAGCTAGGTAGATTTGTTAAAAACCAGAACTAATAAAATTGGATATAAAGCTAACACAAATATAACATTTTTGAGAAATAAGGTAAATAAAAAAGTGACCTGATCTGGGCTGAGCTGCAGGGAAAAATACTGGAGGTTTTGCTTCCATGCAGATTTATACAAAAGATAACTCAGCCTTCAACACAGTAGCAGCAAAGAAGAGAGATAGACATTTAAGTGGGATTTGAGTGTCCCTCGTGGCTTCAGGGGAAAGTGAAGCACTTCACTTGCTGTTTCAAAATATAAATAAACGTGCTGAGTGCAGTGCTCCTCCAACTGCTTGTTGTAAAGGCTGCAAGAGGCACCTGTGCTCGTGGGTGCTGTGCATCCCCACATCTGCTGGGGCTGCACCCGTCTGTCCCTGCACCTGCCACAGGGGCTCCCCCACACACTCTCTGATGCATTTGGAGGGCTGGAGCCTGGGAAGATGTCTAGGTGCTTGAGGATAATAGTGGAACTGCTGCCATGAGGTGTGCACAGCTCTGTGCTAGGATTTCCAGGGAACTCTTCAGCTGTCTTATCAAAAATTACCTTTACTTTTGCACAATTCTGCTGTTAGAATTGCTTTGCAAGTGACATTGGAGATTGAGATAAGAGATAAAAGCATGAGAAGTTGCCAGTACTTAGATCAAAAAGTTTGTGGTGGAAATGTATGATAGCATTGAGCTATCACCCTTTAAGGAAAAGGGTTAAAAGCAGGAGAGTTACAAACTAGTGGCAGGGAAGTAAACAGGCTTTGGTAAAAGACAGGTGTGAAAAGAGGCTGTTTGGGATGACAACACTGCTCTGTGAATTAACAATCAGATCCTTCTGTCTGTCTCATATGGACAGTTCAGGACTCCTATTCCTTTCACCATGAAATCTCACACCAAGGTTATGTCTCTGTCATGTGTCCATGGGTGGTCAGATGCATCAGGAGATTGGTTTGTGCTGTTGTCACATTCCTCAAGAAGGTCATGGCTTTGGTACACTCGGTTATAGATTTGGTCTAAACCTGCTTGTCTCATCCACTCAGGGTGCTCTGAAGGACAGGAGACAACTCAGGGCTGATGCCAAATAATAACTTATTTCCATCCCTGCAGGGCTTTCACAGGCATTAGGGACAGAGGGGCACTCATTAAACTCTAGAGGATGCCCAGGTTCACCTGTTCAGACACATCTATCTTGTGTTCAGTAGAAGGGGTTGAACAATGTTTAAAGTAGTCATTCAATTACCAAGAAGCTGCAAACTGTTTGCATGCAGCCCATGAGCAGTTGCATACCTTTTTAACATGGTGTTTGTCCTTTGTATAGCAGTTCTTGGCCAATTCCATGCAGATACAAAAATGGTATTAGTTGTGAAGGCAGTACTTAAGCAGTGAATGATATCATTAGTAATATAGTGAGCATGTTATTCATAAGCATCCAGAAGACTGGGGAGCTGAGTGAATTAACAAAAGCTAAGAAAAAGCCAACCTGGAAAATGGTATGGTAATGATGTTTTGATATTATCTGTTGGCCAAGTGACCACTTTAAGAGAACCTGAAGATCTCCTGAATTCCTAACTGACGGATCAGTACCAATAAGATAATCATGATGCCAATGGGAAATTAATTGGTGGGGACACACAAAAACAGTGACATGCAAAAGGGCATCAGGAAGGGCTTCCTTAAGTAGTAGGACACTTCAGTGAGTGGAAAAAATACCTCTTAATGTTCTCATTTCTGCTCTTTGGGTTTTGGTTTTGTGGGGGTTTTTAAGTATATGGTAATTCTTTTATCCTTTTTATGTTACATTTAATCTCACGATATCAGTGTTCCAGCTGGTTTAAAGACAGAACATTGCTGTGACCTGTTTCAGAGAGAAAGTGTTTTAAATTTTCTAAGCTTTTCCTTTAATAAAATTTCCCTTTAAATACCTGACATATGCAGATAATCTGTACCTAGAATAGTCTGACATCAGGGGTTTTTTGTTACTACTGCTTTTCTGCAATAAGCTGTGCATGAGCAAAATTTTACTTAGTCATGCTGATCCTCTGAATGTTTCCAGCACAGCAGAACATTGCAAAGAAATAAAACTTTAAAATCACTAATTTCACTAGACTGTGCCTTTACTTGAGGGTAACTACTGGAATATAACCTTGCTGGGTCTGTGCCATTGCCAAGAGGTAACTGGGGTGTGGATGAACCAAATAAAAGTTGTTGCAGAGTTGTTCTCATGGTCTAGAAGTCTGGTCTAATTTTCACTAGATGCAACACAATTTCATATTTCTTTAATTATGTTTCAGTCACATGTATGAAATCAATCCTTCAGACTTGAAATGATTGCTGCTTTTGCTTCATCACGTTAGGGGCACATTTTAATTCTCCAAGAAGGTTAATAGCTTCATGCATTCATTGTTTAAGTAATTCCTTCAATCCTCAATGCTTACATGAGTAACTTTACTGGCTTATACTTTCTTTTATTAAAATACATTACAGGAAATACCTTAGAGCCTACTTCATTAAGTTTCCTTGTAAAACGCTGTATGCCTTGGAAAGAAGGAATACTAATCTGTAATACTTGTTTTTGAAGGGAGACCTCAACTCTTTACTTGAAAAATTGCAGTAACTCACTCTCAACCTCATTAAAAACACCAATAGGGGCTCCCATTCTGCTGCTGCTGAAGCCAGTGAAAAAAGACTTCCCTTGCTTAAGGATCAGTGTAATAACAGGATTAGAATAAAGTTAATTATAAAAGTGTTGATTCATCGGTATTTTCACCTCAAGTTATGATAATGTTACTCTTAGCCTGAGTAAAAAAAGAAAAAAAAAGCTCTGTAATTTCCAAGAATCGGATTTTTTTATTGTTATTATTGTTTTGAGTATGCAAAGATGGAACTGCAGAATGATAGAGCTGAGATCCAGATGGGGCTCTGTGGAGTTGCATAGCTGTTGGTGAAGAGCTGTGTCAAACCTATGGGTTTGGAATGAATGTAATTGCTTTTCATGTTGGTGGCTGGGTTTGATCCTTTTGCTACAGCTGGTTTAGTAAAATTCACTCACTGATGATGCTGAGCAATCTACCTCAGTGAAAATGTATTGATTTTCTGAAAATTCCGTTTTTGGAAGTGTTCTTACACGGTGTTTTTATATACTTTGCTCATAATTTAATTGCTGTGCCTATAAGCTACTGCTCATCCTGCTGACGTAGCTTAAAGAGAACCCAATAAAGCTGTGAAAAAGTTCTTTTGGAGAAAATTGGAGTAAAGAAGGAATTAAGGCTTTTAAAAAGCTAGATTCTTTAGGATTTATGTCAGCTTGTTGCCTACACACTGTTGACACTTCGTCTAAACTCTCTGTTGACTCCTTATTTAAGGGTTTATACTACGAAATTATTGAGCTTGGTAGGTCAAATGGTACATATTCAGGAGATTTCAAGACATTTTCACAGCTGAAAAAAAAACCCACAAGAAAGAGCAGAATAATGTCTGTTTTAAAACTGTTAAACCTGTAGAAATTCCTAAAGCATACAGTGGAAAACTGCTGTGCTTGGTCTGCACTGGAGGGAAACAGTGATGGAACATTTCCATGAGGGAGGGAGGCAGGGAGGGAAGAAAGACAGTCTGAGCAGAGGAGAACACAGGGAAGGGCAGTGCTGGTTATAGTCTGAAAGATGATTAAAGCAATTACTGATGCACTCCGTGCTTGATGGATGTTTGACTGTAAATATTTCCCATTGATTTGCCCTGACAGTGGCAGTCAGAAGCACTGCCGAGCACCTCCTTTTTTGTGGAGTTTATTTTGATCTCATTATTTATTTCATTTATTTCATTTTGAAAATATGCTTTATATTTTACTGCATAGGGAAAATAGAGTAGTAAAAAGCTGGGGGTGAATAGCAGTGTCTTCCTGTGCTGAAGAAAGAGCTGTTGGAACTGGATATTGGACAAGCCTCCTCAGCAATAAGGGCAGGCAGATCAATTTTTAAAGGCTGGCAGTGAACACTCCGTATCTTTAAATCTTGGAAGCTGGTCCTGGATACCTTAGCTGAATATATACTCTTCCTTAGCCTAAAATCTTTTAGATTTGATGTAAGAATTACTGCATGACATTTTTTGATCTCTGTTACATGAAGATCAAATCTATCGATCACACTGATCTCTTTGGGTATAAAATCCCTCCATCTCTTGTGAAGGAGATTGCTGCCAATTGACTTCAGTGCCTGGGGTACAGATCTGGAGAGCCTCACACACCCGTGCTCATTTGCCTTCACTTCCTGGAAGAAGCTGGGAATTATGTTTAGTTGCTTCCTAACCATGGGACTGGGTTTTGTTTAATTCTAGGATCCATAATTATTTTGTCTTAATTATTTTCTTTAAGACTTTATTTCAGTTCTGTATCCTCTCAGCTTACAGGGTAGTGAACAAGGCGTGTAGACATTCTTGCTTAACTCATCCCCAAGGATTAGAATTAAAACCATATGAAGTTACTTTGTTTATTTGTATTTTTAATGTGCATTGTGTACTACTGTTAATATTTGGGTTTGGCTTTTTCCCTCTGTGTTTTTGTTTGTTTGTTTTGTAGTGCCTTTGATATATCACATTTGAAATATGGTTGAACCCCTCCATAGTTCATTAACGTAGCCCAGCTCCCTGATGAATTGGGGTGAGCTTGCTGAGTCAGCTGACAGAAGGAAGAGAGGAATCACGTTTGGCAGCAGCACGGAGTTACTTTGGCTTGAGGTGAGATTGACCTCACATTGTCATCTGTTGTTTATTCTCTTGTCCTCTGCTGTACCAGGACATCTTGTTGTGGATGGCTCGACTGGTGCCTTTATTGTTTGTGCCACTGTGTATTTATGGATTTGTTTTGCACTTTGTAGGGAAGGCGGCGAGGTTTGTGCAATGATTCTTGGAGATGTTGTGTCTTCAGCCAGGAGAGGTTTTCACAGGACTGACTGCCCACGTAGTGCTCACTGTCTAGAGCAACGTGGACTCTGCTCATGGTCATGAGGCCAAATTCAGGTCTTGGGACAAACATCACTTTGCTGTTTTACTGGTCCTATAATAGGTACCAGGTCATTACAGGCCAGTGAATTACACCACCTCGGTGTAATATTTAAGGATGGAACTTCTTTTTGCAGGTCTTTTGTTATGAACAGGTCAGTCTGCAATACCAAACCAACAAAGGATTGCTTCAGAACACAGGGGTAAGAGTGAAGCTTCTCTTGAAGAAGCAGCAGGAATCTTTTTGGTTGAAAGTACAAAACAAGATAAATACCACGTTACCTTTTAGGTCAACTGCCTCTGTAGACCCCTGTCAGGACTGTTTGTAACATTTATGCATCCTGCACAATTTAGGATCAGATAGCCTTTTTTTTCCTTTTTTTTTTCCCCTTAACCTTGGTGTTCAAGATAAGCTGTAGTGAAATGGGGCCAGCATTTTGATTGCTGTAATCATACCTACCACACTTAAATGTTCAGAAGTGTTCTTCATCTCCTAATTTTCAGCTATCAGTAGTGTTTATGACCCACTTTGCTTCCTCTTGAAATCACAGCTTCTGAAACACAGCACCATAAGAGGTTGTCAGCAGCCTTTTCAGATCTGAACTCCTGTTTTTCAGCACCTCAGTAATATTTTTTGTCTCTTCCTTCGGGGGAGAAGAGGACAGGAAGTTCTTTTGGATCATGACTGCTCCTCGTTCTTTCCTGATTATGCTACAGTTTCAAGGATAACATTGAGAAAAACACCCTAGAAAATTATTGGGCTGATTGCTTTTAGTGCAACAGGCACTAACTACTAATTGCCTTTGAAAGACTTAACCTAAACTTTTAATTTTTTTCCTCTCCTCCTTCTTTATTTTATCAACAAATTTAATTAAACTAACCACAAAAGAACCCAGAAATATGAGTACAGAAGATATTGGATTTTTTGACAGATATGAATGTGTTAATTAGCCTTCAATTCAGCCACGTTAAAAACTGAAGTCTTTAATACATGTCTCTATTGCTTTTTATTAAACTAAAGGATTAAAAAATACCAAATGTCAAAGAATAGATAATAAAGCTTTCAACATATTGAGACAATATTGGTAAATCTTACTGATATGCTGTTTATATACAAAAAAAAGAAATATAGTGCTGAAATTCTAATGAGAATCTGCACTATGTAATCTCCCTCTGGTTGTGAGAACAAGACAATTTATACTCTTTTCTAGAGCTATTGAAATTGTTTCTTTTATGTTGTATGGTTTTGCACTAACTTTTTTTTTCAAGTTCTGCTTTTGTTGGGTCTGTTTTTTCCTTGTTTCTTATTGAAGTGCTGAGGATCATTTGAGTCAAATCCATTAACTTTCACATGGTTTTCAATCAAGACCTTTGCAAAATGCCCAATTTTGCAATGGCTTTAATGGAAAATATAGATTGCTTCATATTCGATTTAGACCTCACCCCTCTGCTTGTTTTCTTTTTCTTCCCTCAGGCTATAAAGCTTTGCATTATTTTTCTCAGTCTTTTCTTAGTATTAAGCGTGTAAGTTGGACAATTGCTCTGCCTCTAATTATTTTTGCACTGCACTGAAAGTCATTAATGTTATTTCTAGTGATGCACCTGCAGTAGATATCTTGGAAATTAAAACATTTAGTGGGCAATCCACTGGAGTTGAGGAAAAATTCCCATTGAGTGAACATTTTTTCCTATCTATCTAGGCATGTGGGTCTAAATATAATGAATAATTAGCTCCTGGTTTGTCTCAAACTCATCTTTAGTAGAAATTTTGATAAACTTTAATAGAAATAGTAACTGTAGTTGTTACACCTGATATATTACAGTTAGTTTACTTTTTCCAGGGAGATTCTCCTCCATGGGATTCTCCCCTGAGTCAGTCTAGCTGAAGTGGAAGTGCCAGTCCTGCCTAGTGATCTTATTTAAGGGACTGGAAAGTCCTTTTTCACTGGTGCCAGAGCCAATTCCTGCCGAGGCAGTAATAGCACCTGAAGCCAGAAGAGTTTGATGGGGCCTGGGTTTCACTAAAAGCATTTCCCAGCATTATTACTGTCTTTTACTATTGAGTGCATTCAGAAAATATAGTTTTCTGTAGTATCCAAGCCCCATAATATTTACCTAAGTGTTAAACTAAGAGTATACGATATCTGAGCAACTGACAATATGGTTTGGAGGGATAAGGTGGGCTTTTACTGCAGAAGAGGTAATTTCTACGTGTGTCTCTAACAGATGTTGTCACTGCCTGAAAGGAAGAATAAACAGAATAAACAAACAGGGAAGTGGCTCTATAGGTAAGATTTTTCTTCTGAAGTGATTTTGTTGTTCTTTTGGGCTGCAGGTGGAAGAAAGCTTTGCTCTTCCCAAATAACCTAAAAGCATCTGGAAAAGTGAAGGTAATGGACTCCAGACAGAAGTTTTTTTAAAGGCTTATACTGAATATGACAAATATTTGTGACTGCATCACTGAGGCTTTATGAAAAAATAGAAACTCTATTTAATTTGTGTCACGGCTCTGCTCTCAGAGCTCTATTTCCAAGGAGTCCCAACACAGTAATGGGAAGGGCTGGTGATGGGAATTCACCCACAGTGAATTTTTGGAATGGAGTATTTGTGAGTGATTTATAAAGTATGTTTTTTACTCCAACTCGAGCAGGTCTAATACACAGTTACACTTCTCGGCCTGCCTACACCCAAGCAAGTTGTATAGATTCAGAAGAAGGGGAATAGGAATTCTTGTCTAAATACATGAGAATTAAAAAGAAAAAAAATCCAGTATGGCCCAGGGGTCCTTTATTTTACAGAAGACTTCTTCCATAGGCTCTTTTTGTGATTCTGTTGCTCCATTTTGGCCTCTCACCTTCTAAATTTTGGCCTGAGAGCATCCTCGGTGCAAAATTGATAGAGCCATGCTCAGAAGAATGGTTGCTGGAGACAGTCTCGGTAGGAAAGCCCTCTTTCACTCACTTCCCACTTTGTACTGGATGTCTTAAGATGGGGATTTTTTTTTTTCCAGTCATATCGTGTTTCAAAAAGGCCAGCTTGGCTTCTTGTGTTTTCAGCAATGTGGGTTGTTGCTTCTGAGTTTTTTTTTCATTTCCCTGGTGAAAATCTGATGTCACAAATGCATTCAGAGTGTACACAAACCTTAAGAGAAAAGAGCAGATTTGTTTATTGAAAGTCATCACCGTGTTACTTTTAGTGGCAGGGAAAGTGTAAAGGCAGAAAATTATTCAAACCCCATGTGTCCTGACTGCAAAGTGAATTTGTAGGAATATGGAGCATAACAAACCAAAGGACTCGCTAGACAGTATTTTTAGTCTTTTGCTGGTTTATTTAATTATTTTAATTTAATGCTGTTTCCAAGTCTCTCCAGCTTCTCAAAGTGAGCATATGGGCAGTATATGGATATCACAACTATGTCTTAATATCCAGCTGCTCTTTGTGTGCAAATGGGGAATGGCTGCATGGCTGGCTGGACTACCCTGAACAAACTCACTGCTTACATAAAAATACTTCTGAATAATTTTGGTCACTCGTCAATCGCCTTTTAATTTGGACAGTTGCTGATCCTCGGTACAGATTGTCGAGAAGTCAGGACAGCAGAGAAAGCAGATTGAATTAATGGCAGTATGGAAACTGTTTAGAGGGGAGGAAAAGGAGCTCGCTGTTTCTTCTCTGCCTTTACAGATAGAGGGTTGGGGTCATAAAAACCCCGTGTGGGTTTGGCATCCCTGGAAACGCCAGCAAAGGAGTAATTGGATGGCTGGTGCAGGCTCTTTGGCCACTGCCCCCAGTGAAGGAAACTCTTTTCCTTCTACACTCCAATCTGATACAGACCTTTTGATTTCACCACGGATGGTTTCACCTCTGAGCTAAGCAGCAGCCTGAGTGCTAAGGTTTGGATAATTGGAGCAAATCATTCAAAACCCTTTTCAAAGCCGTGCATTATGCATGCACCAGTTTTAAAAATGGACAATTATAAAGACATGTCTTTTAAAAAGGGCTTTTCTAGTGAGTAAAACAAAATGATTTCTTCATGCTACTGTGCAAAATGGGTGGCTACAAAGCATGTGCATAGATTTCTGGAGATAGAATACAAAGGGGATGATAATAATAACCTTTTTCTGTCACCAGAGAGTCTGCACAAAGATTCCATCAGCATTTTGCACAGTATGATAAAAAATGTGTTAAATCCTCAGCATCAATGGAGGTTCAAAGTGAAACAGAATCAAGCAAAAGAAGGTACCCATAAAGAAAAGAAATAGCTAAATGATATTAAGGAAGCCAAGATAACTGAAAAAATTAACAGCACAATAGCTTATAGAGTCTGCTTCTGCTTCTGCTAAAAAAAGGCAATCTTTAGCACCCAGTATCTCCATTCAATCTGAAAAGAAAAGATAGTCACATTCTGGAATGACCAAACTAGGAAAAGCAAGATGCAGACAGGGACCAATTCTCGACTCTGGACTGCCTTGGGCATCATTCAACATTGTGGTGTTAGCAGAGACAGAAAGCCTCTCTTTTTAGTAAGAGGCCAGAGTTCAAGTATCTTAACTTCGAATTTTAGATCATCAATGTAAAACCATGCTGTTCCTATTTTGTTCATCTCTTTCTTCTCCATGGGAACCATATTCTGGAGACGTTTTCCCCATGGAAGTCTCCTGCTTTGTATTTGAGGTTGAAACTAGCTGAGACAGAAATATTTTGGGGTTGTTTTTTGTTATTTTGCCATTCATAGCTAGAAATTTGTCTTCAAAAGCGAAGGTCAGAGGGTTGTATTAATTAGAAATACTTCAAAAACCTGTATCTTGGAGCTCTTCAAAAGCCAGAATAATAAAGAACAGAATTGCAGAATAGGAAGTTAAAGGAAGATGAGAAAAATTTTAATATATATTTTTTAGACTCGTTTCTGTGATCCACATGTCTTACATACAGAGAAGCTTTAAATCAAGCAAATTAAACCTTAACACAGTTAACCTTTTAGCACAGTGCATAGGTAGAGACACCTCCTGAGGTCACTGTGCTACTGCAGCAGCCCAGTGAGAGCCAAAGTAATTTTGTTTAAATTCAAAACATGTTCTGGCAACCTATGCCCATCTGCCAACCCTCTGGCTGAGAATCAGCTCTGCAAAATAATATGAAGATGCAATTCTTTCATTCTACTCTGATTTTTTGCCCCTTCAGGTGCCTCCAAGAGCTTTTCAGCTGCCTGAAATAAGTTCTCTAACAACATGAGAATGCAGGGGCACAGAGAGGCAGATTAAAATATTGAGGGAAAGAGCCAGTAGTTTGTTATTGGAGGATGGATGGATGGATGGATGGATGGATGGATGGATGGATGGATGGATGGATGGATGGATGGATGGGTGGATGGGTGGATGTAGGTTCCTGTGGAGAGGCCAAGGGTAGGAGGAGGATGTTAGTGAACTGGGGGTTGAAAGCCACTGATACTGGTTATTTTATCCATATAGACTTAGAGACAGTTAAATATTGTGATGGACCTTCAAATGTTTTTGGCAGTTCTGCAGTGTTTGCATCTGTCATGAAAACAACCACAAGTTCCTAGGAATTGGTCCATGTGCCAAAAAAAGAGGCAGTCTCCTTCATTTATCCTTGTTTTGTGCTTGTAGCTTCTGTTACAACATGATGAATTAATCACATCTTACAATGCTACAGGTTGACTGCATCAAATTGGATGAGTGTAAAATATTTCAGTGCAGTAATTACCATATGCTTCAAAAAGGCTTTTGTGCATGCAACATGATGTATATATGGCCACAAGTAAACACAAAAAAATACATTATTTTTATGGAGAAAAACTTACTTGGGAAGCAGAATAACAGTTCTGATGGACAGAGAAAACATGGGACAAAGAATATAGAGCCAAAAGTCAGTGTTGTGAGAGAGGCAGAGAGGAGGTAGCAAAGGCCATACAGATGGTGACAAATGGATGCTGAAGTTGAACCAGGTGTATCTCCCTGAAGAAAGAAGCAAGTGTAGGTGTAAATAGGCAATTTTTTGAATTTGAAGCAATTAGTTTTAAGTTAAAACTGAGTATCACCATGGAACTTGCAGCAGGAATTAGTGTAGTGTACATAGGGGTTCAGCCTTGCACAGACACAAATGGCTGCAATAAGAGGAATAAAGAGTGTTGAGCTGTGAGGTATTGGAGAATAAAAATAAAGAAGGAATTTTAAATTTTCATTATGATTAAATGAATGAAAATAGTATGGTAGGATTTTAATTTGAAGCTGAAATAATTTAAAAAATGAAACAATAAATATGAAACTGTGAAGGCGAGGGAGGTTGTTTGTAGGTTTTTTGTTTGGTTTAGAAAGGATACATTTTTTCCCACAGTTTGGGCTACAGATGGGTCTCATGGGATTTGCTTTCCAACATAAGGGAGATATTCAGGCTTTCGGATTTCATTACCACTTTCTTCATTATTGTGCCTTGAGGAGCTATAAATAACACATGGCTAATTTGTGAATATGGCACGTTCCAGGGGATGTGGGTATTTTAATCAGGGCACCTTCTGACATTTGGTAATTGGTTTACAGATTTGTTATATAATTTCATGAGTATTAAGTTGCTAAGAGGAAAAAATCTAAATTTATGTGATCTAAAATCTGCCCTCGTTGGACCCTTACAGCAGCTGTGCTCCTGCTAGGTCTAACTGAGGACAGTTTTTAAGGCAACAAGTACATAAACTGGCACCTGTATTTTTATTTCTTACAGTTTTAGTAAAGTAAATTGTAGTTACGTTCTTCATGACATCCTTCTTTTAATTAAAGGGGGGTTTGTGTGTGTGTATATCACTAAACTGCTTTTAAGATGTAGGTAAATTGTCTGGTAAGAAATCAGGTTTTATTGGAAGGTGCATGTTTGCTACTATGGTGGGTTTTTGGCCTGTTTGTAAGAACAAGTGTCAGGCTGCCAGAGTTAGTTCTGAGGCTGTTGTGTGTAATCCTGCTCTCCTGCAGCTGGGGTATTTCTTGTATTTCTACCACCCACTTTTTGTATTATTGAAATCCAAAGTACAGGCAAACTTAAAATAAATTTCATTTTAAATCTTAATTATCCTGATTTGTTTTGCCTTTGCACAAAGCAAGACATACCTGTGTGCATTTCCAAAGTTACCTCACTTCTCTGGCTGCACTCACTGCCACACAATGTTTAGTGCAGCTGCTAATGAATGAATGTCTCAGCTGTGGGTTACTGTGCTGGGGTTGCTCATTTATAGTATCACTGATTGGATAAAGGCAGTGTGTGCCAAACAGCAGGATCCGATGGGAACATCTGCTAGTGAGCAGCCAGCGGCAGGAGAGCAGCTCACAGGAAGAAATCCATGCCATTAATTTACTTAATTTTAATTTTAATTACCCGTTTTGGGGCAGGGCATGGGTCAGTCACCGCCATTTTGGGGCAGACTATGAAGTCAGACAACCGTGTTGTGAGAGGCCATGGGATGGCTCTGCCGTGTTGTGAGAGGCCATGGGATGGCTCTGCCATGTTGTGAGGGGCCATGGGATGGCTCTGCCGTGTTGTGAGGGGCCATGGGATGGCTCTGCCGTGTTGTGAGGGGCCATGCGTCAGTCTGCCCTTCTGGGGCACGCCATGAGTGACCCTTCCATTCCAGGGCAGGCCATGGGTGAGTCCACCATTTTGGGGTGAGCTGTGGGGTCAGTCCACCATTTTATGACAGGCTGTGGGGTAGGTCCCCACATTTTGCGACAGGCCATGAGGTCACTCTGACAGTTTGTGTCAGGCCATGGGGTCAGTCACCGCCGTCTTGGGGCAGCCCATGGGTTGGCCGCCACCATTCCAGTGTGGACCAGAGGCTGCCTGAGGCTCAAGGGGACAGGGGGTGGAGCAGTGGCCGTCCCACCTACACAGAGCTCATCCTGTTCCCTCCACACTTCCCACCTGGTTGTTTTGAGCTTGTCAAGCATTCCTTCAGTCTCCCTCAGTTGTGGTGCAGGAACACTTTCATGGAGTTAGTTTAAACAACCTGACTGGAAGAGCACTCCACTAGTTCTGTTCCCAATGTTCCACTACTTCAGGGCAGAACTGATTTAATTAAACCATAGCTACAAAATATATTGAGGTGTCTCATAAGAGTTAAAACATCCCAGAGAGGCTTCTCTCGCTTCTTTTGGCACACAGAGCCCATGTTTTTGCTTCCGAAGTAATCTAAAACATTATTTACATTTATATTGTACTATATCCCCCTTAATTCTTTGGCCTTGACTCCTGGTATGTTAACAACAAATAACGTGGCCTAGAAACTGAAGAAAGGTCCACAAGCCTCCTGGGAAACTGCATAAGAATATGTGGGCATTGGGAATTGTATCCTCTACATCATGAGCTGTGGGTAATGGATCAAATTAGACAATTGGGAAAGGGAAGAAGATGACCCTGGAAATGGAATTCTGAGGACCTCTATGCTTGTGTTAAATGTTTCAAGTTCTTCTACACATTACTGATGCAATATTAGCGTTGTTAGACTGATGCTGAGTACAGCTCAAAAAAAAGTACAGTAAGAGTCCACTAAAAACATTTGTGATTTCTTCTTCCTAATTTTACTCTGGTTTTGTTGCAGCAAGGATCCCATCAGCCCAAGCCCCAGCCCCAGGTATGAAGGTGAGATCTGTGTGCCCAGCCAGGCGTCCCTGCTGCCCATGCACGGCTGCAGGCGGAGCCCTGGCTGCCCCCTGTGCAGAGGAGCACAGCCACCTGTGGCGTGTTTTGTCACTGAAAATGCCAAGCACCTGTTAGAGATGTCAGCATCTGTCACTGCAGCACAATTTGAGGCAGCTTGGGCTGTATGAGGCTGGCAAGCCTCAGACCAGGCAAGGTACCAAAAGTTTTGCCTTTGTTGTTTTGGGTTTCACCTCTGCCAGTGTGTTCAAAACCCTCAGAGGCTCCAGGTCCTGTGGAGCTTGTATTTGCCTTCTGCAAAGTGCTGCTGGAATTTTAGGATGTTCTGCATCAGTGTATCCCTCTGCCACTGACCCAGGAGGAGTGATGAGGGTGCCTGAAACACTCCTGTTGCTGTGAGGACAAGGACACAGGAGGGCACACTCCAAAGCCACAGAGTCCCCACGAGGAATGTGAGTGACTGTGGTCCCGTGACATGTTGCCCAAAAAAAGTCACCATTATTTTCGTGGTGCTAGGTGTTGATCCTTGAATGTGGCTGGAGCCTGTGGCTTGGGAACAAACTGGAAATGGAATTTTCTGCAGGATCTGACAAGGTAACATGCTGCGGTGGCTGCCTCAAGAGATGTACCCAAAACTCCTCTTCAGCCCTGACCAGCTCCAGCCGTCCGGCTGAGGGGCACTGGGCAGGAGTGGCCACCCTAGAACTCCAGGTCTCTCACTGGGAGATACCAGTTCAGAGGTGGCTCAGGCTCAGAGGAAGAGAGAGTGCCTTCTCCTCAGCCTCTTTGCCTTTGGTGTTCTGGGCGCAGCTATTGGAGGGCAAGGGATTGAGAGCGACTCTTTGTGGTTAGAAAACAGCAAAACAGTTTATTGGGGAAACTGACCCCTGGAAAAGCCAACCACAGAGAGCATTTGCTATCTCTGTGCAGGGGTTTAAATATGGGGACAAAATTAGGGGAGGAGAGTGGGAAAGGACCTACGGGTGTCAAGGAAAGGAGGGTTTAGGAAAGGGTTACATCATAGAGAAGCCAGTGGCCTGCAACCCAAACCTATTAGCTGTCGAGTCAGCAGGACTGACATGGAAAGTTCTGGAAGGGGAGGTGGAGCCAGGATACAAATATGGTTTTGGGATGGAATGACTTTGGACCAGGGGAAGGGTTTAGGATAATCAGGAGGAGGATACAGACCAGGAGTGTACAATTGTATGGGAAGGAAAAGGGAGATGACGGAGCAGTCCATTTAGGGATAAACAAGGGGTTACAGAACTGTACAGAAACAGCATGACAAACATAATAAACCACAGGTGCACACCACCACAGTAACAGCTCCTGCTCTCCTGCTGAGCCAAAGTCCTGCTTCTCCTGTTGAATTCTGGAGACAGTCCCTACTCCCTTGGACTCAAGTGTGGTATAATCCTGTCAGCCCCCTGGTGGTGCTTTTTGTCAGGGATCTGGATTTTTTTCCTTTTTTTTTTGTTGTTTTGTTTGTTTGTTTGTCTCTGTGTCTCTGTGCATCACAAGGCTGCACAAACAAATTACTTTTGAGGATTATAATCTTCCTTACAAGAATTGCTTCTCTGTAGTGTATCATAGACACCCCATTTAAGAAGCCATAGTAACTTCTTAATTGTAGGAAGCAGTGTGTCCTCTGTTTGTTAGCTGTGTTATTTATTAGCTTGAGTCTCGTACAGAATTCCTTCCTCCAGGAAAAGGAAGGAATATTTTCTTGAGAAAAAGGCAGTATTGATAATAGTGCTTTGCAAATAGGTTTTGTCAGTTCCTGGGATCTTTGAGGCTGTCCAGGCAGCCACTGATGGGTTATGCTGGGCTGAATTCAGCTATGCAATTCTTCAAATATTGTGATTTTTTCAGTGTCTATGGCCATAAAATAGAGACTTTCCCATAAAGTAGTTTAAGGAAGATCTTTGATGCTTTGATTCAAAGAACAGCTCTTCCACAAGGTGAGCATTAACAACATGGTAGTGTCACATTTTCATGGCAGGGTTCTGACTGAGCAGATCATTAGAGAGAAAAGGATCAAAGACACTTCCACACGTTACATTTCAGGTGGACATGAGTGTCACTGGCAAAAAAGCTCAAGGAGCAAACTTCACAGGATGGGAAGCTCACTCCTCCTGCCTTTCTGTCCTTTGCAGTTTCCTTTCAGTGAGTCACAAACTTCTGGAATTTCAAAGGACTTATGTTTTAATCCAACTGCAAGGGCTGATATAACTCTGATAAGAAACTTAGTAAAACTGTTGGCTCTCCTTCATTACTAGTGTGCAAGACCCCAATACCAAATTAAGTGTCTAAGTGTTTAATTCTTACTGGCTTTCCAGTAATCTCCTTGGACTGGAATTGCCTTGGTTTTTTAGTAAGGGTTACTTATCTAACAAAAGACTGAATAAATTCACTAAGCACAAAACAAATATTTCTAGCCAGTGCAGTAAACCAGAAAGTTTTACTTTCCAAATTTTACTAAATTAGATTTCTAAGTTATTTAATTCTCATTTATTAATTTTATTAAAAATTCTAAATTTTACTAAATTAGAGAGCTCTTCTCTGTCCTGTATCTATGGGTAGGACATTCAGGGCTTTCTTCCAGGGATATGGAATATATAACCTAGAGCCCAGTGGCACAGGGAGCTGTTAGATCCTGATTTCAGGGTCTTCTGCAAGGCAAGAAAGGCCCTTCTGCTGCTCGATAAGGCCTGTTGAATTTGTTGGATTGCCATTAATCACATTCATCTCTAGGTGGGGACCAGCTCCTTTTTATATCTCAAAGAAAGCGAGCAAGAGCTGCACCCAAGTTAAATGCTGTACAATAGGATTGTAAGACATGTAGCCCAAGTGCTCCTCAAACTTTTACAGATACTCCAGCACATTCAAAGCGTTTGACAGAAAAGAATAGGCAAGGGCAACAATGATTGATCCATGTTTTTAAGAAAAAAATTGAAGCCATATTTCCACTGGGGGCTTCAGAGGGACATTGATATATTTATCTGAAAGAGCTGACGAGCACCAGCCTTTGCATCACTAAAAATGTAGCTTGCTGCAAGAATTTACAGCTGGAAGGGAAGATTCATAGCCCCTCTCTTTATTTATTGGAAAAAATCTCTCGCAGCTGAGTAAAGACATAAATATAAAATTAAATCACAAAAACTACTTTGAAGTAGTGCTAAGGATACTACAGGGCCAGGGCAGCATAAAACTAATGTTGAAACACAATTGAGATGTATTTACTCATCCATTATGCCAAACATCACTTTATAGCTAATATGTAAAATCTCAGATTGTTTGAGAGTATTTGCTATATTCTTATATGTAATGCTTAGCAGGAGGACTCAAGGACAGCACGTTAGATAAAGGTACATCCATGAATTTCTGTCCTTATGATTTATAGTTTTCATGTCACTGTAAAATTATTTTTATTGTTCATTTTACCAGTGCATGGTGCAAGAGAACCTTATACAGTCTTGAAAAATAGCTTCATAAACAACAACAGTCTGTGATATGAGTTCTTTGAGCGCCTAGATATGGGTGTGAATGCCTGTATTAGGTTAATATTATTTGTCCTTTTAGGTCAGTGCAGATATTTTCAGTGGCTGCAGCTCCATGGGCCAAGGAGTGTGCGAGAGTAGAGCAGGTTTCTCCCTTTAGCAGCAGGAGAAAAGGGGCAAAAGACAACCCACCCCCAAGAGCAATTAGTGTTAATGTGTTATTTTGGATAATGAGGATCCATAGTTTCTACATAGCAAGTTTTCATCTCTAGATCTTCCAGCTCTTTATCTCAATTTTGCAGGTTGCAAAACTGATTAATTACACTAGCAGCATCAGTATAATTAGGGCTGATTATTCTCTAAGCTTTTTCTTCTATAATCATCTGTTTAATTGGAACTAAATCCCTATTTATCAAATAGTGTTGGTTTTAGCATCTGAAGACAGTGGATTTTGCTTAAGTCTTTCCACCTTGAACTCAGGCATTGTTATAAAAGCTTTGGGAATATTTCTGTGGGATTATGCTGATTATAACTAGATCAGGATTTGGCATTTTTTAATATCTGATCATTTGTCAAATGTTTTGATGTTATAGTTGGCACTTTCTTTAAAAATTTAGGAAAAAGAGATGAAGAATAACATACCGGAGACTCTCATAAATTACCTGCCATATTTACACTGTTACTCCATAACAGAGTCTGTGTTAAATGGTGAGGGAGAATAGTTTGTCAACCAACACACAGAAGTTTGAATTGTCTTTAATCAAGAGGTGTCAGGAAAAAGAAAATCCGTGGAAGCAATATGTGGCTTTTTTTCAAAACAGAAATGAAACCAAATCCAGAGGAACAAGGACTGTAGAGTCCTTGTACGTGATGTGCTCTTGGTGTTGGCAAAGCCTGGTTATGTTGACATATTGTACCATGGCAGGAGAAAAGAAGAAATGAGTAAAATTTACAGCTGTGGTGGAATGATGTAAGAGAGGGAAGCACAAAATACTTGTTTTGCCTCAAATCTTTCAGTGGATCTGGAGCTGATAGTTCTTATCCTTCATTAACAGCTCTCTCTTGGGGCTTTTTGCTTCTCTTCCCTCTCCTGCCCCCCACAAGCTACTGTAAAAATAATTACTAATGATGATTAATAGGTTTTTTCTATTTTCAGTTTCCTCTGTACGAAAATCTTCCTCTTTTATCATTCTCTAACTACTTGAGTAGTCAATGTAATTCTCTGTAATTCACGAGCTCTGGGCATTTTGCCCATTAAGGTCTTTTTTTCCTCATCCCTTTGATAGCTGCAGCACCTCTTCTCAAAGTGACAAGAAGCATAAGAGAAAAAAAGTCACCTCTTGGTCCTGTCCCAGCCCCCTGCTCAGGTAAGAGACTTGTTGCACATCCTCTGTAATGGTTTGTCATACTTAATTGGAACAGGAAATATTGGGGCTGTGCCAGGAATATTTCTGTTTCTTTGTTTGAACTTGATGGTTAAGTTACTCTCATGATTCTACGACTAAAGATGGGCTTAATCTTTCCTCCGTGTAAAAAAAATAAGTAACTTTTAATATGGTGACTCATTTCCTTGTTTTATCATTACCATATGCTGTTGATTGCTTATTTCAATTGCATTAATGTAAAATGTTGAAGTTTGGTTTGTGTGACATGATTGAGTGGGGGGTGGTGTATCAATTGTAATATATGATGTTTAATGCACTCACTGCAGATTTAGCGTGTATTAATTTTTATTAGAGGAGAAATACTTGCCTGGTGAACGAGTTTGGTGTGAGAAGGAAGTGCTCATTTTCCAGTCACGATCTTGTGCTTTTTTCATTTTTATTTTCCTTTGCTTCATGCTTTGTATGGTGTAACTGCAGACTCACACCCCAAGCAACTTCTGCTGTGATTCTTTCCCATTGCAATCCTGATTCGGAAGTCTGAGGTCAGTTTTCAGGCTAATGATCTCTAGTCAGGTCACTGCAGAGAAAACAGCAAACAGGGAGGTGGGAAAAGAGACAGGAGATGGTATACATGTAGCATTTTATTTCTCTCTTGACCTTCCAAATCTAAGATGCTGGTATATTTTAAAGGACAAGCTGCAGGAAGCACCTAAAATGATATCCTATATTCTATTAGCCTTTTATGTAATTTTTCTAATATTTCTAACCTTTCCAATTGTAGTAAATCTAGCTGGGTTTTGTGGTGGTTTGGGTTTTTTTTATTAAATTTTACGTAAAACCATATTAACTTCTTTAGTTCTGTGTGTTCTTGCTCCAAATGCCATGTCATGGTTGCCTGTTTTAGTCATTGGCAAAGCTGGTGGCTTGTGAAACATGAGCAATACCCTGTGTATTATTATCCTTAAAACACCTATATAAAGGTCTTTAACAGGGTGTTCTTCAGTATCAGCTGTGAAGTGGAAGCACAGGTGGAAGAAAAACAGTGATATTAATCTATCAGCCTAGGAAAGGCAAAAATAAGAAAAGTATTGATTTTTTTAACATCATTAGAATCAGTAATGCATCACTTCCCTGTGAGAAATGACCCATTCTCCTTTCCAATGCTGTTACTTTTGTAATGAGTTTTTATTAGGTAACCTATTATCTGGAATTTATAGCCCAGATTTCCCAACAGACATCAAACCATCTTCTCAGTAAGAATACTTGGTAAATTATTTATTTCTACTTGGAAAAAAAGCACTTCACAGTAAAGTAAGAGTGTAAGGGAAGTGATATTTAAAACAGAATTATTGATATGAGAATGTTATTTGGAATCCTTGCTTAGATTTTCTTCCTTGTCATACACACCATTCAACTTAAATCTATGCTTAAACCTTTCCCATTTAGGACTTGATGCCAAAGTCCGTTGGTGAGGTAGTAAAGACATTTTATTGGGTTGAATTCTACCTCTGAGGATTTAATTGGAAAGAAATTTTTTTCTGTTTTATTTTAATTAAAAAAATCTCATTAGTTCGTATTAAAATAGGTGTATTTGTAGAGAGTAAACCCTTTCAGCTGAACACCTTAAACTGTAGAGAAGAAAGGTTTGTTTAACTGGTCTGCATTACTCACACAGTTCAGAGACCTTATGCTTTTTTTTTCCATAAAACAACATGGACCTTGGTATTTACGTGTGATATCTTTGGCTACTTTTGGTCAAAAAATATGGTGGAATATTTTACTAAACCCCATTTTCTAGTCCTTTTTGAAGAGCCATCAGAGCAGTGTGAACTGATCTGCTCAAAACAGCAGCACTAACAAGAGCTGAGGAAAGGAGAGCTTCTGAAAGAAGGACATCAGATGGATTTCTTTTCAGGCTACAGCTTTGAAATCATTTTTACTCTTCCCCTAGTAATTCTGGCATTATATATAAAAGTGATCACAAAGCATGTCATGTTTTATCAAAGGTCCAGGATCTTTTTATTATATTAATGCACCATTTAGTGAGAGAACACTGAGATAGGATCAGTCCCATTAATTTTTAAAGCTGTACTTTGTCAGTTTTTGAAGAAAAGTAAAAAGGTATTGTAGCTAATCTTTCACCTGTACACCAGATCCCTTCTTATGGTTAGTTCTGCCATAAATGACAAAAGGTTTAGGGTCTTTTAGGTATCAGTTTCAATTGACTATTCAATACACACTGATTACAAGAATATTTTGAATTACATATAAACCTAATGCCTTCTCTCAGTGCCTTGTAACTTGGAATTTCATTATTTTAATTGTTTTTATAATCTGTGCAAAGACAGTCATAAAAGTGATGAGTTCAACTTTGATCCATATTTGCTATGGCATCAAAATCTCCATCCCTCAAGCTACTGAAAATATGTTTATTCTTTTGCAGAGTAGAGAAACCAGAACACTGAATAACATGCACAGTTTTCCTTGTATCTCTGCCCTGGGCTCAGATCCTTTGCACTGTTTTAATGTTTTATGGTGTTTAAACTAATTTCTTTATCTGATGGGATTCCTATAGGATATCCTGAAGGATAATAATTCGGCTGGATATTCGATCCCAGTGCTGGAAGGCTAAAGAAGGTAGAAGGATGCAGTTACTGAACACGTGTGTTCATCGTGGGCAGTGTTTGTTGGTGATGTCAGTAGCATGGGTAGGATTCAAGGGCCCATAGTGGCAAAAAATGAAGCAGGCTACTTCACTCTTACTCCCTGTTTCTCTGGGATTTTGGCACAGTTTTCAAGCTTTTATTAAACCCAGACCATAACTGTGACTTAGGGAACTGCTGCTGCTGAATTGTCGTATGAGCCAGAGGGTGTCCACAAGGGTATTGAAAAGATAAGAGTGTTCTTGGAGCAGATGAGCTAGGAGAGTAAAAATTTACTAAATGAAGAACCTGTAATATTTTGTATAACAAACAGTTTTGTGCAGTTAGGAAGTCCCAGCCTCTATGTCCCCACTACTAAAAAGCTAAAAAGTAATTACAGTTGACCAGCAAATTCTCAATATGAGAAAAATTCTTGGGTTTGTGCATTTGGACCCTGCTCCTGTGAGCTTTTTTGATCAGATGTAGAAACAGTCATGCAATGAAAGTTTTTTAGTCCTGTGCTGTCCTGTCCTTTTCTCTCCTCCATCCTGTCCGGTCCGGCCCTTAGTGCAGTGATTGTCACTTTGAACGATGCCGAAGTGGATTTGACCCTAAGGACCATTCATGCCCAAGGGCAGAGAGGAAAGAGTTCAAGACTTGAATGAAGTCATGAGGAAACGATGGTGCAGGAGATCACTCTGTCATGATTTTAAAAGAAAACAGGACAGTTGAAGGTGAACTTTACAAAATGGACATGGAGGATCAGATTAAGGGGAAGTAATCTCCAGCTGCAAAGGGCAGTGCAACCCAAAGGGTGACCCCTGCCCATGGCTGAGGGAGGGGTCAGACAGGAGCCTGGTAAGCAAGTAAAGGGGGGAGAATGTGATGTCAGGAGATTAGAAAGGTCAAAATAAAAGATAACTTCAATTCTTGGCTGTTCATGCTCAAAGTAACGTGACCATGGATATTGGTAGTAGGGATTTATGAGCAGCTCTGGAGGGAAATGGAGGTTTCCCAGCTGGCTGTGGCTCACCACAGCTTTCCAGGGTGGCTCTAAGCTCATATCCAAGGGCTGGAATACTGTGCACTGCAATCTAATAGGAGAACAGCAAAAACATGTCATTTCCTACTTCCCTGCCGTCAGTGTCTGCTGATCCTCCTAACAAATAAGGCAGGATGGGGCCTTGTCCTCACAGGCTCTACTGCCAGCTCTGCCACTGGGAATTCTGAGCAGGGATTATATACTTCAAATATGTCACAGTTCTTCACTTAGAAGTAAATGCAACGTAACGCAGCTACTTTGCTGGTCTGTAGTTCTGTAGCTTTGTCTTGCACCATGTGTTTTTAAATCCCATCCTAACACGGTAAAAAAGGTATGGATTTGCATTGAAAACAACATACAGGTTTTTAAATAGGAGTTGTTAAAATTAAAAACTTTAAATAATTGTATTTGGTTCTACTTTACAGGAATTTGTAGCAACTATTTTCAGTGTGTTCCTTATTACACTTAGAAGTTTTCTGTTCATGTGTCTGTCTTTTTTCTCCTCTCTATTTTGTATGCCACAAAGCAACAAACACTCTCTCTCTCATTCGCCATTTATCTTTTTCTCTTTCTTTTTCTTATGGGATAGAAAATGGAGAAAAGAAATATGAAAAGCAAAACATCCTTTGAACATCGTGCATTCCATTAAAACCAGCAGAACAAAACCAGGGAAAAAAATCTGTAAAATTGTCAATTCTGAGCTATCACACAGTCTTCCTTTTTGAATTAAAAGACAAACATAGGCCTACTGTCTCTTCTTTTAGCAAGTTGAAGCTTAGGAGAATGCGCTTGGAACCATTAAGTCTTGGACAAATGTACAGATTTCAAAGCCCTCGTCTCTCAGGCGTTGGTGCCTGAACTCGTTGCTCAATTTGCTCTTACTTTTGCAAAAGGACCACAGAAATTTTAAATTATAAGCTCAGTGTTTTGCATCCTGATCTTTTTTATTCAAACAGCATCAATTGCTTCAAGTCTCTGAAGCTGACAGAACAACTGAGTAATTTATTTTTAAACATAAATAGGAAAAAGCTGTTTTTTAACGTTTCTATTTTCTTGTCCATAAGGCATGTAAAATCAACACATCTGTAGAAATGCAAATTACTTACATGTGAGGACAAGCTGAAATTTAGCCTTCTCGGGCAGATTATATTTATTCATAAGCATTCACATATTGTCTTATCAACACATGTAGGCACTTCTATTTTTGAAAAGCTTCATTTATCACTTGTTGACTGTTTGAAGCTGAACTGCTTTTTCTCAGAAAAAGTTTTTTCTTAGATTGACAGATTCATATGATAACTAAAACAAAATCAACAAAACTCCTCACCCACCTTGCTGTGCCTGCTGTGCAAGGAGCCACATGTCTGAGAACAGCCTAGAACCAGCAGAGGGGTACATTTCAAATATTCAATAGTATATAGGGCTCATTAGATATTGCATTTGCATATGAAGTACATCAGAAATTAATAGGAAAGTTTCCTGGTTAGGAAAAATTATGTGGCTATTCAGCATACACATTTGTTTCTGTGTTGGTTTTGTAATTAGCTGGTTTGTTCCTGAGAATAATTCCCCCTTTTTTCAGAAGTTCGTATATCTTCTTTAATCAGCCAACGCACACATTTGTCTTACAGACAAATGCATTATATGCTGTATATTTCATCTCTGAGTGCCTGCCACAAATGCATTTCCATATCCAGTCTTCATGAATCAGCAGAACACCACTATAAATCTTCACTCCCTATAAAGCTTTTTTTAATAGAGGTGTATCCTCATTCTGATGTTCTATAATCAGCTTTGTCAGAGACACTGTGGGCCCTTTTTCTTTGAAATATTAGCTTGCTAAAAATTTAAACCACTATATATAAGCAAGAGGGAGAGAATCCACATATTCTATCTAAAATCATTAAAAGATTGATGAGCATTCATACCTGGAAAATTCTGGCAGAAGGATAATTTCTTTGCAGCAGCCTATGTAATTAAGGAATGAATGAATATTGGTAAAAACATTACTCCTTACTCTCCTCTTCCACTCACTTGAGATGGATCACACTTTAGAGGAGAAGGAAACACGGTTCTGCAGTGGCACAGACAGGTGGGGCAGTATAAGAAATCACAAACCACAGGGCTCAAATAGTCAAACCAAGTACTCAGACACAGGATCCCTTTATCACTAATCTCTAATCTGGATTAAATAATTTTATTTCATTCATGCATTCCTCATAACACACCTTTTCTAGGCCTCTTACCACTTCAGATTTAACCTTAGTAAAGTACCTAATGCTGAACCCGTGGGTTTAATGTGGAGTAGACGGGGAAGGAGGTAAGAAAGCATGAGAATGTAGGTACTTTTGAGAGTTCTAGTCAGATAATGATGGTTACAGGGAGTGATCCCAGCCAGCTGGAAATGTCTGGGGACACAGCACTGGGCATCTAGAGGGAGGTGGGGAGAACCACAGAGGTATCACAGAAACAAGGAACGGCTCCTTGGTGGGAGGAACACTATGGAGCTCTTTTGTCTGTGTGGGAAATGTATAAAACACTCACAGATCTTATCACCACTGGTAGAGAGAAAAGGTGATGAACCCCTAAGACTGAGGAGGAATGTCTAAGCTCAGTTTTATCCATGAGGAGGGCATTATTCATAGCCAACTGAAGAAACTACATTAAAAACCTGGCTAAGTTATTGCGATTGAAGAAGCACAAACTCATCTTAAAATTCTTACTAATATGTGCTTCTTGTTTATGCAGGGAAAGCTATTCTTGTAAGAGCATGGTATAAACTACAGGCATAAATGTTTCTATAATTCATTGTTGCACATACAAGCAGTGGTCATTTCTTTTCAGCAAAACAGTTAAACCAGTTTAAGTCCCTGTTAAGAGAAGCCTTATTGTTGTTTTCAGCTAGAGATTGTGGTATCTGCACAGAAGTAGACATGCCTTTAGGTTTCTTCTTTAACTACAGTTACTGGCATATGGAATAATAAAAGAAACATTCAATGGCTTAGGGCAAGACCAGCATCCAAAATAGACTTTAAATGACAAACAAATTGGAGCAGGCACTTCTATCCACATGAGCTGAACGGTACTTACCTTTGACAGTAAATGCACAAAATTACATCTGGCTGAGAAAGTCCCTCTGGGCTGGAAGTAATTGGCAGGTGGAATAGTACTCAGAGTACCACCATTGCTTTGGTGTTACTTGTCCTGTGCCATCTGTTGTGCCTACTGCAGGAGAGAATACTGGGATCTCTGAACAGGTACTGGCAGTTGTGTACTTTGAGGTTATATTCAAGGAATTATATCATTTGTTGCTTTCTGTCATTCTTCTCTTTGAGTCACTTCAGTGGCCATTCTGGAATAACTGTAACTACAATTCTGGGTTTAAGTGTCTGCATTTGCCACGCTCATTTTACCTCAGCATCCTCAGCTTTCTATGGCTCTTTTCCAAGCACTTCCCACACTTGCCTAGCTCTGTTTGGTCTGGGAAAGGTATAAGAAAAGTAGCTGGAGTTCATATGGCTGCTATCCATGCATAACTAATCCTTTATCACAACAGATGTGAGTTGCAAAGAAAGTTAGTGTGTAACTTTCTAAAAGGTTGCATGGGAACCTGTCTGGAAACAGAGTGAGATATCTACAGTGAATATTTGCTTACTTCAGTGAGAACTGGTGGAAGTTCTCTGTGTATATAGAATATATATACATCTCAGTGGCACATTTCTATTCAGTAATGAATTAGTTGTACACTAAAAAAAGAAAAACACTGTACCAAGAGGAACCAAACCAATGATGCCTTCCAGTCCTTCCAGCAACTAAGAACAGGATAAATATAGTGTTCATAGGTGTGATGGATAGTGGTGACACTTAGTTTGCTTTAGTAACCTGAGGAGAAGCCCAAAGAGTTTAAACCACGTAACTAATATGAATTCTAGAATTTCTCTGGGGTTTCGTGAAAGGCTTACACTAATTGTAGATGTTGGGTTTGGTGGTGACTAGATGTGGTGGTGGTGGTTCTTCAGAAGTGCTGAGACATAGATAAAGTTGGGATAAACGGATATATTTCATATTATGAGCAGCTGGATGAGCCCTGAACACCATACCCAAGTGATTAATTTCTGAATGTTGGTGAAAAGAGAGGGGGTGCTTAAATAAATCAATAGTGATTTTAATAAACTGGGAGCTTCTAGGTACTAAATCTGTCTGCATCTGATCTGAATTGCAATTACCTGTCAAAAATTCATCCATCATTGCAAATTCCAGACAAACTTTCTGGCAGCAGATGTTTGGGGAAAGCTATTTCATGCGGGAGATATATCGTTTGGTGTACAGCATTCCCAAGAACAAAGAGCAAAGTAGAAAACATTTCACAGTAGCAGCAATAACTTCTATGCCATACCTAAGCCTAGTTTATTGGTGAATATAATTTGTAAATGCGAGTTTCCAATGTAAATCAGTCAATGAAATACTCCTTGTAATTCAGCTGATCTCAAATAGGTGTAGTAATTCAATATTTGTGTACTTGTGAAAGCAATGATATTTCTAATGACTTCAAATTCAGCATTATTAAACCCTGTCTCCCAGGCTAGAACACTGGTGCCTGCTTTGCCAAAAAAAAAGTGGTGTGACTCCAGCAGGCAGGCTATGGGAAGAGCAGCTGTCATGATGACTGAGATAATAAATACTGAATGAAAAAACTCCGCACCAAACAACCAAAAATCCAAAACCCAGAAGAAATTGGGGGGAGAAAAATGTTTGCCTGCCACTTGATATGGGTTCATTGACTTCCTGTCACCAGAGAAAGGGCTGCAAGTGGACTGCATGAGGGATTGGAATTCAGAATACCTAAACTCCCGTTTTTCATTGACACCTGTTCCCCCATTTGATACATGGCTGGTCCCTTCTGTGGCAAGAAGGCAACGTAATGAACATTTCTTTGCAGCCATTGGTGAAATTGTCATATAACATCACTATTTCTCATCAGGAATGTGCCTTGAAAATGACCTCTAGAGACAGGATGGACATATGATTAGAAGATTGCTATCCCAGCCAAATAATACCCCAAAAGCTGTTCTACTGTCACCTCTATCAAAACCCTCCATTCTGCTGCCAATTACAATAGCAGAACCTATCACTCTTTTCAATTTTCATTATATCAGGAATTTACTTTGCACATTTTCTGCCTCTCTGTAGTACTTTAAAATCATGTTTCATTAAAAGCTGTTTCTGGCATAATTGGGAGCAATTCCCTTATAAAATAACTGCTGCCAGATGGATCCATTTATATCTTATACGTGATGTGCTGGGCTTCTTGTCTTGTCACCTGTGCCTGGTGTTTGAGGATTCATCTTCTGTATTAGTGACTCAGAAAGCCTTGGCTCGACTTGCTGCACCAAGTGTGTTAATTTGAGCTCTGCTCTCATACCCCTGGAAAACTGATGGAGAAAACATCTTGGTTTGCCTTTTACTTTTTCAATATGTCATTTTTCAAAACTTCCTGAAGCCAATGAATGTGTGTGTCCTCATGGCCTCCTGCAAACCACATTGACTCCTGTTGGCCAAGATGGGGTATCATTTTCTCTAGAAAGATGCAATTAAGAAAATATTTACATATTACATGTCCACTATTCTCCTTTATTCCCCTGTTATTTATTTCCTTCTAGTATTTAGTTTGGAAGGACTGTGGGTATTTTGTGCAAATCACTTCTCTGGCCTGTGACAGGAGATTGTGTCTACTCCAAGAGTTTTACTGCCTCAGCACTGTCTTCCATGTCCATTCCTGTGGTCCCATCTGTCCATTCCCCTGTGCCAAAGACAGAGGAGAACCAAAGGACAGGGAATAAATGCTCTGCTGTATCTCACAGGATACTCCATGGGTGCCTGAAACTGGCACTGTGCACTGACCCGGGTAGTAAATGAGAGGTAATTATAATGCCCCTTCAAAGTGAGGATAAAAAACTTTTTCTCTAACACAGTAGAGAAGCTGGAGCTGGCAAAGGGAAAAGTAAAGAGGTGAATGGCATGGGAAATGATCCTGGCAGGAAGCTTCATCATGAGCAGAGAGAGAGAGAATTTGTATCAAGACCTGGGCACAGCAGGAACTGCAAGGGGAGGGTGTGAACCTAAGCCTGACCCTTCCCTCTCTTATGTTTATGAAAGACTGCATTTTAGGAATGTCACAAGGGAAATTAGCTTTCAGCCTTAGAAGTAGCTGGAGGAGCAAGTGCTGCAGGCTGAAGGTGGTCTGGGTTGCCCATATCCTTGTGCCAATGGCAAGGGGGCAATCCTGCCCTGTTCTGCTGTCACTGGACCTGTGTTTCTGCAGAACGTTTGATGAAGCCTTGGGAGACAACGGTGGATTCATTTCTTTGGAAATGGCCCAGCACCACTAAACAATGTCTGCTTTCTTCATTAGAAGCTAATTGTTTGAAGCTGGAATCTTTCCTGATTGGTGTTTTTATTTTAATTTTCCTGTGGAAAGATTATTGAAAAACCTCTTACAGGTACTTTGATCATGTGTTCCTACAGCTTTAAAATTTAAATTTATTTTAAGTGCAAGCCACGTGTGTTTCAAGCCTATATGAATAATATATTTTAACATTGCCAAAGTATCTGTGACCTCAGCTCAGAAGTATTGTGAGAGGGAATGGCAGAAGCCATCCAGAAAAAGGACATGGGGTGTAAGGCTTAAAACAGCCTCATTAAAATGTATTTTTCTAAGTTTGAAAAAATAATGAGAACCATCCCTTGATCCCTTTTCCTGGAAGCAGCGAACAAGTGTTTGAGAGGCCAGTTTCATTCCCATTAATAATTTTTTTATTAGGAAGAATGGAAAATATCCAATGTGATAACTATGAAGGAATGCAAGGGTCCTTTTTATTATGACCATGAACATTTATTTGTGGGATAAAATTACCCTTAAAGAGCAAGGTATACTGTGCTCCCTTTTGTATGGATGCACCTAGTTCTTTGGCTCCCCTACTATTGCATGTATACACCTGGTTCTTTTAACTATTCCTTCATATCTACCATAATGAAATACCTACTTCAGATGCATCAAGTAAATCAAAATATCACAGCCCAAATACCATGTGATCATATTTCTGTCATTTTTCAGTGTAAACTGTGAGCTTTCTTTTGTTAAAGAGAAGGAAAGCACTACTTGAATAATTTCAAGAAATCACAGACCTTCCACCTCCTTAAACTGCCTATTGATATCTAAAGAAAACAATTTTATCCATCCCTTCTTCCCACCCCACACAATGAAGAGACAAAAATCTCAGTTTGCATGACATTAGCCTTGAAGTCTTCTTAAAGATAAATAATGTGCCCTGCAGGCACATTCGTTCTGAATAATTCTGGAAATAAATTAAAGGAAAGGAGGCACTTTTAGCTCTTTTTCTGGGCCTTCATTTCAGACTCCCATTTTTATGTAGCACTTTTGTTTCTTCTGTGTTTGAGGACAAAATGTAAAATGTTTTCAGAAAACGTCTTCCCTTGCCCTCCCCTTTCCCATTTTCCTAATATAAACATGAACTTTTATTTCAGCTACCTGAGGATTTTGGGGCTGATGGATGGTATTGCATGTGAACTGGCCACTTCATGCCACAACATGGCTCATTATTAAGAAGCTGTCTTTGATCTACAACTTAACAACTAACTTTTATTGGATTTCAGATATTTCATTCCCAACTGGCTTTGACATGTCTCTTTTTATCCCCCCTGGCTTTCCTTGGGTTTAGATGTTTTGTTTGAATTATCAGTGTTTTGCTTCACATTATGACTAAGGAGGCTTTTAATATTAGCACCTGAGCACAAAAAATCAAAATTAAGGGGCTGTTCCACTTGACTTAAAGCGTTATGGCTCTTGAAATAGTCAGGGATACCTCAGGCAGAGAAATCAGATGCTGATAATTATGAATCCTGTGGAAGATTTCAAAACTAATTGTGTTTCTTCTGAGTCAGGGCTGTGTAGTGTTTGACTGCATGTTTGATGGAGCTTAGGCTCCTCTTATGGCCGTACAGAAAAGAGTACAACAGCTAAAAAACAGGGACAAATAAAAGAAGCAGGAAATACTTTGTGTGATTTAGCAGCCTACTTGGAAACAGAAAATAGAATACTGTTTAATTTTATGGCAGAGGAAGAGAGTTGGTTTCTTGGTCTTTGAAAATACATACAGCTCTGATTTAGTATTCAAGGTAATAACTAGCCCTGACTGTAGAAAAGAATATTTGTTTGATATCTTTTCCTGGCTTTTTAAAATTGAAACTGAGTCACTTTTACTGGAAGGTTTTTCCTTATCTAGTCTGCAGCCTGTCCTGTTTTTTCCCTATTTGAAGTGCACAGACAAAACCCAGCAGTGCTGGCTGTGTCTCTGTGCCAGGAGGGGAACTGCAAACGGACTCCAACCTTTCCCACACTGCAGCAGGGACCTGGAGCTCCCTTTGGCTGGGACACTCAGTCCTTCCCTTGGTCAGGCAAAGCTGCAGCGAGGGAGTGCAGCCCAAAACTGATTAATGTGGATTCAGCTGCTCCTCCAAGGAAATCCTCCATGCACAGGAACAGCAGGGGCTGGCACAGCCCTCAGCAGATGTTCCTGTTGGCAAAAGGGATGTCTGGGTGCTTTTATAAATGCACTGCTGCTGCTCCTCCTTGGTGTCCAAGTGTTTTCCTGATAGTGGCATGGCTTTGGTTTTCCTGTCTGCATGGAAAAATGACTGTTCTGTAATCTCAGAGTGAGATATTCCCTTCTCCTCGTGTTTATCCCTTTGGATTTTACAGTGACAGTGTGCTAGGAGAGAACAGAAGGGCAGAATAATGCAGGAATCAGCTTGGCACATCTGGAAAAACTGCATGTGTGTTTCTTTCCATAAGTGTTGCAAACAGGTGGGAACTACAGCTGTCTAAAAAACTTCATCTTATTCCCATGAAGAATTTTGATTTTTATTTTTTAATTATCTCCAAAGTGAGATTTTTCAGTGTTGAGGTGTTTCTGATTTGCAACAAATGCTATTTAAAACACAGAGAGGGACAGCACTAGAAAGAAGAGTAAAAAAATCCATGCAAACACAATTTTATAAAAAACCCCAGAAATAAGATGGGAGAATCTTACCATTACCTTCACAGAGAGAGTCTGTAGCAATAATTGCCAAGATCTCCATAGGCTGATATGCCACAGGGACTCAAAGTCTTCACATCCAGTGAGACTTTCATCCTTTATTTCAGGTTGTAGTAACTTCAATGCACATGACTTTAATGGGCTCAGGCGGGGACTGTCACCTGTCACCCCGTGGGTGGTGGCCTGTCTTGGGGCTGGAGCTGCATGAGGATCCCTGTTCTGTCCTCAGAGCCACAAACTGTGGATTAATATTGAAGTAACTCTTACAATTCCTACACAATTGCACCCGTATGGAGATAAATGACATTAAATGGACCTTTAAGCAATTGTGGAAATGTCCTTGCTAAGAATTTATTCATATGGAATTGTTATTCATATGGAATTGTGATAAAGCTCTGAACATGAACTGGAATCTGAAAACTGTGGCTTTTGGCTGCCTTTCAAGGAAGGCATTTTATTTTCACCCTGCACTTGGTAATCCAAAATGAAAATCTAAGTGAGATGGAAGGGTAACTGCTATGTGCCATGTTGCATTGATTGTGGAAGTTATTTTACATAGTTCTGGGAATGCACAAGTTGCCATAATCTTTTCATGCTTTCATTTATAAAAATCTTGCCCAATAAGGTGGCTGTGGGTAGATATTAAAACTAATGTTTGAGGCAATTGCTTACCTTGTACTTGCAGGAAAACAAGCTGGACTGGCAGGGCTGTTTTGTGTAAATGGTGTCCTCACGTGGGTTTACCACTTTTCCAACTCTGTCTTCATTCCCTCTCCCTTTACTGTCTGACTTCATGAAGTCTTTACTTTTCTGCTTGTCCAAAAAGCACCTTGCAAATCTACAGGGATAAATAAATAGCATCAGTGATTAATGCTTAATCAGTTACCTTGTAGTTCTTGGCCTTAGTATTGACTGTGTTGACTTCTGCTGCCACTAAAAATTATTTCCTCTTAGCCTTCAGTGTTGTGCCCCACAGGATGGGTGTGGATGTTTGTTTTGAACAATGGATGCATTTTTATATAAAAATATGGAAAAACCGCAAAGATTCTTTATAATCAGTCAAAGCATCGATATTTTTCATGAATGCACAGAAAAGGAATTTACTCATTTTTGATTTCATTTAGTGAAGTTTATGGCCAATCTTCTTTTCATAATGAAGCCTTGCTGTAATCCCACCTCTGCCCTCCCAAATTCCATTCCTCAGTTCAAATGTGGAGATAGCAGTTAAAATTAAATGCTAAACACAGTGCACATATGCACTTCATGGAAACCACCACTTCTCATATTCCTGTGCTAGCAAGTGTGTTTTCATCCTTGAGCTTTTTGGGCTAATGACACTTGGATGATTCTTACACTTCCTTGCTTTTTCTTCAAACAACGACAAAAAAATTTCTCCCTTTAATTCCAGCTCAAATTAATGGAGATCTGGAGGAGAAGAAACAGGCAAACAAACAAGGAAGTGTTTTATATTTGGGTTTTTCATTTCATCTCATGGCAGATGGGGTTGGTGTTTTTTACAGCCACCTTTGGAAATCAGTATGTTATTTTGTCATTGCTTTGTAGCAGAGTAACAGCTCTGAATCTTTATCATATTGATCGTTGCACAGGCTTTCGTCTGGGGCCCGAGGTAATACACACCATTGTTATTGCATTATTATTTTTCATTTGTATCCTATTGATTTGCTGCCAGTAACTTACAGGTCAATTTGCAAAAAGATGGGGTATGATTTATTTTTTTTCTAAGGGATTATGCCACGATGGGAATGCTTTTATAAGGCTGTCAGGTCTTTGGGTTTGTTTTTTCTTCTCTCAGGAGTGCAGCACATTCATAGATTAGTGGCACAGTTCCACCTGGATTTACACTCAGAGTATCCATGACTCTCATATAATTCATATGGATAAGTGGCTATACACAAGCCTACACTTAAACTGGAATTTTACTCCCAGGGAATGATTCTTTTCTGACTCAGAAATAACACAGAAACTCAATATAGTCACACTGATGTAAAAGATGGGAGAGGAGACTTTATATGTCTCAACATTACAATCTACCAAGGTTTAACACCCCCAAATGACAGGTGCTGAAAATAGACAGGAAAAATTATTTTTGGTACCATATTTTTTGTTTGCCATAGTAACAACAGTTTACTACCAAGTAGTAGTAGTACAAGGAATTGTTACTAACAACCTTGTACTTGGAAGGGCCACTTCTGAAACAAAGTGAGGACTCTTAACCAAATTTTTACCTTATTTATATTTGACTTACTGTCATTAGAATGTAACTGCTAGGAAAGGAAGGATTATGAGAGTATGTAAAATTGCACAAGTACTTTTAATTCCTTCAGTATGAAAGGAATGCAGCTACATGATTTACAAGGGGTTAGTTTTTAATGACTCAGTGCAAAATAAATGCAGTAGGCTGATGTATACATACACTGGGATGTGTACTATTCTTTTTCCCTGGAATGCATCCAGGTAAATCAAACCCACAGTGAGGGACTTCCACTATATTGAATTTTCCTGGCATCCTTTCTGCAGGAGCAATTTGATAAGAGAATTGTTTTTATAGCATGGAATACCTTTTGCTGCCAGTGAAGATTTTCAGTTTTGGAATTGGTGTGAAGTTCCATACTGGTTTGTGGTGTGGAACTGGATGTTGATGTTCAACCATCCTCTTCCTAGCACAAGTCACTTGAATAACTTTCCCAGTTTGGGAAATTTTGTTTTGAATTGTAGCTCAAAGTAAGACACAGTCCAAATAAATTTCTCATTCATAGTGTGTCCCATGACAAGAAAATTATCAAGTAGCTGATCTGATGCCCTTTATGTTGTAGGAATATTTCAAAGAATATTTTAGTTTCTACTCTTACTTCCCATGTTTTGCTTCACATTTTGACACCATTGGGATACAGCTGTATTAGACAGGAGTGAGGTCAAGTGAGATTTCCTGCTTAAAACAGAAGTGGGGAATCACAAAATGTGCTGTCTGGCTGTTAAATGCCTGTGAAAAGTAGCACAACAGTTCATATATATATATATTTTCATATATATGTACATGTGTGTGTGTATGCAGCTAAATATTGTACTATATATTTATGCTAATATTTGAGGGAAAACAATGACCACATTCCAGGACTGATGGAAGTTGTCTTAAGCATTATTGAATGACATATTTCCATTTATAGAGACAGGAAAAAAATAATTTCCTTCTTGATATTCTTCATGACTGCTTCAGTTGAGCTCAGATTTCTTTTCTTAAAAAGTGAAAAGAGAATTAATGAAAAATGCCAAATTCTCTAACTGGTTACTAAAGAATCTTTGATTTTTTTACACATTTTTATATGAAAATTTTTCTGAATATTAGATTCAGAACATCTAAGTTTTTGTTTCAGAATTTGTCCTTCTTTCAAAGAATCAAAGATGCTTCAAAGTGGTTAAAATGTTCTGTTTTAGTAGACCTCAACCAGAGCTGTTTGACAGTGCTGTTAACTGTGTCACACTTCAACAAACACAGGGAATGTAATGTTCCTTTTTAGTGTTAAATACTCTTTATTATATTAAAGTAACTGTTTTCCACCAAACCTGACTTCTATTTTGTTTCAGAGTCCTGAAAAAATATAATCTTGCAGTGTTAATAACTTGTGAAAACAGTTTGCACTTTCCCCATCTTACCTCCCAGGAACGGGGGATTTAGCAAGAGCTTCCAAGTTCCTCAGACTTTTAGAAAAGATCCCAAGCACTTTTTACAAATGTGGGTATTTATTACAAATGTGAAATATTACAAATGTGAATGTGGGTATTTATTCCTTGACTCAGATTTGGTGATTGAGACATTCTGGCTGCTACAGTGATATTTCAGGAAGCTGGGATATTTGCAATGGATCAATAAGCAGAACACTGAATTAAACTTATTGCTGTTATAGTGCCTGATACCTGTGAGCAAACACGTGCACAAAATCTGACATTTCTGATTTTCTCTTTTAAATCTGACAGTTTAACCATATTTATAGTATGGTTGTTACCTTGCTCCACTCTTTGATTGTAAAAAAGCAATGAAATATTAGTTGTCTAAATGTCCAGCTATAAAAATTCTCCACGAGTGGTAATTAATTGCATTAATTACTTCTCTTTCTCAGCAATAAAGTAAGAGTGCCCGAGTTAAGAGGTGACTGTTACCACAGATATTAGATCTCCTGTGGAAGTTGTCTGTGGAATGCAGAGCCCTGGCCAAAGCCAGAGCAGTCCCTGCTGTCAGGTGGGGGCCTCCTCAGCCAGCAGGTTGCTGAGGGGTTACTGGTGCTCCGGCTCCTGACTTGGCTCTTGCAATGTGACTCATTCTGTGGCAGGATCCCAAATGATGAATAAATGCTCAAATCTGTCTTGGGGATAAACATATTTATAAAGCTTCAGTGCAATCACTTAATGTTGTTACCTGGTAACTCTTCTGGCACTTTTTGTCTGTAAAGCCATCCTTACTCTTTGCTGACTTAGGAAAGTACATCACAGAGCTTTGGCAAACCCCCAGCTGGAATGCAGGAGCATTGCACAAGTGCCCGAGCAAACCAAGTTATGTGTCTGCACATGAGAGCCTTATCATCCACGTTTGCCCTTATATACAGCAGCAAACATGCACGTTATAATAACCTCTAGTCTCAGTTCAGCTGGTATTGCAGAACAGGGTAAAACATGTATCTATAAACTGTTTTGCTGATGTAGACCAGCCAAAATTTCATGCTAGATCAAATCATGTAGATTAAATGTCAACAGCCGTAACCTTCAAGTGGGACTTGGAACCTCAATCACTGGTTTATGCTGGACCATTCTAATTCTTCATAAATCTCTTCTATATCTTTTGATATCATTAATGAATCTCTATGATAATAAATTATTGTGTAGTAATATAAATATTAAAAAGGACCCCAAATTAATCTTTTTAATATAATCTCCCTTAGGAAGCAAGTGCTTCCTTAATATGAAAATTCCTTGTCAGAAGCAAGAAGTGGTGAGAGGACATCTGACTGTGACCATAAGGGCAACTGCTGGCAGTTGGGTTTGTGTTCCCACAGAAAAGCTGTCACTCAGCACCATCGGGGCATTTGTAGCTTGGGCCCCTCAGGCTGTACAGTCTCACAGTGTACAGACTGGCTGTACAAATAACTCCCTTTTGCTATTTCACCTTTCCAAATTTTTTGTTCTTCCATCTTGAACTGGAATATGTTTACAAAATACGTGTGTACGTGCACTTTATATTACTAGGTTTGGGGATTTTTTCCTTAACAAAATATAAACTGTGTCAAAAGGCTACTCAAATATGTTCTTAGTAGATAGTAGATTTTATTCTGCAAATTAAACTGCTTAAGCTGAAGCTGAACTTAATGACCAAGTCCATTCTGTCAGTGTCTGGTCTGTAATGCACAACCTTTTTTTCAGCCAGAAGATTCCCCACTCTCTCATTATTAGTCCTTTTAGGAATATATAATCATGATTTTCTAAAGATTTTTATATGATTTCCATTACCTGTACCAAAACATCCCTTTTCTTATTTTTTTTCTCTCTTTTTTTTTGGCAGAAGGTCTTCCCAGGGGGGATGTGTCACCACTTGAAGACTGATCTCACAAAGGACAAATCCGGTCTGAAGTGAGTCCCGGTGCTTCTTTGTAATAATTAGCATTCCTGTTTCCCATGGCTCTTCCTTTTCAATGAGGTCTAAACATGTCAAGTCCTTCTGGAATATTCCCTGAAGTATTTTACTATCTAAAGTCAGACATGGAGGCCTTCAAAAATTTCTGGATCAGTTCAGAACAAGGTAACAATATAGGTTTTACCACTGAAACACCACACCAAAGGAAGCATCAGATTTTCCATTGCTGAGTGACTCTGGACTGGGACTGGATGCCTTTTTGCATCTCATTAACCCAGGACACCTGGATGGACTCCAGGGCCACAGGTGAGGTTATTTACCAGGTGTTGTACAGGTGGTGAGTAGAGATGATCTAATGATCTTATGCCCACAAAATCTCTTACTCTACATATTATTCTTGACCTTTTCCTCTGTCACTCATTTATCTGCACTCAGAAAAGGCTGGCATGTGGCATTTTTTATTGATGGCTTGCTGCATGTCCTAGGATCACAGCTAATGTGCTGTAATTCTTTATACAGTCATTAAAGCACTATTACAGACCTCAATTCTTGACTTGATCTGGTCATTGGAAGAGTTGTACGCAGGTCATTTCCACGTTCCCCCGTGTCAGGCTGTTCAGCAAACACCAGGCAGCAATTACAGAAAGGGTTACTCACCATCAAACCTGTACACAGGGAGCTGCTGAGATGTGTTTCAGAGGCATAATTCACCCATCCACCAGAGCACGATAAAACACCTTCTTTATTTCTGATTTTATTGGTTCTGTCTGCTCTCATCTGGTGCCTGAACATTTTATCTGTTCACGCTGCTTTTTTCTAATGCAATAAAAAGAGCAGACAGGATTTTGCCCTTTATTTAAAATGTTTTGCCACAGTTAGAGGTAAATAACAGCCACTTTTTGCGTTGTATATTTTCAGACTTATCTGAGAAATGTTTTGATAGCAAGCAGGCTCTACAGGGTCCAACCACGGTTTAATAGGAATAGTCTCTTCCTAACATCCTATTTTTCCTTTCTCTGATGTGAACTCTCCACTTCCATCAGCTCGTGCCCTACATGGATGGTTTCCCAAGTGTGGCAGTGCCCAAATGTAGCTCTCAGCCCACAGCCCTAGTTGAGAGCTGGGTACTGTGTCCTCAGGCTTGGTAAGAGCCATCTCTGGGAGCCAGGCACCTGAGTTCCTTCATTAATATTAAAGGAAAAAAAGGAGAGCAAGGATCTGGCTCCCAGTTGTTACACAAATGGAGTTTAAATCATTTACATGAGGATTTCAGTGAGCAGAGATCCTCACTTTCAAGCAGATATGTCTTTTCAGGAACAAGCTGACACTGAGCACCAAAACAGATCACAGAACTACAACAAAAAGCAGTGTTCTGCCAAAGCTGAAGGCAGAGTCTGTCAGGGAGAATGATGGAGCAAGAGGAGTGGTATACCAGGCAAAGGGGGAAAAAGAGGAAAGTATAAGAAACTTGAAAAGACTTTAAGGGACATAATTCTGTTTAATGGGGCAGAATCTGAGAGACAGTGAACTCCAATGCAGTGATTGGCATTTTTCCAAGATTTGTAGAAGGTGACAAGCTGTAGATTACAGGCTTTGATTTGCCTTTATGTCACTCTGCCTGTGCACTTGTGTCACTTGCTTAATGTAATAACCTCCACTAAACAGTCACAGGCTGCAGCATAATTTTGTTGACCTTAAATTAAAGGAAAAAGTTATGATTCTGGAATTTGAAGCATGTGGTACTTTACTGGCTAAAGGGTAAAATAAAGAAGGATTGACTGAGTGAGATGTTTTTATGACTTGGGATGAATCAAGGCTCAGGCATCACAGGAAGTCCAAAACAATTCATACAATTTCAGCCTATGTCTCAGTCCAAAAATTGTATCCAAATTAAAACCTCTATTTCTAATTCTCATTAAGAGGAATTTAGATAAGCCTCAGATTATAGTATATGGGAATTGTTTTCTTTGCAACACAGAATTGTCTACAGTGGGAAACAGTAACAGTTGAGTTTCCCCTTTCCTTTCCCTTCCCCCTTCCTTTTCCCCACTGCAGAAATGCAATCTTAAGTGAATTGAAGGCAAATACATTAAGTTAACAAGTAAGGAAAGAAAGTCAGTCTTTCAGGCTTTAGAGGAGCTGATACTGGAGAAAACCTGTGCCTGCAATACAAAGGCAAAAGATTTCAAACATCCTGAGAGATGCTTTCACAAATCAACCAAGAACATAAACTAGGGGGGGCAAGTGTGTTCCTCTGGTCTGAGTCCCTCAGATGAGAAACTGAACACCTGCGAGTGTGAAGCACTTCTGAGATGGTTGTCAGTGGAATGTCAGCCTCCAGCAGAACAGGAGTAGCTCAGAAGTCCTGGGACGAGCTCTCTGCTGCCCTACATGGTACAGTCTTTTACTCAAAGCCCAGAACGAATCGTTTCCAGCCACAAAACACATCTCAGGCCATGCAGAAAGAGGATTACAGCAGAAATGGTGGTTTACCTGTATTTAAGATCTGGAACCACTACTAGATGGGGTTCAGTTCAATAATAATCTTAGGGACAGGAAGGAACTTTCTCATAAAATATATTTAGCTTGTATTTTGGTTCATCATGGTTCTATAAATTCTCAGAGGATCCATCTTGAAAGCACTTCCCCAATGGAAGTGCTCTGACTTTCAGATAGTGACAGAGGAGCTGTGTATTCTCATGTCCTATATTATTGACAACAATGGCAGATTTTCCATTTCTTTTGTAAACAGTTTAATTTTTACATATTTGTATGACTTCTTGATATAGTTACTCTTCTGTAATATATAACATTTATGTCAGTTCTTTTAATCTGGGATGTCATTGCTGTACCACATATTGATAAACACGTTATACCACTGAAACCAGAATACTGCAATGTTGTACATCAGAAATGAGAAATGCACAATAATCTGTAATACGAGGCTCTTAATTTATCCACAGAGCAAAAATACATGCCTGGCTTGACTGATAAGCAGCCTCTGTCTCCTGTGGCCAGAGGTAAGTCCTTTTCCATATTAGCTGTGTGTTGCACCTTGGGTTTGCAGATTTTGTCACTGGTGCCAGATTCTATGTAGAAGCTTTGTCATGTGGAGTATCCCCTAATGAGGATTGCACAGCCACTAACAAAGTCATTTCAATTAGCACTTTGATTAAATGTAGAACTGAACTCCACGGGTAGTAACCATTGTCTTCTTTATTTAATTGTTCCATGGTGTCCATGGAAGTTTTTCCTTAGAATATTTTCAGAGGAGGACATGAGATACACCTTTTATCTCCCTGTTTTCCTCTCTTTTCATAGTATATCATACCCATCCCTTCAACAGCTGAACTACAAAGTCCACACTTTCTGGGAAGAACCCAACAGAAAAATGTTCAATCTTCTGGCCCTCTAAAAGAAGCTTTTTACCCCAATTTCTGGAGCAATACTTCTGAACGTACCTCTGTAAAATTCTCCTTTTAATTCTTGATCATGCTCAGACACATTAGATTGATACAAAAGCCCCTAACTAACTTTACCAGCCTCAATGAAATGGCTGAACTCTCTGCCAACTTTGAACTATCAAACCATAATTAAATTACCATTATAAATACAATTATCACAGGTTATAGGACATTGGCTCCATGGCCTGAATCTTCATGCTTGGGGCTGACAACAGCATTTGTCTAATATTTTCTTGACAGAGGGACTGGTAACTCCAGGCTTCCTAACAGACCAAACCCTTCCTCTGCACAGTTCCTTGGAGCTGAAGGTACTTCCCCTCACTGAGAGTTTAGGAAGTGAGACTGTGTTATGTTTCTATTAGCAGAGCTGCTGTTATGGAAATTTCTATTCCAATACACTTCCACAGAGAGACAAATAAAGAAGAAAAAAGAACAGGTTCCAACCAGAAGGCAGCATTTATATGCCAGTGTGGCAAGCAAAGAGGTAGGTGAATGAAATACCAACAGAGAGCAGAGGAAGGTCACTGTCCCAAGGGAGAGCAACACCAGATGGCCACAAGTACAAATTAAGAATCCTGCAGACAGGAATTTTACTCTCATTTTGATTTTTTTAGTGTAATTTGCACTGCAGTTTATTTCCATGCCCACTGGGAGGTTGGTAAAGGGCCAGACTGCTCTAAAGGGAAAATAGTTTAATGTGTACATACAGTGGGATATTCCTAATGTTGGTATTAAACCTACTCAGATCAGTTGTGTCTGCTGGGATGACAGTGGCAATAAAAGAGCCACCTGAGGGTCTCTTACAGCTGAGGTGCCAATACCCTCTCCCTTCCCTGGATAATCACACAGCATGTGCACACACCTCCTGCACGTGGCTTGGCCACCACTTACACTTTCATTGAACTGCATTTCTGTGCTCAATCAAAATTTTCAATGGCAAAGTGACAACACTTGGGCTTTGAATAGGAAGAGACATTTCTTAATAACCGTGACGAGCTGCTTCAGACACAAACCAAATATTGACTGCACATTTATCGTGGCAAAAATAAAAGAACTGACCTTAATTGTGGCTGACGGGGAATATGCCCAGATGTACATTTGAAACACTTGCATTTCAAGCACTAGAGAATACCTTTTCCTCCCTACAGAAAAGCTAATGTTGCATAAAGAATGGTAGGTAAACTGCTATTCCTGCTTATGTTATTTCTATATAACTGAGCAACCAGTGGTCCAGATTTTGTTTCACTTCACAACCTTTTGAGTTTTTCTTCCACTGTACTGTGTTTATTTTCTGGACATATTCAATTTTGCTTTCACAGGAGAAAAAAAATAATAAAAGAAATCTTATGCTAGAACAACAGGTAACAAATGACACTCACATATTTTTCATTGATTTTTGAGAAATTAAGTGAGCCTCACACTTTATCTCTGCTGGTTCTGTTAATGTCTCAGGCTGTTCTCAAAGAACCCTAAAGAAACAAATTCTCAGTTTTGCCTCCTATTTGTGGTAGGGGCAAAGAAGAACAAAATAAAATATCAGACTGAATTGCTTAAAAACATGATAACTTGTAGGAGAAAGATGTTTTGTGCTGCATCATTTGTCATAAATGAAATTATTAAGATTTTAAAAAACCTCACAACCTTAGTAGCCTTTGCCAAGAGTGGGACAGACTCAGTAATCTTGAAACATTTATTCCTTCAGTCTTTCTAATGTCTGAAGACAACTAAATTAACACAGGAACCAGAGCCCTCACACACCCTACAGCAAACAGCTTCCAAAATTCTGACAACCTTTATTGTTTCAGTTTTTTACAAACACTGTCTTGAAGCACAAGAAGTGGCTCTGCACTAATATATTTAATCCTTTTACCTTCTGACTGAGGTTTGCTTTGGCCTTGCATGGTCCCACTGAAGAGCAATGAAGAGCAGTAACAAGGTTTACTTAATCATGGAATTATAAAAGCATTTGCAAAGATTGTTAGGATGGGGTTTTTCTCTTCCTACCTACTGTATCACTGGACAATAATCTGAGTCTGCAGTATTCAGACTGCCTGGTCTGTTTACCTGTTCAATTTTAGTTCTGCAGTTATGGATTTGTCAGTTATTACATGGAACACAAGTATCAATATTGGTACTGTCCACATGTTTGAAGCCTTTTATGGGTGTGCCTTCAGGTTGCTGCATTTACAAGCAACATTTAACTTGTGTTTGTGCTGTGCATTTTAATTTCTGAAGCAAAACCAGAAAAAAAGCACAGAATCATTTGGGTTGGAAAAGCCCTCTGAGATCATGGAGTCCAACCATTCCCCCAGCACTGCCAAGGCCACCACTAAACCATGTCCCCAAGTGCCACATCTACATTTGTCTTTTAAATCCCTCCAGCAAAGGTGACTCCACGTGGGCAGCCTGGGACTGACAACCCTGTCCATGCAGAAATTTTTCCTAATATCCCATCTGCACCCCCATCAGTGCAACTTGAAGCCATTTCCTCTCAGGAGAAGAGACCAACCCTGCCTGGCTACACCCCCTGTCAGGCACAGGGTGCAGAGCAATCAGGTCTCCCCCAGGTCTCACTGAATATTTTGTCCGTTTATGCAAAATATTTGGGCTCGCTCAGTTTGCTGGGAATAAGAACCAAAGCTGAGACACCATGGGCAGAGGATGGGAATGGAACTGTCTCACAAGTGTCTCCCAGGGTGGGCCTGACCTCACTGTAATGCAGTTATCCATCCCAGGAGGGCCTGCGGGTCATAAACTAACATTTCTGGAATGAGGAATCTCCAAAGGGTTTCTAACAACATACTCCATCACTTCTTGTCACTTTTTATTCAGTGCAAGTATGAAAATTTCTGAGATGGACAATGAAAAGCAATACATAAAAATCCAAGACAAATGATCATAAATGGCCCTGCTGAGAAACCAGATCATATGTAATTTAATGGAGGTAGAAGGTCATTCTAAATACATTAAATATAATGGCACAAAGCAAACAGCCAAAGCACATCCTTATGTCATCATTATATTGAGATTGAAAGATCACATGCTTAAAGTAACTTAAAAGGAAAATAAAAAGTGCTAAACAGATAAAAAGCCAGACTTTTCTGTGCAAGTGCCATGGATGTTGGACACCGAGACCTGAAGCACCAGTCATCCATCACCCTTAGGAATCTTGCTTTCATCCTGCTTTGCAGCATACACCAACAATTTGGATTGATAGGACAGCATTTAATAGGGGGAAAAGAATGGGAGCAATCCCCACTATTAAATATTGACAGAGTTAACAGCAGAGAGTGCTGGCTGGTTTATCTCCTTTAAGAGTTGAAAAGGTACATGTACATGTTTTCAGAGGAGTGTTCCCACAGAATACATGTGTGAGTTTTTTGTCACACAGGGAATTTTAGCTTTATGCAGTTTTTTCAGCAATGTTTGATAAGGTTTCCTACAAATGAATGCAGCATGCTTCCATATGTTATTGTTATTTTAATTATGAAGAAAAACTGAAGGCGTCACTGACAGTGATATTTAATGTGTCAAGAGCACATATAAGGGTGGCTCTGCAAGGGCCTGGTGACAACACTGACCCACCAATAGCTCCACAGGACTCGATCCAAACTCAGTGGCACACACTTCCCATATGCACTTCCCTGTGGGAAGAGTTGTTTGTACTCGTTTGCCCCACTCGTTTGTTTCACTTGGAGGTATTTCAACAAACCTATCCCTGAGCAGAGCAGAAGCCAAGTTTCTCTGGGGCTCTGGACAGTCTGCTGGCAGCAGAGCCCTGGAGAACCCCTGGAGCCACAGCCGAAGGCAGGGGGTGCCGGATGTGCCACTGGCAAAGTGGGAGAACTGGTGGTGTGCTGTGACAACAGCAGCAATCCCTCTGCCCCGAGCACGGCACTGGCTCCTGCACTGAGCATGGTAGAGCTCTGTGGGGTATCCTGAGAGCAAAGCTTTCCCTTCACCTCCTGAAAATGACAATCCAGCACATTATCCTCTTCTAGGGTCCAAAGCCAAACCTGGGAAAAGGAGAAGAGCCATCTGAAATTATCCTCACTGGTCCCACCTGGAGAGAGCACTGAAGAGTGGATCTGGAGGATGGAAATCCAGCTGCTGTGCTGTGCCCTGGACCACAAAGCTGCACAGCTCCCTCCACACTGTCCTGGAGACCAGAGGTTCCCCTTCAGACCAGATCCCCTGGGGTAAAGGCAGAGGCGTTTTTAAGGCACACTCTGCCAGTGCATCACAGCCATTGCTCCCACCACAGCGCTGCCCATCCCATCACATCCATGTTCCCCCATTTCCCCTGACCCCCACAGCTGGGGCCACTCTGCCTGCTGGGAAAGGACCCGCAGCTGGGTTGGGCTGGGGGTGGAGAGGAAGGGCTGGGATGAAAGGGTGTTGGCATGTCAGGATGCAGGGAGTGCTTTGGGTGCTGCTGAGCCCACCCGGCCCTGCTCTGGACCTGCCGGACCTGCCACCCTCCTGTGAGGAGCTGGCCGTGCTGAGAAGCCCAGCCCTGGGTGGAGATTTGGGCCTGGCGCGAGGGCTCCAGGAGTATCCAGACTGTTCTCTAGGACCTGCTGGCATTGCACCGAGGAGCTGTGCAACCAGGAGTGTGTGGGGGTCAGCTGGGTGGCCACTACTTGCCTTGCCAGGGTCCCCCTGGTGAAGGGGCTGTGGGGGCTGCAGCAGCCGGAGCCACACAGGGGTCACCGGGGTTGGGCTGGATCCATGGGGATGTGTGTCCCTCGTTCCTGGTGCCGGGGATCTGATTGCTGTGCGGGATGTGTTTGTGCCTGGGTTTGGGGCTGTCTGTGAGCACGTGGCTCTGCGGGCCGGGCGAGGGGCGGGCAGCGATCCCTGCGGTTGTTGCTCCCATTAGTGTTGTGTGTTGTCGTTAATGGCACATTGCTACATTCGCTCTTTTCCCATTGTTAAACTGTTCTCGTCTCACCACGGCTGTTTTGGCTCCCCGTCCCCACCACAGTGCCAGCGTGGGGATGAGCGAGCGGCTGCCGGTGCAGAGCTGCCGGCTGAGGTTCAGCCACCCCACCAGGGCACTTCTGGGGTTCACAGAGAGACACCCAGCGCTGCATTTGGGGGGCTCGGAACTCAGACCGAGTCCTGCCATTTTGGGCTCACAAGCAGAGATCCACTGCAGTGTTTGGGGACTCAGAACCAAACTCACTTTGAAACAGAGGTTGGGGGTTTTTGCTTAAGTTAGCCACATGAATTAAACATTTGCCATGATACAAAGAGCTAAGAAAATGTAAATTTCTGGAGACACCTACTGATAAAGGACAATACGAGAGGGGAGACCAAAAGATGCAAGAGACAGATAAAGAAACCTCCTGTCTCCAAACTGGTGGAATCAACAAAACTCACTCAAGATAACACCAAACAACCAGAGCGCATGCGCAGAGGAGAAAAGTTCAAAAGTTCAACTTCAGGAGAACTGGCCTTTGACCACCAAAAGGAGCCTTTCTGGGACCACCAAAGCAAAGGACGCTGCTCAGAAGGGCGTGAACCCAATTAACATACAAGGCCAGGACAGGTGGGGCCAGGGGTTGAATATGCATGAAAGAATTATGTAACCCAATGCATATGGAACACCTTTGTAAATAAAAACGGGATTCAGGCTGGAGTAAGTTACACAAGTCTTTGGAGAAATATCTCCCTTGTGTCCAGCGCTGTTTACATACCCACTTCATAATAATCAAAAGTTATGGAGTTTTCTTTATTCCGCATCGTTTCAACTTGGCCAATTTTTGGGCTCATGAAGAGCAAGTGCTACGTTTTGAGTGCTCAAAAAAATGCTCAGAACTTAAAAACATATTAAATCCTGCATTTTGGACTCCTGAAACTAGGCTCATATGGCCAGTTTTGGGGCTCAGAAACAGTCTGTATTTTCAGGGCTTAAGGCAGAGACTAAATGCTGCATTTTGGGGGCTCAAAACCAGACTAAGTCCTGTGGTTTGGGGCCCTGAAACCAGCATCACTCAGCCAGTATTTGAGCTCACAAAGAGAGATTAAGTCCTGCATTTTGGCACCTTAAGGCAGAGACTTGAGTCCTGTACAGCATTTGGGCCTTGAAACCAGGCTTATGTGGACAGTGTTAAAGAGAAGAAATGTTAAAGTGAGACATGGAAACTGAAGTCCTGCCAGCCTTATGTGGCCACATTTAGGGTTGAGAAACATTGGCCAAAGGCCTGCATTTTGGGAGCCTGAGGAGACACCATGTCCTATGTGTTCGGCTCAGAAATGGAGACCCAAGTGATGCATTTTGTGTGCTCAAAACCTGGCTAATTTGGCCAAGTGCAGAAACGGAAATTGTGTTTTGGGGACTTGAAACCAGGGTCCCTCAGACATTTGGGCTCACAATAAGTTCTGCGTTTTGGGGGGCTTGAAGTAAAGCCCAAATCCTGTGTTTTGGTGCTCAGCCAGGCTCATTTGGCCAGTGTGTCTAAGTCCTGCATTTAGCACAGCCCAAACGCGGGCTCAGCCGCCCCACTGAGAGCTCAGAAACAGCGACTCAGTGGTGCATGTGGGGCTGGAGGCACAGCCCCAGTGCCGTGGTTTGGGGCTCAGGCCGGGTTCCCGGGATAGTTTTAAGGCTCAGAACAGAGCCCAAGTCCCGCGTTTGGGGGCACTAGCAGAGCCCAACCCTGCTCGTCGGGCTCAGCACGGGATCCCGGGGGCTGCCCCGGCACCAGGAGAGCGCGGGCACCCCTTGGCGGGAGCGCGGCCGTACCCAGAGACCCCAGCCCCGGCCCGGCCAGAGC
>WEIV01030199.1:4169-18152 GCA_013390005.1 Calyptomena viridis
AGAAAACAAGGAATCAGCCATCTCTCATGATTTCTTTCTTGTTCTCAGTTCATGCATTTATTACTAGAATTAGTTTACAAGAAAACCTCATTAAGTCTCTTCTTCTTACTAAGGAGAAAGCCTGTAGGGACAGGAAGCGTGCTTTTCAACAGAAAACATTTAGTTTCAATAATGAATGTTAGCAACATCAGAACACACAATGACATGAGAGATATTTTAAATGGAACAACAAAACCAGCTTAGGACAGAGGTTGAATAAAGGACATCTTCAGTCTATTTTGAAAGCCAGAATTTTTCTGAATTTTAAGAGTGGGATTTTTGTATGAAAATATAAAGTACATGATAACTTTCTCTTTTTGTATCATTTGTTCATTCCTTTGATTTTATCGAGTAGTTGAATTGCATAAAGTCTTATGTATCACTGTGGTAGTTCTTGCAGACATCATAGGGGAAATGGTTCTTCCAGGAGAATTAAATGCCCTCATGGCCAACAGGAGATGCTTTGTGTTGTTGGAGAAGGAGAACAAATGATTCTGTTCATAGCTGCAAATTTCATGTGAAAAATATTTGATAAAAGACCTTAAGCATCAGTTTGAATTTGACAATGTCACATGGAAGCTAGGTATAGTAGCTGATGTGAGTGTAAAGTTGTTCTTTGTGTAGCTTTTAAATAAAGACCCTAGAAAACCTGAGCTAAACAAAGGTCTCGGATCTTCTTCTGTAAAGAAATCTAAGAAATATCCCACAGCTTTTTGGCTAAAGCATTCTGCTCTTTACTTGCTCTTTGGTTTATTTTAGGTATTTGTGTACAAACGAATGTACAAAATGTACAAAGAAAGTGTAGAAAAAAAATTATTGGGTTTTTTTTCCTTAGGTTCCTTCGTGTGGTGACTGACATATTTAGTTGCTTGTTTACCTGAAGGGTTCCACTTTTACAGCCAACTTTCCTCCACCTCTTTGTTACTGTCATTAGGACATAAATCTATGATAAAATATGAGAAAAGAGGACAATAATATTTTAAAAATGGTGAAATATTGGAGTTCAGAATTTCTGGATTTTTTTTAATCTGAATTTCTCTGAGTTAGTTCATAATGAAATTCAGCAGAAAGTTGTTTGAAAAAGGGCTTTGTCCTGTTGCTGTTATAACTATATTATACCTAAGGTGTTGCCTTCATTGTGCCATTTTGTGGCCAGACTGGAATTCCAGCAACAGAAAACTGGGATCTTTAGATCCAAAATTTCCCAAGCAAGAACAGCAAGTTCAAATGGATATAGAAAGGGAACTTAAACATCTGAATCATTATTCTGCCACTGAATGTTTGCAAAATTGCCAGGCAAGCCACTGGGGCTTGGTGTTCATGTTTCTCAAATGAATTTGGTATGTGATTTCTGTCTTTTAGGACTGAACCTTAAAATAATCATAAGTTTACTTTGTGTTTTGGCTGCAAATCTATTGGAGTTTTGCTGTTACTTGATGGAAGCAGTTTTTCTTCTTAGGAAAATAGTAACTCTGTAGGAACAGAGAACTAGCCAGATCGAATTATATTTACCCCTTAGCAGCCTTTGGGAGGTGAATGTTTAAAAGATATAATACTAGCTGATGCCAATTCATCAGCATTGAGACTTAATTTGAGACTTAATACTAAGACCACAACAAACCAGCACCCTTTAAGCAGCTTTTTGCATCTCATTTCCTACCAGCTGACTGATGCCTTTTGCTAATCTTGACTAAATTCCTATAAGATGGCAGGAGTTGTCATTTTGTCCAGCTGAAATATCAGTGAGTGTAACACCTCAGTTACTAGAATCTAGAAATACTTCAATTTTAGTAGCAATTAGTCCATTAAATATGTTGCAGTTTGCTGCTCCAAAGAATTTAGATTTGCAAACTTGTAAATACTGTGAAGAGATACACAATTCAGTAGAAATGCCATGACATGTGACATATTTATTTTCCTCAAAAAATTTAGAAAGGGAATGGTATTTTCATTTAGATGGGTAAAATGGTTTTATGAAAAAAACATCCCATTTATAATGGATCGTAATAACTTCAATCTTTGCTTTATTTTCTCCTTAGAAAGCAATACAAAATGTTTATTTGGGACTCCTAAGAAAAAATCTAAAATCTAAAAAAAAAAAATCTATTAAGATTCTTATTACAGTAAGATTCTATACTCCCATATCTGTATCTGCTTGTCCCTCAAAGTTTGGATGTATTGATGTGTAAGGATTTCCCAGTGATATACTTTCAATCTCAGTTAGGGAAACAGGGGAGGAAAGGACATGTATACTTTCAGAATTGAAATTGTACAAGTTTTTTTAATGCAGGATTAAAGATCCAGAGAATACTATATACATGCAAATCAAAGAAATTGCAGAGTTATATCCAGATGTTACAAGACATTACAGGCAACTCTAAAATATTGCATAAACTTCATATGCTTAATTTTATTGCAGGTTTGCTCAGGGCTTGAGTTTTCATAATACTGAAGCAAATGCTTCCTATTGTACCCAGACCTATGCCATTGATTTTGTAGCTTTTGGCAATATTAAAGAACTTTCTAAGAAGGTAACTCATAAAAGGAACTACATTTTGTTTTGTGCAGATGAAAGCTTGAATGACATTGCATGTTGTTTTATATAAATTTGAGATTTTTGTAATGCAATAATAAAAGAATAAAGGAGAATAAAAGAGTGAAATCAAGCTATTTATCTAGGTATTAAGTGATTAGAATTATAATTTTAATCTCATTGATAAAAGTATAAAAAGGGAAAAGATGTTAATGTATGTGAACTAGATTTACACATATATGTTGTAGTTGAAGTTGCAATAATGCCTCAAGGACTTTATACGGAAAGTGCAATAGTATGTGCTAATCATATCTTTTACTGGGATATCTTTTACTTTGTTATTAGCAGTGTACACTGTTTGAGCAGAATCACATAGAGGTGTATGCTATTTATTTGATTTTTATAATATACTCAAACCAAATTATGACATATAAATTTATGCATGTCATTTTATAATAATATATTTTGTTAAGCCTTGGTTTGTGAAATATTAGTGTTCCCAGTTTCCTCTGAAAATTTTCCTTTTTGCTGTTATTGGGTAAAAAGCAGGATATACCTCTTGCAACTTGCAATCTGAAATCTCATCCAAATCTTAGTTATATTATCTTGGGAGAAACAGCACAACTTTATCATCTAACACTATTTTTTGCAATTTACTTACAAAAAATATTTACTGCAATCATGAAGAAAGCAAGACAAAAGAGTTAGTATTATTGTAAATGTACTGGAAAACAGAATCCATACAAGAATTTAATTTTAGAGAGAAAACTGATTGTTTGTGCAGAAAGTTTTGAGACTTAAGATCTACTCTCATTTAAATATGGTTGATTCTCTGTCCTGCACCCTTGCATAGATCTCACATCTGTCTTGTTTTTCTCATTAAATGAATATTGTTTTTGCTTATGTAATATAAGAAGTTAGTTGGGGCATTTATTGTGCACTCCTGGACATTACACACACAGATACAGAATGTAGGGCAGGCCAGGCACTATGCTTGGTCCCTCTGCAGGTCTTCAATACCTGGCATATTTTATCTAATGTTTAGGCAATGCCCCGCTTTGAAGGCACCATGACAGTGCAGTGCAGGATGCTCTAGGACATGGATATTAGGGAGCAATCACTGAATTGCCATGTCTCAAGGACTGTAATTGCTGCACTAGCAAGGGGGCATGAATAATATTGTCTGTGTTTGCCTAGGCCTTTAGACTCTGTAGAAAGAGCAGACCCAAGAATCGCACAAAGATCAGATTCCAATTTCATCTTCATTACACCAGTGGAGTTGTCTTTGATTTAATTTGATGCAAATGAGGTCAGACTCCAGCTGGTGTTGTTTACAAACCATAACCGTATAACTTCATGGCAAGAATGGGAATTATTAGGAAAATCATGGTGATCTCACTGAAACCTAGCAATTTCACTGATGTCCTGATAATAGAAATAGGAAAATTGCTGTAGTTTTTCTCCATTTATCTCCAACATTTTTTTGAAAAAGCATCTAGCCATCAGTGTGACTCAACATGAGAGAAGACAAAGATAGCAACAGAGTATAATAGAGACTGAATTTTCATTTAATGAAAAAAAAAGTGAGATTACTAGCTTCAGTGGCTAAACACCATTTATGAGTCTGAATACCAGATATTGCTCCATAGAAGAGCAAAGACACATTTTCCAGCATAGTCCCTTGTTTCTTATTATTTTTGTAGTATATTGTATGAAGTCTTGTAATCTTACACATTTCTCCATGACAGAAGAATCAAACCTCTTGTCTTCACTCACAGTTGTGAGGTGAAGGATGGGTAAGAAAATGTTCCTTACACATGACATCTTTCTCTCCTTAATGTTAGATAGGAAACCACAGCACTTTTAACACATTACTCACAATCCTTAGGCACCTACAGTGGTGACCAAGCTGTAGATATGCAAGCTTGTATAGGGATTTGGAACCAGGGCAATGATAGGGAAGAAGTACATTCAAAGTCTGAAAATTTTGAGATTTGTCATGGTTAATCCCCAGCAGGCAAGTAAGCCGCACATAGCTGCTTACTTAGTCCCCTCTTGGTGAGATGGAGGAGAGAATCAGAAGAATATAAGCAAGAAAACTCATAGACCAATACACAGACAGTTTAATAGGGAAAGCAAAAACCACACATGCAAGCAGAGCAAAACAAAGGATCCATCCGGCAATTTGTATGGACGGGCAGCTGCTCAGCCATCCCCAGGGAAGCAGGGCTCCATCATGTATAACAGTGGTTTGTAAAGAGAAACATCACTCCTGATGTCCCCTCCTTCCTTCTTCCCCCAGATTTATATACCAAGCATGACATCATAAGAGGGTTGCAATATCTTTTGATCAGTTGGGCTCATCTATCCTGGCTGTGTCTCCTCCCAGCTTCTGGTGCCCCCAAGCCTGCTCACTGGTGGGGTGGGATGAGAAGCAGAAAGGCCTTGGCTCTGTGCAAGCACTGCTTAGCAATAGTGAAAACATCCCTGTATTAACAACACTGTTTCCAGCACAAATATGAAACACAGCCCCATATTGGGTACTATGAAGAAAATTAACTCTATCCCATCTAAAACCAGCAGAAAATTGTAGCTTCAAGAAAGTTATGGTGTATTTAGGAGGAAATGAAAATGCAATTTGAAATGCTTCTGTATTCATTAAGCTGAGCAGAGTGACAGAATGCAGAATCAGTTTTGTATCTCTTGGATGGCCAACTGTGTAGTTTTGGATGTTTCTGGCTTATATTTAAGGACACTATGGCAGAGGTACAGAGAAAATACACACTACTTAACCAATAAAAAATATATATACTGCTGAGAAAAAGCAAAACATGCTGGCATGACTAAATATCAACGTAAGGGGAAAAGTTATTAAAAGCAAAAAGGCATCTTTCAGAAAGCACAAGCAGTGTTGGAGGTTTTTGCTAGTTAAATGTAAAACTAATAAAACAGGCAAGAAAGCTAGAGGAACATCTAGCAAAAGGCAGTAATCAAAAGCCAAATCCATTATAAAATCCTTTTTTTAAAGGCATCAGGAGGAGGTAGCCTTCTAGACAGTGTGCTGGGTCAATAGATACCGCCATGAGAAAAAAGCACTCAGAAAAGGTAAACATCTAAAAAAAACCCCAAACAAAACAGTTTTTCACAGAATCATGTAATTAGAATCAGTCAGGAGGGAACCACAGTGGGTCATCTGGTTCAACCTCCCTGCTTAAGCAGGGTCATCTTAGAGCACATGGTACAGGATTGTGTCCAGATGGTTATTGAATATGTCCAGGGACGGAGACTCCATACCCTCCATGGGCAACCTGTTCCAGTGCATGGTCACCCACACAGCAAAGTTCTTCCTCATGTTCAGGTGGAACTTGGTGTGCGTCAGTTTTAGTCCATTGCCTCTTGTCCTGTTGCTTGGCTTCACCAACAAGTGCCCGGCTCCATCTTATAACCCTCCCTTCAGATACTTGTACACATTGATGAGATGCCCCCTTAGTCTTCTCTTCTTGAGGCTGAACAAGCCCAGCTCCCTAAGCCTTTCCTCATAAGAGAGATGCTCCAGTCTCTTAAAAACCTTCATTGCCCTCTTCTGGACCTGCTGAAGGAGCTCCATGTCTCTCTTGTCCTGAGGAGCATGAAACTGGGCACAGCACTCCAGGTGAAGCCTCACCAGTGCTGAGTAGAGGGGCAGAATGACCTCTCTCATCCTTCTGGCAATGCCTTTCCTGATGCACCCCAGGATACTGTTGGCCTTCTTAGCTACAAGGACACATTGTGGCTCATGGGCAGCTTGTTGTTCACCAGGATCCCCAGGTCCTTCTCCACAGAGCTGCTTTCCAACAAGTCAGCCCCCAGCCTGTACCAGTGCCTGAAGTTATTCCTCCCTTAATTTATCCTAGATGAATTTCAGAAGATTCCTCTTCCCACCTCTCCAACCTGTCAAAGTCCTTCTGAAGATCTGCACGGCACTCCAGGGTATCAGCCACTCCTCCCAGGTTTGTATCACCAGCAAATTTTCTGAAGAGGCATCTGTTCCTTCATCCAGGTCACTGATGAACAAGTTAAACAATACTGGGCCCAGTATAGAACCCTGGGGAGCACCACTGATTCTCAATCCACCTTGCTGTCTACTCATCCAACTTACATTTCTTGAGTTTACCTATGAGGATGTTTTGAGACACAGTTTTGTATGCCTTACTGATGTCAAGGCAGACAGTATCCACCGCTCTCCTCTCATCCATCCAGGTAGATGTTCACCAACTCTCTCAGCCTTCATGGATGCATTCCATCAGGGCCCATGGACTCTTGGATGTTGAGTCTCTTTTGTTGTTCTCTGACCCAATCCTCCTTGAGTGAGGGAAGGTAAGTGCACATTAGCTCTAAGAGGTATGTGTGCTGGAACCCTTTTGGGGGGTAGTTCATTAGTATTTCACTCAAAGTATTAGTGGAAGAAATTGTGGAACAAGAAGAAACTGGATTGTGGCAGGTTGTCAGGAGCAGACAGTATTTGATCAGGATTTAGAAGTTCAGCTGTGATCAGACAACTGGGGTAGCATGTTTAAAAATCCCTTGCACTTTAGGCATAAAAATCCATTGCATCAACTTTAGGCATATGTTACTTTGATGTAACATATGGTGTAACATATCTGTTACACCAGATATGACTGTAACATTAGAATGGGCTGTATGGAAATGTAGGGGTACTACGATCTACTAATCCTGGTATCTGCAACATGCAGGTTAGTAGAGAACTGCATTTCTGAATACTTGGATAAATGTGTAGAAAGCATTAACTCTGTAGAAGCATAAGCAAAATCTGCTCAGTCTTACCTTCATGCACCTTGAAGAGGTGTTCTTTGAAATTCCTTGCTACAGAGTCCTAAAGAAACTGCCACTCAATAAAAACAAAGTTCTTTGGAGGGATATATAGACAAGAAAGAATCTGGATGAGAATAATCACTAGCAGTTTTGTAAGTGACTGTATCCCTCCCCCAACTGGTAGAACTGGAAAAAATACAACAAAGAATATGAGAAGGCTGGTGAGAAATATGAGATGACTTACATTCCATGAATTACTCATTAAACTGAAGACTTTCCAGCCCACAACGGAGAGTGCTGACATGAAGTACTGTAAAGTTTTGTTAGATGGTAGTAGCTCGGAGATGATGGAAAATAACTGATTGCTAGGATTGTCTAGTATAGATGAGTGTAAGTCCTCAAATTAAGTTAATAGAAGCCAAGTTCAAGAGATACGATGATGGTGAGGCTCCTTATGCACCATATGGGTGACTTGAGGAGCCCCTTAATTCACAGAGGTTTTGTGAATTCCAGAAGGCTTAGGGCAGACATGATTGCAGGAGATAAATCCTCTGGTAATTCTTAAATATATTTGGCTCAAGGTGAGCTGAAAGTTGTTGAAATCTGGGTGAATGCTTCTCAAAAGCATCACTATTTGCTTACACTACTTTTATTTACTTTTAGGCGCTGCCTGGATTCCTGTAGAAGACTGAGTACTGGACTTGACAACCTGACCCAATATAGCTATATTCAGTCTTTTTTCTTGTATTTTGTAGCTGGCTGCTTCCAATTGTAACTGTTCCAGTAATCATATATCCTACCTTACCCAAACGTAATACTTGATTTCAGATTCATCTTTCAGATTGTTTTATGACTTAATGTGTCAAGCAAGGAACAAGCAGAATTCTGGCAGTGCACCCTGTGCACTCCTCTCTATAGCAGCCTTAGTTTAGTGACTATGGAGAAGGAATTGTCAGTCCTGGTTTGTTATTTCTTAATCACTATAGTCTATTTGTCAGCCTTATCTTTTGCATCTGTATAATACATCAGCTAATTGGGTAATAACTCTGCTCACATACTAAACAGTATCATACGGAAAATATTATATAATGAATCTGTCTTGGCAAAATAAAAACTATAAATGTTGAATGCAAATAGCATTTGACAACAAATCAAACTAGGGGGCAGTGCTCTACAGGATTCACTGTCACTTGGATTTGTCCACAGCAGCATTGCACTCATCCCATTTGGAGACAATAACTGTGGTCTCTGTGCAGCCAAATCAGTGAACCGGCTGAAATGGTGCAGCATACAAAAAGTAAAATAAAATAGAAAAGCAGGTGATAAGACCAATGATGAGGATTCACATTACTATCAGCAATAAAAGGTCTTTTAACATTACACAATTGTGGATCAGGGAGGCTGTATTAATTACTCACTCTATGTGGTCAGAGACATCCATGTTGAATAGAAGATCACAATTAACAAGGCTATTCTCTAACATTTTGACACCGATCTCTTCGAGATGGATTGGAGGCCACAGTGGTTAAGTATTCATGTGATATAGCATTTTTCATTGTCTTTGCCCCAATCTTCAATAGTAAAACCAGGTATTCTCAGGTATCCTCTGAGCTGTAAGACAGGGATGGGGAGCAGGAAAAAAGCCCATATAATGCTCAGTGACCTGCTACACTGCTTAGACACACACAGGTCTATGGAGCCAGGTGGAATACACCCGAGTATTGAAGGAGCAGGTGGAAGTGCTCACCAAGACCCTTTCCATTATGTAGCAGCAGTCCTGCTTAACTGTGAAGTTCCTGGTAATTGGAGGTTGGCAAATGTGATGCCCATCTATGAGAAGTGCTGGAAGGAGGATCCAAGGAACTGCTGGCCTGTCAACCAGACCTTAATGCTGGGGAAGGTCATGGAGAGGGTCATCTTAAATGCCATCACATGGCAGGTGCAGGACAACCAGGGAATCAGGCCCAGCTACCATGGCTTTATGAAAGGCAAGTCCTGCTTGACCAGCCTGCTCTCCTTCTATGACCAAGTGATCCATTTAATAGATAAGGGAAAATCTGTACATACTGTATTGACTTCAGTAAAGCCTTTGACACAGCTTTCCACAGAATTCTCTTGAATAAAGTGGCTTCCCATGGCTTGGACAGACACTCTCTTTGCTCAACAAAAAAATGGCTGGATGACTGGGCCAGAATGAAATGAATGAAATGGCTGGATGACTGGTCACGAATGAAATTACATTCAGCTGGGGCCAGTCACTAGTGGGTTTCCCCAGGGCTCAGTACTAAGTCTAGTCCTGTTTAATATCTTTATTGATGATATGGATGAGGGAACTGAGTGCAGATGACACCAAGTTGGGTGGGAGTGTTGATCTGCTGGATGGTAGGAAGGCTCTGCAGGTGAATCTGGACAGGCTGGATCGATGGGCTTGAGAACAATGGTATGGGGTTCAACAAGGCCAAGTACCAGGTCCTGCCCTTGAGTCAAAACAATTCGATGCAGTGCTCCAGGATGGGGGAAGAATGGCTGGAAAGCTGCGTGTGGAAAAGGACCCAAGAGTGCTGGTTGACACTGATTGAACTTGAACCATCAGTATGTCCAAGTGGCTAAGAAGGCCAGTGGCATCCTGGCCTATCAGCCATAGTGTGACCAGTGATCACCACCAAGGCAGTGATCATCCTACTGGGCACAGGTGAGGCTGTACCTCAAATCCTGTGTCCATTTCTGGGCCCCTCAGTACAAGAAAGACATTGAGGTGCTGGAGTAAGTCCAGAGAAGGGCAATGAGACTGGTGAAGGATCTGGAGCACAGGTCTGATGAGGAGCAGCTTAGGGAGCTGAGGATGTTTAGCCTGGAGGGAAGTAGGCTCAGGGGAGACCTTATTGCTCTATACAACTACCTGAAAGGAGATTGTAGTGGGGTGGAAATTGGCCTCTTTTCTCAGGTAACAAGTGACAGGAAAAGTTGCATCAAGGAAAGTTTAGAATGGGTGTAGGAAAAATTTCTGCACAAAAAGGGTTGACAAGCACTGCATTAGGCTGCCCAAGAAACTGGTGGAGTCACCATCCCTAGAGATATGTAAAAATATAATAATATATAGGTGTGCCACTAAGAAATCCAGTTGAGTGAGTAGTGGACTTGGCAGTGCTGCTTTCTTTGAGTACTAAGCACAGCAAAATCAGATTTAAATTCACTTTGCAAATTTCCCTCATTTACAATGTGAAGCTCAGCTTGGTTTAGAAGAGAAAGGCAGGCTCAGGCAACCAGGAGAGGTAACTGGGAACAGGAAGGCTTTGTCAGCTAGAACATTTGGGAAATTTCAGTGACTGCTACTTCAAAGAATCATAGGATTGGGTTGGAAGTGACCTCAAAGGTCCACTAGTTCAACCCCTGTGCCATGCGGAGGGAGGCCACCCACTACTTAGGGAACTTTCTCCTAGAAGGACGAATGTGGGAGAGCCAATCCACAGAAGAGCATAAAATGCTGAGCAACCAGTACTTTTCTGAGTGCTGAAGTCATGAGAGATCTGTAAACCAGTTTTTGAGGTAACTGCCAAGTTATTGGGTTTTTCTCTCACTGAAGTCTTATGTGCTTTAGTAACCCATGAGGAACAACACTTTGGACTACTTTACTGGCTGATCCTCATCCATCAAGTCACATCAGTTAAAGGATTTGAGTTAGCCTTGAACTTCATGAGCACTAAGTCATTCATAGTCTGCCTGGGTATAAATAGGTTTTGGGGAGGCCCTTCAAAAGCAATTTACCATATTGCAGATTACACACCTAATCTGATTCCCCTGTGACTGGTAGCTAGTGTCCTGGTGGTGCTGTGGGCACCATATCTCCTCGGTTAAAAAATTGTTTCACTGATTCCTGTTCCCATATAGTTTTACTCATTTCCTCATCTTTCTCCTAGCCCCAACCCCATTTAGCAGTTTAGGGTGTTTTTTCTGCAAAGGTATTTTACAGAAAAACAGTATTTTACTGTCCTTATTTCTTACAAAAGTTCCTACTGTCAGTAAACTGAGAAACTCAGCTTCTTGGCCCAATTTCTGGCCACTCACCTAGATATATTTTGTAATTTTCCTGGGAAAATTATTCTTCCAGATGACTGAGTGGAATTTCAAACAATGTTTTGGATTCAGAAGCTGATACTGGAAAGACTCACGTTACATCCCTCGCCATACTCTATGCTCAGGAATTTGGTTTCTTAATTTACTGTAATCTGTCTGTGTTCAAATGCCATTGTTGAGATTCCACGTAATTTTATTGAAATTTTCTTTTTTTTGGTCCTTTTTTTTTTTTTTTGCCAGAAAAGTGATGCTGCCTCAGTGGCTTCTAGAGAGAGATGGGAGACTCTCAATAGCTGATTTTTTGCACGACATTTAATGTCAGATCAATTTTCACTTATCTCTAAACTGCTCTTGTTTTTATCATTAACTAAATGTTATTTTTATTAGTGATTCACCACTAACAAAGATTGTCCATATTTGCAGTTGCAGTTAATTCTAGACCCACTGTTAGCATTTTGCCAGACTGTTTGTTTTGTCTGCTTTAGTTTATTTAATGTGTCACTTAGATGAAGCAAACAAACCTTTGCTCTGTTTTTGCAGCTAATCAGTGTTCAATTAATTGTAATATATATTAATAAATGATGAATGTACTTGCATTTTTTCTTGTAATGTAGAGAATTCTGATTATAAAACCATAAAATGACATTTTCATTCCATTGTCTACACATAAACAGAAATAATTTTGCCTATTTTTTATCATGCTGTTAGCAAGCAGGTTTAGAACTGACTGAATTCACTAGTTGCCAATGTTTCATACAACGTATAGAGAACATAGTATTCAGACTCAGCCATGCTGAGCATCAGTTAGTGACTTAATTGACGATTACAACTAGAAAGAAGAGAATGTTCTTCCTGACAAACAACATGAGGAAAACATTATTTATAAAATATTTTATGTTCAAAGTTATTATATAGAATTACGTTATAAGATGTTCAATATATATAAGATACAGAAATAAATTTTAGGAAGAAAGGAAGGGTAGCATGAAAAGAAAGTATGATTAGGTAGAGAGAAGAAAGCATGGGACAATATGTGACAGTCTTTTATGATCTAAATGTAAGAATAGTGTAGTAGTCTGGAACCAACATTTGGTTCATCTATGCTGTGTTGACACCTGGCCCTGTTAGTTTTTGCCTGCAAGATCCTTACAGATTCACTCTGAAAAACCACTCTCAGACCCCTCTTTTTAGTCTGCTGGAGAATGTTTAGCAGCACCCTGAGATGGCAGTGGTGTCTTATGCAGGGCTGTGGTCCCCTATGTATTTATATTTTGGTGCCATGTTTCTATTCCTTTGAAATGACAATGTGATGGGCATGCTTTGCTATCACTTTACATGTCTTTTGCATTAGAAGAAATCTAATTTAATTAATCACATCGATGGTCTGAGAACTGATAGGACAAATCAGCTTGTTCCGGATAAGAGGAATGTGAGAAGTGCTGATCAAATATTTGTAGTCAAAAGGAGCATATTCCAAGACTATTTTACAAGCATTTACGGGAAAAGTTCTATGAGTCATCCCTTGGTTCAATATTTAACTAGAGTTAAGGATCTTCTATCATGCTTACTGAAAGTAACTCAGTGGCATGTGGCTGTAGCTTTGTGCTAGAAGTCTTACACACTGCAAGAAGTCAAGAAGTGGAATGTCTGGGGCAATAAAGGCTGACAAATAAGCTGGTAATAGAAGCACAACATGTGTCCCTGAGCAAAGCTGTTGCTTGCTTACCTTGTATGCCAAGGAATTTCCCCAGTGCTTATATTTACAGAACATTCAAGCACTATAAATATGTTCATTTTCACTAGCAGTGTCTCTGGAGAATGGATTTGTGTGGGATTGTTGGGAAGCATTCACAAATGGATTTACTTTTCACACCTTGGTGACTGCAGAGTGAAGGCCTGTCAGTGTAGGGTGATATTTGACAGGGAAGACCAGTTGGTCATTCCTCCATGGAGCCAGAGAAGCTCACTGACAAAATGAAGGATTTGTGATAATTTTGTGCTCCATCAGGAATCTCGAGTCTCCCTGCTGTGGCTTACTGGGGAGTCCTGAACAGCCAAGGATTCAGTTTTTGCTGGAATCCACCTCTTAATATTGAACTGTCTTTTCTGATGTATGCCATAAAAGGGCAGCGATTGGAATTCTTATTGTTCAGTCTCACTGACTGTTATAAGCCTGTGATTAGATTGTGTGGAAATACACAACCTCAGTTCTCCAGAATTTCAACTTTCTGTCCCTAGGTAACAGAGCCTTTTATTCTTGGTATGCTACATGATTTCACAACAAGCACTTCTGTTCTGTCATTGATTTCTAGTGCTTTAAATTGAAAAAATGTAAGTATAAATGTTCCATTCACTGAATTTTTGTGAAATTGAGATCTACTTCTTAGAATAATATTCCTTTGACTGGATGATTGGCGACATTGCAAAAAACCAAAACACAAACAAACAAGCAAACAAACAAACGAAAAAGGAAAAAAAACCCAACCCAAAACTCACCAAACACTCCCTCCTACACATCCCTCCCC
>WEIV01030200.1:19115-75043 GCA_013390005.1 Calyptomena viridis
CCCTTGCATTTCCTGGGCAGCAGGAATGCACATGGATGGCTGCTGTAGACTGGGTGGCTTAGTGACTGTGTGACCTGCCTGTGTGAGTTATCTGGTGTGAGGTTCGGACCAGCTTCCAGAGAGTAAACACCTGTAAACACAGCCTTCCCAGTATGTGGGTTGCAATGGTATTGTAAACTGGAGGTGTCACGCTTCGTAATTGCAAAAATACACCCACACCCACTTGTTGATGCCAAATAATTCTAGTAATGAGTGTGGAAGGGCAAAATAGTTGTTTAACTGGAAGAATGTGGATAGTCTGTTTGAGGGCTGCTGTCAAGGTAGGGTATGATAGGAAGCATGAATCTTCCCAGCTGGTACTTGATAAAACTAATGAGAGGAAAAGGCATGGCCTACACCGACAATTAAATACAGTGGGTTGCATTTTCTTCTGGTGACAACTCTGAGTCTGAGCTCTGTTCTTGTCTTTTGACACCTCTGCAGTCTCCTGATGAAATATGCATTTGTGAATTACACAACTATATGTTTACTTGCAAAGGAAGGTAATACCAGTACTGAGCAGTAAATATGTCACTGTCTCTACTAAAAATATGTTTAGAAGTGAGTAGACTTTTGAATAGGGAGTTTCTTTTCTGTTCATCTTTTCCCAGCCAGCCTAAACATGTCTAATGTCTACGTGTTGGCTGCTGCAATCCCTTTGAAGCAGAATTTGGAGCTCATCTCACAACGCTGCAGCATTTTGGAATGGAAAGCTGGTGTAAACACACCACCTCTCACCTCTCAAGCCCCCATACCTCCCCCCTTTTCTTTTGGGAGCAGGGAGGGGAAAAGGGAATAGAGCTTAAACCTTTGCTGGCTGCTGTGCTCATAATACTCCAGATGGGACAGTCTCCAGAATGGATGATCTCCAGCTGGGATTCTGCCTTCCAGTTCTCACTGTGGTGGGCATTCAGCTGATTTTTAGGGTTTCAGCAGCACTGTTTACATGTAAAGCAGTTTGTGACCTGTTCTATATTATGCCTCTCGTTCTGTAGCTTTCATCCATTAAGCTTTTTCTTGTAATTTTATCAGGCCAAAGAATACTAACAAGGGCAAATTATTCAAAGTTTCCAAGAGAAGAGAGAGTGTTGGCTTTTGTTAAGCTTCCTTTGCTTTCTCACTTGCCTACAGGAATTGCCATATTTATGTAGAAGGCTTTGGCTCTGCCTTTAAGTTCTTGATTGACGTTTCCTGCTTGGTAGGAGCAGTGTTATGCTTTTACATCAGCTGCAAATAGTTATGAGTTATTAACTGACTGTGAGACTTCAAGCCAAGCATCTTGTGTTCCCTTTGCAGAAACACAGCTGAATGGAGCTTAAAGGGCCACAGATGAAAGAACATGAATGTTTCTGAAGGTTTAAGATGTGTCCAACAGTGACCTCCTTACCTTAGTAATAAAGAAGAGTTTTTCTACAGGAGCTTAGGTTTACTCCAGCTTCCTAATATACTAACTGGAATGGTGTTGTGACAACAATTCTCCATAGCAAAGTACTTACCCTACTACAGAGCAGTGTTGCTTTGTCTGCTGATGATGCACCTCCATGGAGGACGGTAATGTTTCGCTAAGCATGCGTGAGGATCGGTCCTTCCACGTGCGATACAGGTAAGACTCTCTTAATTTTACTGTAGATGAGTAAGTGCTCGTAGTAACAGACAACTAAACAAGTGGTAACAAATAGTTTGGTATCTCTGTTAGTAGTGCTGGTGAAATTGAACCACTTTTTTTTTAATTTTTCTTGATTTTTTTCAGTGATGAAAACTTACTTTTGCTATGTAGCAGACTATATTAATATGATTACATGATTGTATAGTATTGGAACTCTGCATGGTGGCAGAATAGTGCATAATTGTCTGTATTGCTTTGTATTTTGGATAGAATGATACAAAGTATGATCCCTGCAAGGCAATCCCTGCTCCCTCTTCTTTTAGCTGTTGGACTGCCTATGCAAATTGTTAAGTTTTTCTGCTCAAGTTCTCCTTATCCCATTATTGCTTCTTTAAACAATGAATTCTTGGGCACACAGTCCCTAGGGCAGTATTTTCCTCGCTTAAACTGAAGAGATGGAAACTGCTTTGATATCTTGGACTCAAAAGTACTGTTACTGCAAGTGATTTCCCTTCTGAGAGCTTTTATCATTTTTTCTTCTGAATCTCCTTTACAGACGTGGGTGAACGTGTGAGCATTGCAGCCTCACTCAGATGAACCTGAACAACAGAAGCATTGTATAGTGGATGGTGTTTGGAAGGGCAAATCTCACAGCTCATTTAATAGGAAGGGACTCTGGAACTCCAGAATTATTGTTTTAAAAAGACATTAAAAATGTGATTCAACCCCCAACCTAGTCATCCTTGCTTTGGAGGCCTTTTTCTTGCTAGTTAACAGCAATGAGGCACTGCCCATATTTGTAAGACAGCACATGCTTAAATTTAATTCTGCAAACAATCTGACAGTGTTACATTGCTGTTTGTTAGTTCTTCTCTTGCATTTGATAGAAGTACAGTGTTGTGGTAGCAGTGCAGTCAGCAGGAGGAGCCTTTTCATGTAAGGACAAACATTAGCAAATAAACTGTCATTTACTGTCTGCTCTCTTTATTTTGCTACAGTCTTTGTACTGTGGCTTAGACGGCAGGAATCCCTAAGTGTGTGAGCAGGATAGTTCTGTGCTCCGTGTTTCCTGAACATTCCTGCCTCCCAGCATTCCTCTAACATGTTTATCAGGGCTGTTGCTGATGCTCTCGGTGCTCCCCAGACAACTACAGAAGATCCTTGCTCACTCTTCAGTAAAGGCAGGAGCTGTTCAGGGTACTGTCTGGTTTAAACTGAGAAGCCAAAAATAACTTCAAAAAAATTGGCAAACACATTCAGGGCAAAATGTCTTACTGTTTTATTTCAGTACAGACTCGAATGATACTGGTTAAAAATATTAACAATAAAATATTAATGGCCTTATTAAACATTTCTGTAACAACTATAATCTGATATTTTAACAAAACATCATGGCATGATACTTTTAATTTTTAAAAATACTGAACTAATTTGGCACTTTCCTACTTTCTGGTGTTCCATTAGAACTGATTTTAAAATCAGTGGCCCACTCCTAAAGAAAGGCTTTACTATGGGTCTGTTTCTGACTGTGCAAGCTGTTTCTTTCTCCCCATGGTAGTTGACCAGCATCACTTTGGCAGCTGTAAAATTGCTTGTGCTGGTGGAAGGACACTTTTTTATTATTTTGTTCTTTATTCACTGAAAATAAAATGCTGATGTTACTAAACAGGGCTAATAAATCACCTATAGGGTAAATATTTGTAGACGTTGCTTGTCTTAGCCTGTTAAATTCATACACCAAAAACTTGCAACTGCTTTTATCTTGGTTGGAGCAAAAGAACCCAAAATTCAGGTGTGTGTTTTGTTTCTGACTTTGTCACCAAAGTTGCAGTGTAGGTGGGGTGAAGCTGTTTGGAGTGGTCGGTGTGGAGGCTGAGAGTAAGGGCAGGAGTGGGGAATGGTGTGTGTTCTAGGAGGCTGGAATTGGGAATGCTGTGCATCTGAACTACAGAGAGACAAAAGGGGGTTCTCTGTCTGGGTACGTTTTGTTTCTTGGCAAAGTGATGGCAATCTTGTTCCCCCTCAGCAGCAAAAAATCCTCATACTGGTAATTGAACTGACTAAAACTAAACTGTGTTTAGAGATTGTAGTAATCAATGAGTCTATTATTTCTTACCATTTTGTAGTCTTTGTTGTGAGATGGGAACAGCTGAAGGGAGGGAGACTCCAAAATGGGAGAAAAATCCAGTGAGATTAGGGTGGAGGCAAGTATGCTCAGGCTTTATGTTCTTACGAGTGTAAGGGTTTAAATGAGAGTGTGAAGGAGGTCAGAGGAGAACAAGGGGGAATAAAAGAGAAAAAGGGAGCCAGGCAAGAGGAAAAGCTTAGAGGGACAGATAAGGATGAGGTAGTTTTACAAATGAGAAATTATTCAGAGGATGCCAGCCTTTCAGAGAACAGGTCCAGGCAGCTATAAACAGAATAACAGAATGAAGCCCTGTGTGAGCATTTCCACAGTAATATCTGGGAGAAGGTTATCCTGTTCAGCAGGGTATTTGGTTAGAAGTACACAGATGAATGGGCCTTGTTCTCTTCTCCTCTCTGCAGATTCAATGTATCTTTTGTTTGGCCATGGGATGTTGAGTAAATAATTCAACTCAGCCCTGGGAACAGAGAAAGTAATGTCATATTCTCCTTGTAACTATTTAATGACTTCCTAAAACATTGATAACCCAGCTCTGTCTAGTCTGCCAACATGCTGTTTAAGCACTAGTAGTGACAGCTGGAGAATACCTATGTAAATCTTAAAAAAATCCCAACAAAACTGAAAAGTGTTAATTTGCCTAACAGTCCTTTAAGTACCAGAGGGGAAGGAAAAATCCATTTCCAAACCCAACCCCCTTCTGAGTCCAGTTTTGGTACTTGATGGATGAGTCTAGCAAACTTTTAAAATAACTGAGTGATTTCATAGCTCTTATATAACATTAATAAAATATTAACATTTTTGCAGGCAACTGAGGAAATAAATATTTAATTTTCTCTGTTCTATGTTTTTATAGCATACTTAGATTTTGAAATGGTAGGTCAGTAAGAATGGATCCAAATGGAATTAAAGTTTAATTTGCTGTATGGATTCTAGCAGCCTGTTAACACAACCTTTCTAGGGTTGTGCTCAAGAGTGATGTTAAATTTTGAGTGCTTTTTAAACTCACAATTACTAATTCCCATTTTCATTTAAATCCTGTAATTCTGGTTGAATTGAAACCCTCTGTAATAACAGCTGATTAAGCCTTCTGCTTCATAGTTATTTGTGTTGTGTGTGAAAAAACCCAGATCTTTCATTTTTATAAGCTGTATTTGAGTCTAGGGTTGCAAAGTCAAGTGATTGTTTCGAGTTCCCTGACGACACAGTAATGCTGCCTTGGCTTGTGGCAGCCTTTGGGGCTGTGTGAAACGAGATGAATGTCCTGTCTGGGCAGTGACTGGACCACAGCACTTCTGACATTGGCCTTGTGCCTTTTTTAACTTTGCCTCTCCTTCATCATCACGTGGCTGATGCATCACAGTTGCAAGTCAATACATGTTTTGGTTTTTTTTAATGGAATAAATTTACTTACAGAAATGGAGTCCAGTGTAACATTTTGACTATTATGTTAAACACACGTTTCATTTTTAGCTGTTCAAACTGAAAATCTAAAGGAATGAGTGTGGCTGTGTAATGGTCTAAATCTTTACACTAAGAAGCACCATATTTTCTAGCTGTCACTCTAATTGGACATGTCAGTTAACATGAGGTGCCCGGAGAGAACCTCTGTGGATAGGATTAAGATTACCCAATGAAGTGTTTTAAGTCCTAAACCTTCAGTTGCTGATGGTGTAATCATTTCTGCCTTGTACTTACTGTTCTTAATCATTTCTGCCTTTTTGTGTCTTACCTTCAACACATGCACAATGTAATGAAAACCAGGTGGTGTGCTGTGGGAATGCTTTAACTTCCCTGAGAAGTTTCCAAACCTAAAAATACTGCATGTGTTATGGATATCCAAGCTGAGAAGTTGGGCCTGGGAAGAACTTTATGCCCGAGTTACCTTTGGCTGTCGGCATCTTTACCAGCTCCCAGGCACACAGTGGTTTTCATTGCAAAAGTTCAGTATGTCTGTCATCTCCTTGTGCTTGAGTTGTGGGATGTCGAAGACCAGCAGGTATGGTACTATTTTGTGTTGGTAGCTTGTTGTACTTATGATCTGAATGCTTCTAGTTCTCTTCTTCTTGTCAGATATGAGTAGAATTTTTTATGGTCTATTTTTTTTCTAGTTTAGGAAAATAAAGAAATGTAAATATTGCAGGTGTGTTAAATACTTCATCACTATGTCTTGTCAAAAGAGCTGTTGTCTGGTGTTGCCATTAAAGTAACTTTTGGAAAAGCCAGAATTTGACTGTCCACTTTTAGGGAGAAGTAGCACACACTTGTTAAACGATTACAGAATGTCTCTTACTGAGTTTTCTTTTTGAAAAAATCTTTTAAAAAAATAGAACAATGACATTTTTTCAGGCTTTTTTAAATGCATGTATCTTGAAAAATCTAGAGAACCATATTGCTTCAAGGTTGAGACCTGAAATTGTCATCTTTCGCATCCTCCCGTCTCCCACCTCCATCAGGTCCCTGAACTGGAAAGTAGGAAATGTTTATATAAAACAGTAACACTTATTGAAGTGTTACATTTTATACCCCTGAATTCACAGTGGCAAAAGTGCATATTTTTTGGCAGTGTAGTTATCTATCAGCTTCTTTATTCATTATTCAAAATGTAATCATCTGCAAATTCATCCATGACTGCAGTATTTTTTTGAACAATTATTTGTTCAAATAATAAACAATATTCAGTGCATTCTGGAATGATGGTGTGTCAGTGAAGTAACTTGAATTGACATACACTTTGTCGTTAATTGAATCTAGATATTTTTGCTTATACTGGGAGTTTTCATAGCAGTGTCAGGATAAGAAATTAAGTGCCAAGGAGTATTGAATTACATAGCAAACAATTTGGGGAAAATTAGTCATGGTCTTTTATGAATATTCTAATTTAATTTTTTTTTCTTGTAAAACATTTTGCAAGTGACTATGGTATCAGCCTAAAAATTAAAGAGCTTAGGTTTGTCAAAATCAGTATTTGTTAGTAATAACTTGATTTCTGGGTCACTTTCCTGAAATTATCTAGATGGTGCAAACTGCATTTTTGAATCCTATGGGTGCTTTATATGTACTAAGCCATGTTTGGATTTCCTTTCTGAGACTGAAAAAGAAAGAAAACAAGTTGAAGCTGTTTGTTCTAATTTATGTTTGCTCATCACTGTTGAAGTTGCAATTTCCATTTCAGGCCCAGTTTCTGTAATACTATAACACAAAGCTCACTGGTTGTACTGTGGTGCTGACTCCCCCTCCTGAACAAATAGAAGCCCCCTTCAGACCTCAGGTGGTGGACAAAGTACTGCATTTGGAGTGACTGCTTTTGGCTTCCATTGTGCAGGATGGAGGCTTCCTGCCTGGAGCTGGCTTTGGAAGGGGAGCGCCTGTGCAAAGCAGGAGACTGCCGAGCTGGTGTGTCTTTCTTTGAAGCAGCTGTTCAGGTTGGAACTGAAGATTTACGAACCCTGAGTGCTATTTACAGCCAGTTAGGCAATGCCTATTTCTACCTGCATGAATATGCAAAGGCTTTGGAATACCACCACCATGATTTAACTCTTGCAAGGTAATCTTGTGTCTTTAACCATGTCCTCGATGTCATCCTGGTCCTGTAGAGATGAGCAGCTGACTGTTCCTTTTCCTGCCAAACCCTGCTATTAATACTGGCTAATGAGTGAACGTGGTGGCAGAGCCTGGGGGCCCTGGCAGGGTCACTTGGTTGCCCTCTAACCCGGCAGCTAATACTTGGTCTAGCACCATAATCCTAGGACTGACTGAGGCTCACCGGGGTTGTGGATAATTAAGTGGCTTCTTTAAATCCACCCTTTCTTTGCCCTTTCCTGTTTCTAAAACTGAGTCTTTCTAGTTCTCCAGAATCTTAAGCTGGTCACTTGTTTACTAGGCAAAACTCATTCATTTTTATCTGTGAAAAACTCATAGTGTATCATTGTGAAATCTAAAACCCTGTGCATTTCATATGATATTCTGCATCTGACTCTTACTGACTTGTTATAGATTCAATAAAAGACACAGGCACCTAATGTAGTTAACCTCAGTTTAGGCATAAATCTGTTCTTCCCCCTGGCTAAGCCTGCTCAAGTGCTGTGACCGTGTGGAATTTGGTAGGTTGTGTGATGCCCCAGGTAGAACAGTTGGAGTGGTTCAGTGGCACTCTCTTGCCTTACTCTCATCCAGAATCTGGAAATGTATGTGTGACTCTGAGCTTTCTGGGAGACTGGTGTGTCTTGTAAGTAACAGGAGACTGAGAGTCAAGTAAGTCAGACACAGTTAAACCTCTCTTTCTAATGCTGGGAACTGGCTTTCTACATCAAGATTTTTTTCTCTATTAGTAGAAGACGTGAACTTTTAAAAAAATGTTAAGTAGATGATCAGAAATTCATGTAGTTGTCTACCATACATTGATAATCTGCTTGGTTTCAAATCGTATTTTCTGGATACTTAATTTCTGCAATTTTAGGACAATTGGAGATCTACTGGGAGAAGCTAAAGCTAGTGGAAATCTGGGCAACACCTTAAAGGTACTTGGGAATTTTGAAGAAGCTATTGTTTGCTGTCAAAGACATCTGGATATTTCCAGAGAGCTTAATGATAAGGTAAGAATTGTGTGGGAATCTGGAATTAAACTGCTAATACACATTCCTGACCCCTGTTGTACTGGTAAGGAGTGTCCCACTTTTCAGAGGGAAGTAAATACTGAATGTTCAAGTATTTCTTCTAGAGAGTAAGAGTCTATTAGTTGTAAAATAATTGTTTGCATCTGGAAAACTATAGATCCAGGTTAAATGTTTTCCTATTTTATGGTGAGTTTGTTTGTTCTTAATTTAATTTTTAACGATAAATGACCTCAGGAATAAGGTTATCTTGCACCTCAAAAGGAAGTAGTATGCAGACCAGTTGGATCGAGGGACATGACTGGGTGGGTGATAAGAACATGGTCAGAATGGGCAGAGTGTGTGTTGACAAGTAGTTAAACTCTTTTCCCATCTGTGGATTGTACAAATAGTTGTTGTGACAAAAGACTGAAGCATGAAATTCTAGTGCCTTATTTTACTTTTGGTTTAGGTTGGAGAAGCACGAGCACTGTATAATCTGGGAAATGTGTATCACTCTAAGGGGAAAAATGTGGCTAGTGCGGGGACTCATGATCCAGGGGACCTTCCAGATGATGTGAAAAATGCTTTACAAAAAGCTGCAAATTATTATGAGTAAGTAGTTAAATGTTGGGGACTGGGAGGATATGATCATCTGGTTCATTAGGATATGGGAGATGTGTAGTGTCAGGAGCTAAACTGTGGAACACTTCTATGCAGAACTGAGGTGCCTGTGAATTTGTTTTCTTTTCAGTGGCAGAGTGCACTGGGTTTTGTTATGCCCTCATTTTTGGTGCACCTGGGAAGTTCATCCCTTAGGTTAGAAACCAGTAGTGCTCTTCAAAGCAGGCTGAGATGACAGGAAGTAGAGGTGAGCACACTGGCTTCAGTATGAATGAAGTTCAGGATCTCACAGGAAATGTTTCCTACTTGGATTTATGGTTGCATAAAGGCCATTGAAACAGGCCGAAGTAGAACACCTCAACCTTTTCCTTTATATAAAAATTATTATTTAAGTGACTGTGAGGGGGGAAAAAACCTCTCTAGAAGTCACTTTCCTTCTTCTTTCTCCCAAAATAGGGAAAATCTGGCAATAGTAACAGAGCTGGGTGACAGAGCAGCACAAGGACGTGCCTTTGGAAATCTGGGAAACACACATTATCTGCTGGGCAACTTCAGGAGTGCAGTTTTAGCCCATGAACAGGTACAACAATGTGCTAGTAAGGGATTCTGTTCTAGCAAAATATCTCTGGTTGTTCCTGACCTTTAGTACATGCATTGTGTTGGATCTTGTTGCAAGCTTTTTAATGCAGGTTTTAAATCTTAAGGGCACAACTTCAAGTTTGGCTGTTCTTAGCAAGCATTGCTGACCTAAGGAATGCATTTTTCATGCATGTCTGTGTGCAAATGTATGTTACAAAATGGAGTAAATAATGGAATTATTTCACATTTTTTAGCGTCTCCTAATTGCAAAAGAATTTGGTGATAGATCAGCGGAAAGAAGAGCATACAGCAACCTTGGAAATGCCTACATATTCCTGGGGGAATTTGAAACCGCTTCTGAATACTACAAGTTAGTTGACTGCTTATAAATACAATTTATACCTCTTGTACAGTTCAATTCTGTTGTGCCTGGTACTGTAGCTCACTGTAGAACTGCCATCTCTTCAACATATACTTACGAAAAAAAGGGGGTTTTTTAGGAAAAGTATTTTTCCCTAGTTGTTTAACTACTGTGGTTCTTTTAAGGAAGGGGCAGCATTAATATTTTTTAGTTTTTTAACTCTTTTGTTACTTTAAATAGATTTGTCTCAGCACTGTAGACAGACATCTTTCCACTGCTAGTTATTTATTCCCCTTTATTCTAGAACCAGGCATTACTCTTAGCAAGTTCTGCAATGGTCTGAGTAACTTTCCTACCCTGAGTTGGGGTGGCTGCCTTGGGTCTCATCAGTGGCTGAGAGAGGTGGTGCACGGCAACACAAATTTACATCTTTAGTCTGTATTTTCAATCCAGGCTTTTTTCTTAATCTCTGCATCATTGAAGAATTGCTACTCGGGAAAGTAAAAGCTTGGCAAACATACACTATAGGTGTTATTAGCATCCTACTTGGATTTCAGAGCTTACCTGTTCTTTCTGAAGGGAACAAACCCTCAGTACTGAGCAGATTCCTCTTAGTACTCAAATGCTTCTTGCCCAGCAGTGCCAGGCTGGCTCAGTGGGTGTAGGTCTGTCCTGCTCCTGCTTATGGGGATGTAGTTCTTGTAACATTGATACACTGTGTCAAGTCAGGGAAACTCCTACACATTATTAATGAAGCGATAAACTAAAAGACCCTGTTTGAGGGATCAGCCTGGTCTCTAATGAAGGAAATACTTGGTGGAGGGCAGTGGAACACTTTACAAGTCTGAGAGAGTAAGAAGCTAGAAGGTAGTAATTTATTAGCTGATAATCTGCCAGCCTGATGTCCTAATTTAAATTGTACAACTGATTTTTAGTTGTGCAGGTATACTTTTGAAAACTTCCTTGCAGTGAATTTTGAGGTGACCAGCCCTTTGTTGCAGGAGGACACTACAGCTGGCTCGGCAGCTGAAGGACAGAGCTGTGGAAGCACAGGCCTGTTACAGCCTCGGGAACACCTTCACTTTGCTCCAGGACTACGAGAAAGCAATCGATTATCATTTGAAACACCTTGTGATTGCTCAGGAACTACATGATAAGTAAGCCCTAAAGATTGTTTATTGTATGTGTGACACAGCAGAGCCTGTTACCTCTAACTCTGCTGTCACTGTTCTGTATGTGACAGCTGAATTAATGTGAATTCCCTACAATGCTGGGATCTGGTTTTCATATGGAAACCAAAAGTTACTCATGAAGGTTTTGCAGTTAATGAATCTGAGATGAAAGACAAATTGATGAATGACCGTCTCTACATCCTGTCAGCATCCTCTGTGTAAATTAAGAAAAGGAAAAGCAGATCTCTCTTTCATGACTCCATTAGAATAATTTTGCATACTTTCATAAGAGTCTGTCTTGTACTTGTCCACAAATTAATAATATGGGAAGGGATGGGGAAAGGAGAGTTAACACAGTAGCAAGTAATGTTTATATTACAATCATGATTTCTAAGGCCTTTTTTATAACGTTGGGTACAACTAAAAGTTTTTACAACATTTAAATGTACATGTATCCCAAGCAGAATACAGGAAGAATAATAAGGCATGCAAACTGAGGAAAAGCAAAGTACGTTGTACAATGTCCTGTGCTTGCAAAACTAAGTGACTTGTTTACTGTGAGCTTAAAAATTAAAATTTTGATTAGATTTGTTCATACTTATGATAATACCTGGATCACACACCTTTAAATGCGATACTTAACATGTTGCCATTGGAATGTCTCCGATGATAGCCTTCCTTTTCCTTGGCACAGCCATCTTACTGTGGCAGTGCTATGAAAACCTGACCCCTGGTGTTCAGCGGGTAAAGGTGTAATTGAAAATGTGTGTGTTTTCAGAATTGGTGAAGGAAGAGCGTGCTGGAGTTTAGGGAATGCATATACTGCTCTGGGAAATCATGACCAAGCTATCCATTTTGCAGAAAGGCACCTGGAGATTTCAAGAGAGGTATGGTTTTCATATGCCCACTATGTTGGCTGTTGGTTTTTGCTCTCACTTACACAGTGGTTTTATGGAGTTGTGTCTGTGTGTCTGATTTAGAGTAATGGAATGTGTTTTGAATGCACTTCAGCCCTGTCTCACTGCAATGAGCTCCTTAGTTCTGGTGCCACCTGTCACAATGTCATCATGGAATCCAAGTTACTAGCCTAGCAGAGGTTATTTTAGGCTTTATATACCTGGTAGTTGTTAGGTACTTCATTAAAAAGATGATTCTCTCAGTCTTCAGCCAAGAAAACATTTTCAGCCTTTTTCCTCTCAGAAATCTAGGGGACAAGGATTGCTTTACACTTTCACATATGTGTACTTGTTGAGGTAATATAACTGCTTATTTTATTTGAAGGTAGGAGACAGAAGTGGAGAACTCACTGCCAGACTTAATCTCTCAGATCTTCACATGGTTCTTGGATTAAGCTACAGCACAAACAACTCCATGATGTCAGAAAGCCATGTGGTGGAAAACAGTTTGAATGGTACATGCCTCTTTCTGCAATACTTTCTAACAAAGAACTTCAAAAGGAATCTGTTCTTTGTATTTGTTACTGACCATAGAGGACTAAGCAGGTTTGCTTGGGAATTTTTCCCCCAACTGGAAAAAACCAGTTGTTTTTGCAGTATTGGACCCCTTCTGGCCCCCCTCCTTTTCTGGAGGATTTCCATTGTGAATCACAGGTTACTGCTTAGATTCTTCACATGATGTTTCTAACTGTGTCTCCTCCTCCCCCCCCCTTTTTTTTTAATATGGGAGATGTATCCACTTGCTGTCAAATCCCGTCTTCCTGCCATCTCAGCAACACTGGGGTTAAAGCAGAACCCAGTCCATGTGATGGCCCCTGCTCAAAGATCCATGGTCCTTCTCTAGTGTCCCATGAAAGCAACTTAGGCAGCTTAGCTTTGTGGGGTTTTTTAGGCTGCGTTTACTAATGGTTATTTATTTTCTGCTGACATATTTAACTGCACTTTTGGAAGTCAGGATTGCTATACCTTAGACCTTAGATGAGTACAGCCACCGCTTTGAAAGTGACACCAAAAATTTTAATGGTGATTCTCTCTTGTAGGTACCAGACCAAGAGTAGGACGCCGTCACAGCATGGAGAACATGGAACTAATGAAATTAACCCCAGAAAAGGTGGGCACATTGCTTCTTTCTGTTCTGCTGGAGAGATTGCAGTGAAACATTTCTAAGGGTTTGCTGATGTGCCACGTGCCTCCCCTTTTTAATTTAGTTGATGAGTTACATGACAGCAGGTCTAACGATACTAACAAATAATAGTTTTGTCGTGTAGGTGTGGAGTGTGTGCCACAGATAATGGTTGTAGTGCCTTGTGGGAAGCTTGCTTTATTCTCTGCATTCTCTTTATTTCTCTGTAAGAAAGACTGGGGTCCTATAGGTGCATCAAAGGAATTCATCTCCTTATAGAGATGGCTTGAGGTTGCAGCATGAAAGTGATTCAGGGTAAAACTTCTAAGCTTTAGTTCAGCTGTTCTGAACATTTTTTCTTTGGTTACAGTCATTTTATAGACATTCAAAATATATGTTGTGTTTTTCGCTTTGGGATTTCAACTAACTTGCAAGTCATCAGTAGCTGCAACATCCATCTTAGGGGTGCACCCCTGAGTCACACACAGGCAAAGCAACTTCCCCCCAAGCTCAGAGAAATCTCTTGCAGACAGGAGTTCCTGATTAAAATCCTTGTGTCAGTCTATGGGAGACTTCCTTCAATTCTATCTGCCTTTCAGCAGATAGAACTTTCAGCATGTAGAACTGCTGGCAGTTCTACATGAATGACTCCAGTGGCAGGCTGAAATCGATGGTTTTCCCTCCACACTGGGCTAATTCCCCTCTCCAAGTGAGGCAAAGCCTGTTATCATGTTGTCCAAACAGGCAATAAAATCTCGGAGCACGTAGGCAGTTGTACAGCTGAAGTCAGTGCTGATGTTCAAGAGCCTCTGTGGGTACTGACTTACAAAGACTGTGTTGAGTCCAGGGTGAGGCCTCTGCAGGGAACCTCTAAGCTTTTGGCAACTGTCAGCTGTGTTTTCTTACTCTCTGGAATTTATTTATCTGGGATCACTTTTAAAATATGTATCCTCTGATAGTCTGTGCCCTACATGTACTAAAATGTTTCCTGTAGATTTGTGGCATTAATCTACGATTGCAGTTTAGCTCTTATAAAGGGCTTTTTTCCAGGTACTTTTTGAGTAGATTCTGACGGTTGATTCCATAAATNAAATTTATTTAACTGGGATCACTTTTAAAATATATATCCTCTTGATAGTCTGTGCCCTACAATGTACTAAAATGTTTCCTGTAATTTGTGGCATTAATCTACTCTTGCAGTTTAGCTCTTATAAAGGGCTTTTTTCCAGGTACTTTTTGAGTAGATTCTGACGGTTGATTCCATAAATGTCTCTGATATCTAGAACAATGCATGACACAAGCATAGGGTTTGATTGTAGAGGGTGCCATCTTCTGGGAGCTGCACTCTGTGCTCAGCAAGCCTTGGTAAGGCAATCCATTGGGGTAGGCAGTGTTGCTGGAAGGTTTGTGACAGTTGTCATGATTTGTGATGTTCAATCAAGAAAAAGAGGTTTTGTTTTGGTTTTATTCACTTACAAGAGTCTTTGTGCATAAAGCTATTTTGTGGATAAATCTATTTATTTTAGAAGAGATTTTAGGGAAAATCTGTCAGGTTGATAAAGCTCTCCATTCTGTTCTTTAGTGAAACAAGATGGCTATAATCCTGTTTGCTTTTGTGTTGGCATTCTTCTCCCTCCTCTTTTTCAATCTTTACTGGGCAGTGTGTGTATAGGAAGGACTTTGAGGAAGGCTGGTTGAGTATCTGGGTTTGCGTAAGGGTTTGTTTTGCTCTAACACTTTGTAATATGGGGGGTTTTAATCTTTTTCTTTCCACTTTTAAGGCTGTCACATGGGAAATGCCAACTGTGTCTGCAGTTCAGCATTTACATTTTAAGTGCCTGTTCTGCACTGCAGTCAGCAAGGACAACTTCAGTGTGTTTAATTCAATACATTATTTGACCACATTTTAATCCATCAGGTGTCACAGCACAGGTCAGTTCTCAGACTGATCATAACAGCACTAACCTGCTCCAGCCAACAACAGCTCACTAATCACAGGTCAAGTAACAGAACCAAACCCGAAGTTTTCAGATCCTCCTGGCTGAATGAACAAAATAATGTAAAGCTGCTTCATTTTGGGGAGGAAAAGCAGCAGCAAGTAAGAGGTAACAGTACAGGTAATTAAAATCAGAAGGCTTCATTTCCTGACTCTTGTTTTCTTAGGTTCAGAACTGGAACAGTGAGATTCTTGCTAAACAGAAACCACTGGTTGCCAAACCTTCAGCAAAACTGCATTTTGTAAATCGACTAAAAGGCAAAAAGTACAAAACCAGCACCACTTCCAAAGTTTTGCAGGATGCCAGTAATTCTATTGATCACCGACTTCCAAACTCCCAGAGGGTAGGTTTGGTGAGCTGTGGAGCTCAGAGCCTTCACTCATCTTTGTCTGATCAAAACGACACAACACACATTCCTGCAGCTCTGTTTCAGTTTAACTTCATTTAAAGGCTGTGCAGATTCTGATGCAGAATCTGCCATTCTGCTGTCTCGTGGGTGGTGCCAGGTTTACGCTTTTTCTAATACTGAAACATTGTATTCCTCACGGATTTTCTAAAGTTAGAGCTTGGCTTACACATCTGTTTTATTTCAAAGTCTTTTCTAGACTCTGCTTCTCTAAACTTAACAAAATCTAGTGTTTCTGATTCAAGCAGTGGCAGGTATTTTGGAGATTTTAGATTATTGCACTCTTGACAGAAATCAGTTAAAAGAACTGAGTTATTTGATCATAGACCTGAAGAGACAATGGAAACTGTTCATTGCTGTTCTTGTTCCTTTTTTTTCCTCTCACGGACATTTGGGGTTTTGGAGGATTAATGGCTGAGGACGACTAACTCCAGTTGTACCATGATCAGAGCACTGTTTCTTTCCACTTCAGAGAATGAAATGCTTCTAATGTATTTTACCTTCCAAAAATGCCGTCACATTGTTAGCATCTCCTCTTATCATAAATCTCTGTCTATAGACATGGATGACTAAAAAAATTCATTTAATAGATTTCAGATATGGAAATATGGAACACAGGACTGGACTGAAACTGATGCAGTTGTCCTACTTTTAGGTACTCTTGGGTTCAAAATATCCCTAAATCTTTTCTCCTTTTCAGAAAAGCAGTCGAGAGACAGTGGCAGATGAAGGGTTCTTTGATCTGCTGAGTCGATTCCAGAGTAACAGGATGGACGACCAGAGGTGCTACTTCCAGGAGAAGAACAGACTCCCAGCTACTTCAGTGGCAACATCCTCTACTCCACCTAAAACAATGAGAAAATGTAATTTTTTTCAAGTAAAATCTGTTTCTGCCAAATACCGTTCTCAAAATGTATTTGCACACGTGACTCACTGGCTGACTTGTTTCCTTCCTCCTCCCCAGCCTTCTCCAGTTCTGTAGTGTCCCCCCACACAGATGAATTCCTGGACCTCCTTGCCAGCTCGCAGAGCCGCCGGCTGGACGACCAGCGCGCCAGTCTGAGCGACCTGCCCGGGCTGCGCCTCCCCCAGCACAGCGGCCCGGCCGTGCTGGGGCACCTCGTGGCCACCACCAACAGGGAGCTGGACGACGACTTCTTTGAGATACTGATAAAATGCCAGGTGAGCATTGAACAAAAATTCTTCGGCCTCTGAGTCTTAGAGATTTGATTTGTGCCTCCTGCTATTGCGTTTCTTCAAGTAAATCACCTCGTTTACCATGTGATTTAAGATACATAGTGATTTGGCAAATAAGGAAGAACATAACAGAACAAATAGTAGGGTTTTTTACAAAGGCTTACAAAGTGAAGGAAAACAAATGAGGCTATTAAAAGGAGTGTGTAAAATGGTTTTAAGTGTTTAGATCTGGCTTGGTAAGGAGGATACCTGATACACCAGGAATCCTATGAAATCAAGTAAGAATTCAGTAGCCAAGTTTTGGTGATAAAAGTGGTCATCATTCCCATTATGTTAAGCGTGAATGAGAGTTCATAGCAATATACAAGTGAGGTGGCTGACTGTCAATTAGAGCATGGTATATATACCAGTTAGACCAAAAAGAATTTAATTGAACTTGGTGGTTTACCTGATGAGTTTGTTGATAAGCATCTCAAAACACAAAAGTTAGAGATTAATTTTAGGCATCACTCCAAAGTTAAGTATGTTAGCTTGAGCAAGAAACAGCATCTAGAACTGAGTCTACAGTGATGGTGTTCATGAACCTGATGAAATACATGTTCTATTTTAGCAGCTTTACTTCTTTGAGTAAAGCAAAGAATTTAGAAAATCGTATGATGTATTTTTTCTCTTTAAGGAATGGAAGAATATTTAATCCCCTCTCATCATTATGGATGCTAGTGCTTTAAACAAAAGCACCAAAGGGTTGCTGTCTTTTGAGACCTTTTGTCCTGCAGATGACTGTTCCAGGTCCATCCAGCATTGAAAGACTGTATTCCCCTCCAGCCAGCTTGGCAGCAGCCTGTTCCTGCAGGGAATGCTCATGCCCAGCTCAGGCACAGGAGCTGCTGGAGCTGTCGAGCCCAGCCCGAGCTGGTGCCTGTAAAAGTGGGCCAGGAGGGGGAGGCTGTGTGAGAGCAGCACAGGAACCATCCTCCCTGCTCTGTGACCTTGTGACTGAACTGGCAGGGTGCCTTTCACTGGGGCCATTTTTTACTCCCTGTCTAAGGAAAGGAAGACAACCACATTTTCTGGTATATGTGTCTAGCAATAGCCCATACTAATGCTAAAATTCTTCTTCTAGACAAAGGACACTTAAATCTCATTCTGCAATATGACAAAGAACTGATTTGGGAGGAGTTATTTTCAGATACATGTGGAGTCAGAGCAACCATTTTAGCTTAGGTCTTGTTTTTAATAATTTCATTTGACAAGTTTAACTTGAAACAAAACTTGCAAATTAAATCTCTGTAACAGCTTTAAATCTGAAACCAAAATCTTTTAGTAGTTTTTTTTCACTTATTTTGTTAATTTATTACATCTAATCCTGTAAATATGCAGCTTTCTGTCTTGGTCTGTCTGCAGGGTTCCAGACTGGATGATCAAAGATGTGCTCCTCCAACATCTGCAAAAGGACCCACAGTACCAGATGAGGATTTTTTCAGCCTCATTTTACGATCACAAGCCAAGAGAATGGATGAACAGAGAGTGCATTTACCCTCAGCTATAAAGGAACCAAGTTCTAGCTGAAGATACACACAGGCTTGTACTGTACAGCTGCATCTTAGGTATCATTTCTGTCTGCTGAAAAAGCATACTTGCCTTTTTAAAGATGACTGTAATCAGTAGTTTTGTGTCCTTTCTAATGATTTTTCACAAAAATAGCAGCAGGTTCACACTTGTGACCAGTAGTTATAGAGTTGCCCCTGCTCTTGCAGTTGGCAGCTGCTTTTATAGCAGTGTCTGAGATACCATTCCTGTCCCTCCCTCTTTACTGCCTCTAGTCTATCAGAATTAATATGACTTTTTTCTCTGTCAAGGTTTCTCATTGCTCATGTGTGGATTCTACCACTCTCTCAGTCTAGTGTAAGATCTAAATTTTTATGTTCTTTTTAAAGAAAACTTGATTCCCTGCCTTTGTACCTCCTGAAAAAAAGGTCTTGTTTTCTTTTATACTTTTTTTAAAAAAATTAAAAAAAAATTTGAGAAATAGCTTCAGTATTTAGTCTGTCTTTGCAGAAACAGTTTGGAAGAAACAATCATTTCTATTAAAAACAAATTAAACCCTGGGTTTAGTTCTATTTAATAAAAAATAATCTTTTCAAAACATGATGGGTTTTTTTGGTAGTATTTGGCCAAGTGTTTCCTACATTAATTTAGCATAGTTTTACCATCAGGAGAAGTTTTCAAAAAGTACTTTTTTTCAAGTAGCAGCTGCTAATGCTGCTCTAGAGACTGTGTGGTGCATGTCCATTGCACCAGGGACTCACAGAGGTGGTGGGCACTTGGCACAAACTCCCAGGGACATCAGGTAGTTCCTGCAGTACCTCAGTTTCAAATGTCACAGTAAATGCTCATATGCTGCTTATTACCTGACCTCAACTCCTCCTCCTGCTCTTGCTAAAGGTGTGCTATGCTGGGAACATCCACTGTAACTTCATCTTCCCCGCGGCACATCCTGGTCCTGAGGCAGTTCTTGGGAACCCTGAGGGTTTAACTGTAGGTACTTGGAGTTAGAAGCCACTGATTTTAACACCAAAGGTGGCAAATTGTTCATTTTGTGTATTTATGAATGAAGCGATGTCCTATTTTTATTGCTGTGTTATACCCTAGAGAAGAATCCTCAGTTAACTTCAGCTTCGGAGAGAAAGTGCAGTGTAAGAATAAAAAGACACATAATTCAAACTATTTTACAATTACTGAAAGTTTTATAAATGTTCTCTTGCAGGTTTCTTTAGCAGTGAAATCTGAATCTACAGAAACTAAAACTGTCCTCCTGCTTTTAAGGAGAAATGTCAGGATGTTTGTCCAAAAGAAAATCACTTTATCATATTGAGCTTTGATGCTTTTACTCAGTGCTTCCTGTTCCATGTTCAGCTTGGAATTGCCCAAACCCCATCTGATACATCAGCTTGTCACTCTGAAAATCATTAAACTAGGAGAAAATTAATAAGCTGTCCTAAAACAGAGCTGATGAGCAGCAAACTTACTTTTAAAGACTATAAACCCAAAGATAGACCTGAGACATTTGTCTGAACTGTGATTAACTTGTGAATTACAGGAGTATCAGTAACTTCCTTTAGGCTGTCTAGGCTTATGTTTACTACATCAGAGTATCAGTGTTTCCCTATCACTGAGAATCTAATTTTACTCAAACTTATTACACAAACTTGATTTTCCATAAGCAGCAACACCCCACAAGCCTGTTTTCTTGGCCACTTAATGGTGTATTATCTTACCACATTTATTTCAAATTCCAGACATAGTACATCTACTCACACTCCCAAATTTTACACACCTTACAGTCTACTGATGTTCTTTTTGACACTTGAGAACTAGAGCAGAATTAGCAAATATATGACAACGAAAGATTAGACAAGACTTACAGCAGAGCTTGGGGCTTTCCTTAGTTTCCTTCTTGAGAATCCTGTAAAATGCTCTTTTTCTTCTCTTCACATTGGTCCATTGCAGCACTTTTCCCTTCTAGTTTTTTATTAGGATCACAGTTTTCTCCAGTCTGTTGCTCTGCTTTGCCTCTCTCTTCTTTTTGCTGTTCAGGTGCAGGTTCTTCAATAAGGTTTTCATGTTTGAGAGTTTCTGGTCTATGAACTTCAGAATCAGTGTACAAGCTGTTCTGTAAAAAATTAATAACAACCTCTTAATTAAGCCATCTATAGTGACAGCAGCTATTGCTTCAAGTGCATCTCAGGCCAAGGGGCAGAGCTCAGCATGACTGGAATAATTTTTTTTCCAGCAGAAACAGTAAATGTAAATAAGCACAATGTAGAGTATAAATCTGTCCTGAATTTTCTGTAGTTTACACAAAGTCAGCACTCCTTTCTTCCCTCTGCCTTCTGTGGGTAATCAGGCTGACAGAAGTACTGAAGTCTACCATAGTTTTAAATCAGTGGTTTCCTGCCACAGCCATTGCAAAGCATTTTTCCAAAAAGAAAACTGGTATCTAGGGGAACAGTAACTCATCTCTTCCTTAACTCCTCTCTTCCCAGGATTTGGGTTAAGCTTAAGGCACTATGTAGTTCTAGAAGGTGACATTGAAATCTGTTCAATTTAATCCCCCCCAGGACTAACGTTAGGTTCTGGTTTCCGAGACTCTTCTCCGTGCACGTCTGGCTCATCGCCGGGCTGGGCTGTGCCGGGACTCCTGCTGCCACTTCCTGGTCTCACACTGGGGAGGGCTCTCGCAGAGGCATCTCCTCTGTCCTGGTGGCCTCTGTAAATGTAAGGCTGCTTCTGCAGATAATAGTCCTCTGATTTCCTCCCATTGTACTGCCCAAAGTCTATTTGCTCCTGTTGACTGTCAGGTAGAGGAAGACTTTTCTTCTGAGAAGATGTTAAGTATCTTAATGCAGACACTGATGATCCTGCACCATAGCAAAAAGCCTGGGGAGGAAAAAAACCCAAACTGAACAAAACACCAAATATTTGCAGCCTGTGGCTTTCACATAGATTTCAAAGTTGGGCATCTGGAAGACCTTGAAAGAAAAGCTCAGGTGACCAGTAAAATTCAAGCCTTCTGCAGCCTGACCACACTGCAGGAACTGCCAGGCTGGATGCAGTTCATTGTTGGTGCTACCTGTGAAGATGCTGAGGGCTCTAACTGAATACTTTTGTGTACAAAATACCAATTATACCATCTTTGTGTAATGACATGAAGAAATGGGAACTAAGCTGCAATAAACTGTCACAGTTTAAGATTTTAAGCAGTTTAACGCTATTTTATCCCACTTAGGGAGTGGGTGGGAGATGTGGTTTGAACACAAACTTGGCTATTTCACTGCTAAACCAAATGTACTATGAAGCCTTTGTCAAGAAAAAATTGCCTTGTAGAAGTCATTTGAGCTGTGCTAAGAAATCTGATCAGTAAGAAATAATAGATAATACTTAAATATAAATAATGTGTAAAAAATAAAACTGAGCTTTTAAACCTCAGATAAGTGTATACAAACCAGGACAGCCAGAGCCATCATAATTAGCACTGGAACCTGCAGAACAAACGGTATCTCCTTCATAAGTGCTTTGATGAATTCACCAATGCCTTGCCCTACGTGCTTCAAAGGCTCAGTTACGAAGTTGGTGAAAGTAATTGCCAAGGCCTAGAAAAAGACAAACAGAAAAAGTGTTGTCATACAAACCACAAACATCAACAAGGACAGTCCCTTTGGCCTTGGCACATACCTTTGTTGGTGGAACCAGCAAAATAGGATTTACAAGTAGAGTTTCATAGTACTTCTGACAGGGATCATCCTGCAGTGTCCATGTACTTCTAAGCCATTCTGTAGTCAAGGCAGAGACATACTTTTACTACTTAAAAATACATTTTATGACACAGGAGTAATAAAGCAGCATTTCAATTATAGCTGGAAGAGAACTCTTCTGGATGGAGTTCAAAGCTCAGATTTATTGTTACAAATCTGAGATCAGCTTGGCAGTACAGTTTAGGCAGTCATGGGGATTCGGGAAGGAGAGGGAAGGCTATAAAGAAAAAGGAACCTGAAGGCCTCCCAGTAGAGTCAAGAAAGTTCTCTTTATTTGCTGACCTTAGTCCTTAGAAGCCTCAGGAAAAGTCTCATCTGTAGGCACTATGTAGCACATTATGTCCACAGCTACTGAAACAGTGTCATTCCCAGTGGTATTATTTATCTGCCAGTCTGCATTAAATTAAATTGTCTCTTTTGCTTGCTAGATTTCAAGGGTCTATTTTAGTTACAAGCAGCAAGTCTTATATTTTAAGGGAACTTTTACACTATAAAAAAGTAATTTATGAGAGCAGTGTTCCTGTAGTTTGGTTTTACTGCAGTCAGAAAATAAGTCACTGAAATTTGTCATAAACAGAATAATCAGAGTCGATAAATTTCAAAGCAAGCCCGTATCAAGCACTCCTTAAGAATTGCCACCAGCAATAGCACTGATACCAGTAACAGCTAATGAAAAACTTCAGCTTTCTGTGTAAAATGCACTGACAGATCTAATTCCTGAAGTCCATTGTACTCACAGGCCTGGCAGATGGGAAAAACCACAATTTTGTCATGAACTCTGTCTGCCTGTCTTTGGTAAATGGCACTGAATGGTTCTGGGGAGGAGACCTGGGGAAGCACTCACAGGTATGTTTTAAGAAAAAGAAGTAACACCATGACATGCTCCAAATACAGTTCTGTGATCAGCTCTCCTCCAAGGGCCTAGAAAAGTCTCACAAAATTGAAAAATGGTACAACCACATAATCACGTATTGAAGAAAATTGAGTGTACTACTCATGAAGATAATTGAGTATTCCTGGATACTATTCATGAATATTTTGTGAACTTAAATACTATCACAAATTAACAAAACAAGTATTTACCAATAAGACTTTCTCGCCAGTCCAACTTCTCAGCACAGACGTTATCAAACTGCCCCATTTTTGCAATTTCTGCTTGATGCTGCGCAAAGGCCAACTGAGGGGAACACAAGGACTTGTGAAACACAGACTGAGCTGGGTGCAGAACCTGCATCCCTGCAGTGCTGCACCTGAGCTATCCATGTCTGCCCTCAGCAGGCTTGCAATAATTCCCCATGTAAGTGGTAATTTCCCCATTACTTCCCCTTGTAATGACAATTCCCCATGTAAATACGTATTAAGAAAAGGTTGCTAACTAAACAATTCCATGGAGTTAATTCCCAAGAACTTCTTGAGAGTGGACAAAACCCATGATGATGGCTCCCTCCAGAGTTACTCTCCAAATGAAATCTGAATTGCCAAACTCAAATAGCCAAAGATACAAGTTCGAGGCAAAAATGAACTGACAACATTGTCTTTCCTTAAAATGTTTCTGGATCAGAAACAGACATAGCTGTCATGCAATTACTAATTAAAACATTATCTTTTATTTTTTAAATAATTCCCACTAACAAATACCTTTATTCATTATAATTTTGCCTTACAGTTTGCAAGTGATAATCAAATAGAAAAAATTAAGGCAAATCATCTGTTGCAAAACTGACATACTTCACTGCCTCTACCTAAGCCCTCTGCATGGCACTCCATCTGCATTCCACTCCTGCTCTCTGGCACTCTGCTATTCCAGGGTCTGACAAGCTGCAGTTAAATTGTGAGGACAGTTTTGTCATCAGGCTATGAACTAGCAGCTTAAATTCCTCCTCAATAAAACTGATACTATTGTACAGCCACTTAACCACCAGTAAGGAAGCATTTATCTGTCACATCAAACACAGTTTCAGCCAGGGAATGATCAGAAAGAAAAAAAAACCCCTCACAATGTACTTTGATGTCACTTCTACCAAGCTGCTTTAGTCAAAGGTCACATCTGCCTTGCCCACACAGAGTTCTAGTGCTCTAGGAATTTTGTGCACCTCTACAGCAGGATAAAGTTGTCAGGGTTTCTTTTGTTCTTTAAGCCTAACACACTCATCAACAAGCAAAATAAAATGTTAATCCCTTTATTTATTTTGTGGTTCATTAAAAGCTTATGTAAACTAACTAAAGGAAGTAAATAATCTTAACTCCCTCATAACTGTAACATTTTAAGCCTAAAAGACATTAAGATTACAGAACTTACCTTATACAAGTAAAGCCAATTCCATGCAAAACTAATGAAAAAACTTATTAATAAAACACGTTTCAGCTGAACAAACCAAAGAATACGTGTCCAGAGCTCTGTAGCTATGACAGTTACAACACACACTAAGCACAAAAGTAGCTGAAAAACAAAAGAGGAAAAAATTATGACCCAGATTTGGACTTTTCCGTGTTTACTGCCAGCACACATGAAGAAACTTTTGTTTTTGCTACTGTCATTTACACAGGACAGTTAAGATCTTCCTTTCACAGCACATCTGTGCAGCACAAGGCAGAAGAGTTTCATGGCATTACCAGCAGTCATTCCTCTCACAGCCTTACACTGCAGTTGCTTATTTCCTTCTCATGATATTTACTTATTTCTTCCTTACAACGTTTACCACGTTACCCACCACACTTTTAAATTATGTGCCCGGTATGAACCACAGAACAACTGCTGCCAACTCCTGCACTTGGTTAAGAGACACAGTTACAGTTTGGGTAGCAGCAGCAAGACTTCCAAGAAGCACTTTACAGTCTCTTTCCACCCGAGGATCCCTAACAGTGAGGTTATCCTACTGACAGCCTGCTTTTGTGATTTGGCTTCCACAGACCCCTCTAATCCAGACAGGCTCCTTTCAAGATTATGTCAGCATAAAACATTAGCATATTCTGAATTGTAATGATTTATTCAGAGAGCTTCAGCTTATTAGAGATCCTCAGCTTAGCACTCTATAATTCCATAGTCACGCTCTCCTCTCCAAAACTATGTAATTTTTTCCATAAAACTCTCTAAAGCCTCTGACTTACATGAGTTCGAATATACACCTGTCTCAACATAAATATATCCCAACTCTTGCAGAAAGCAACAGTTTCAGCATCTACTTGAACAAGAGAGACATGGAATATCTGTAATGCACAAAGTGTCAGTTCTAATGATAAGAGGAAAGTGTTAGAGCCTAATGAGTCAGGCAGCACAGGTATATAAAGGGTAAGAAGAAATAAAAAAAATATACACCAGAAAAACACCCCATAAAGCTACAATAAGAAAAGATGACCACAGGAATAAAAAACTTGAATTCTTACTTAAAGTGAATACAATCTCCCTAACTTCAGCAACCATGAAAAAAAAACGTGGAAGTACAATGGAAAGAACTGCTTTACGTGTGAAGATGGTAATTAATGTTCATTGACTAGACTTGCCCAGAGAAACTGAAGAAAACAGCAATAAAAAACAGGAAAACTCTTTATTCTCTTACCAAAAACAAATTATATAGGTCAATTCCAAAAGTGTCTTCAAATCTCCAGTGCCAAGCTTGATAATCATGGTGCTTAAAATTGATCAAAATATCACTAAGTGCATCATCCATGGCACCTGGCTGCCAAGCTTCCTCATTAAGAAACCTAAGGATCTCCAAATAAGTCTGTTTTGTAAGGATGATCTCAGCATCGTAATGGACTTGGCCCACGTTTTCCTCAGGCTGAATTAAAAGCAAATAAAAATAATAGTTAAAAGCTGCTTATTTGGAAGTAGAAATGCATCCCTAGGCAAAAACCTGATCACACACCCATGCTGTACCAGAACCTGAAGCAGACTCCAGGATGAATACATGGGACAGGGAGCACACTATGATTCTATATAACTTTTTTTTCAACCTTCAAAACTATAAGACATTCAAATTCAACTTGTTTGTATTCCTTCAACTCTACAGCAAAAATCTAAAATAAATGAATGATCTCACCTGTTATTATAATTTTAGAACCACTGCTCATCAAGAAGCAATAATTGTGTATGCATCATGTGTCCTTTTCCCCAAGGTTAGTCTCAATCCATTCTCCAACCAACCCAGACCTGTGCCTGAGATTGCCCCAACCCATGTGCAGGACCTTGCACTTGCTCTTGTTGAACTTCATGAGGTTTGCATGGGCCCTTGGGATGGCATCCCTTCCCCAGGGGCAATGTCCCTACCCAGGTTTAATTCCTTCAGGGCTTTAGCTTTCCTAACCTGATCCCTGGCTGCTTGGAGAATCTCTCTGTACTCCTCCCAGGCTACATGTCCTTGCTTCCACCCTCTGCAGGTTAACGTGGCAGAGCCTACAACACAGGCCTAAAAGGTCTACAACAAACCAACCAAATCTGGCTCTTTCCAGTTTAACTACATTGACATGAACTGAACAGGGGATTACAACAGCTGCATCTCAGCAATAGATATTCAGACACACTGAATTCACTTAGCTTTCCTTTGGATGCTTTACAGATCAAATGCCAACTGTGTCTCCTGAGCAGTACTGGATGCACAGACTTTTATCAGCTTTTCCCTTGCAATTCAGTTGCTTTCATTTTAAGTATACCAGAATAATTAACCAATACTTAGTAACTGTGAAAACCACATAAAGTAGTAATATGAATTCTAATTGATTTTTTAAATGACTGTTCAGCTACTTACAAGGCCAAGTTTTCCGGCTTCATTTAAAATCTTATTCAAGTATCGCTTAAAAATATAAAAGCTCCGGCTTTGGTGTGATTTGGCATTCCTCGTCTCACATTCTGCAAGCTGCAATCATGCAAAAGACAATTTTATTCACTTTGCCCAAACCAGCTTGTTCATAGGAGAAAAAAAAACCCTACTATAAACCCCCTATACTATAAAACATTTGAGGAAACAGACCTTTGAAGGCAGAGCAACAATTTGGAATTGAGTTCAAACCCCTTGCAGTCTCTCCTCAAATAAGGAGGTTCCTCCTACATAAAGCACAGTCTCTCATAAATTATGCCACCTGTTCTAGACTATCCAGAAAAGCATCATCAGAAAGCACAAACTATAAAAGACTGGAAAATATTTTCAAGTTCTGTAACAAACCTTCTGTTGCAAGGAATCTATTGCCCTGGAACAACTCTGTGAGATTTCAGTACTGACTGTATCCACAGTCTTATCCTCAGAGTCACGAGAGTTTGCCTAAAATTACAGAAGAAAAACACATATTTTTAGAATTCAATAATTTAATCAAATATGCCCTATTACACTTCTGTAGACAGATACCTTTAAAAGGAGCAAAGGAGCTAAAATCTGAGTGCTGATCTTTGCTGCTAATGCTTTCCCAATGATACTCCAGCTGCCTCTGCTGTTGTTTTAGGCTCCAGAAGAACAACTACTTTAAGTTTATGTAAATACACATTGCCTTCAAAAGGTGAGGCCTGTCCTCCCCCTCTTGCCCTTTCCCCTCCTTGGAGTGCTGGAGAGCCACGCAGCACATCAGATTAGATAATCAGACGGCTAAAAACTGACTCAGCAAGCAAAGGGGCAGCTTCCAGCCAGCCACATCCCCCGGCCAGCTGGCCACACAGCCAGCCAGACTGCAAGCAAACACAACCCCCGGTCTGGGCTGCAAGCCTTTCCTTTCACATTCCTTTTCCGCTCCAGAACACTCCATGTTTTCAGTTAATTACTCAGACCTAGCCTCAGCAGTCCTGCTTCTACACAACCAGGAGTGCACATTGAGGGAAGTCTCCAAAAGGAAGCACAAATCAGGGAACTCATGCTGAAACCAAGTTTGGTTTTGAGTACTTGGGCAGCTCACACAGCCTGCCTACAACAAAACTCAGAGCAGAAAAGAACTTCTGAAAAGGCAGATTAACCCAAAACAGGCATTTTTCTACTTTAAGATGTAGTTCTATTTTCATGGGAGACAACACCAAAAAAAAAAAGCTGGAGCAGTCAGGCTCCACGTTTAAAGACTCCAAGGCTTGCTGCTGAATTTTAGGGATGCTAGTAACCATCAGGTGGACTTGTGGCAGGTGGAGGCTGAAGAACAACACTGTGGAGAGAAATAATGCAGTCTGCATTTTTTAAGCTTCCAAAAATTATGTTCTCAAGTGTTTAACCAGTATTACTCAAACTTGAAAGCTAAATGATGAAAATCAAGGGTGCCCATACAACCAACCACAGTTCACAGCACCACACGTGCACATATGTACCAGATAAACAACATGCATCTCATGATATATGTAGAGGCCATCCCTCATACAAGACAAATGAGACAATTCACCTCGTTAAAACTAGTTTTTTTCCTACTTCATCTTCTCCTCCGTGTTCATGAACCACTAACAGTACAGCATTTAATTCCTATTCTGATCTTCCTTCTGAAAACCAATGCCCAGCATTACAAAACACCACTGGCTTTCACAATACTCTCACATGACAAATGGGGTTTATTACCATATTGCAGAAACTGCTTAATTAAAATAAAACACAAGCCTTAACTCCCCCAACTTTTATCAGCTTGAAACTTGATTTTCAAGACATTTAACACTATACCTCCCAGCCTGCAAGAGTTGCTGAACCCAATACTTCTCAGGGCAGTAACCTGTGGTGCCACAACCTGGATAAATCAAGCACCACCTGTGAGAAGACATAAGCCTGGTTGCTCTGACTGGATCAGTGTGCAAAGAACCTCAACAGGAAAAGGTCCTGAGCTAACTACAATAACATAGATCACTATTTTCTTCCTTGCATTTAACCACGAACACACAAGACTTTTCTGTGTATGGATTCACACCTTAAAAACACCATAATTCTATCGTTATGTACTGTCGCCATTTAAGAGCAATCTTTCAAGAGCACGTGGCTGCAGGACTATTTGGGAGAGACATGTATTCAAACACCCCTTCTTTTTCTACCTTGTAAGGTCTTCTCATTGTTCCAGATGCTGCATCATAATTGAGCATATCCGTGGGGTCAATCCATTCGTCTTCTTGAATTTTACTGCTCCCTACCAGCATAACTGCACACAATACCAAAGGAAACAGCATCCTGTGTCACTGCATGTAAAAAGAAATTCAGACATTTAGGTCAGGGTGTAACATGCAGTATGAAAAGAATGAAGCAATCTTGCAGGAGTGTTGTCTGGTACTGTTTAAAAACTCAGTTCTCCACTAAGCAGGTTAAACCTCACTTCTGTAATTTTTTTCCAAAGAAAATGCCAGCAATAATATGCAACAATTAAACTGTATTATATGACTGGATCAACATAACTGACCATAGATATCTGCAAGTGTAACTGAGCTCAGTATTGCTAAACAAACCTGTGCAGAACTCCTCCAGGATTTAGGAGAGGGGTATTGCATTAAGAGTAAGGCCAACTTTTATGTCACATTAAGAGGAAGGAGATTTGGCAGAAAATAAACTCTCCTTGTGTTCCATCTGCTCCTCAGAGAGCAGAGGGGCTGGAGGTGGCTGTGCTTTGATTGAGGGATGGATAATTCGACACTTAACAAAGGAAATGCAGAGCTACTGCAGCACTAAGTGTGGCCACGTTGGCAAGAGCCGGATCCCGGACTCACCAACAGTGTGACAAACGCAAAGCCTGTCACACCCAACCAACTCTCACGGCCAGACCGCAAGTCTGGTCACATTCAATAACTCTCAGGTGCAAAACAGAATTTGCTGAGCAACAGAAACACAGGTTCTCATTGGACTGCTGGGGATAAACACTCTGTCTGCAGGAGCACACAAACTCAAAACCCACGAGTACTACAGCTGGCAACAAATACATTACATTGGGAGATCCCTATCTAATGCTAAAAGCATGACCAAAAACACAAGCTGGCTTCCTGAATTTCCCGAGGAAGCACTTGGTACGGCAGAGTGTTCCAGCCATACCCAACAGGCATCCCTACAAGCAGGAGGTAGGCACAGCCTGTCGACAGTCCCAGGGTACAAAGGTGGAGTCTCCTTTCACCTCCCAGCCCTCTTAACATACATTTATATTGTTTCCTTTGATGGAGACGAAAAGGTAGAGTTTCAGTTGATGTAATTTCATGTTTTGCTGGAGTTTGACTTTGGGTAAATATATAAAGCATATACAGGTTTTACTTCACTAGCACACATAGGAGTCTGAAAAATGGCACGTACTTTCGAGTTAACAGAACAAAGTTTAGCCTTTGGTCACCTTTTGGGTCACTTCTTTGGCTTAGTTCCCGTTGGCTGCATTGTTTTAAAACGGGCATGGCCACACCACCTCGGCGCCGCTCCATCCCTTGTTCCCTGCCTCTCCGAGAGGGAGACACCGAGCTCCCTCGGTGGTCCTGCTCCTAAGGGTACAGACAGCTTGTCCCTTGGGCAACTACTGCCAACGCACGCACTCCTTCTCGCTGAGCTTTTCCATTATTTTCCCACAAAGGGTCCGGCACGACCGTCACGCAGAACTCACACTGCCAAGCCCTGCAGGGAATCCCTGCCCTGCCTGCGCGGGAGCCCCGACCCGGGCCCCTCGGTGCGGCAGCGCTGCAGGCGCGGACAGGGTCATAGCAAAGCACAGTCCCGCACGCTTCTTCCCCGCCTGGCTTTCCTTTGTCTCGGCACCGACACTGGCACCGACACCGCGCTGCGCCGAGACCCGCGGCCCTCCCACCCCCCGCGCCCAGGCCCAGGCCCGGANAGGGCCGGACACACGGACAGACACACGGACACAGAGCCAGACACACGGACACACGGACGCGGGGCCGGACACACACAGGCCTTACCTCTGCTGAGTGCAGGGTCGAGCACAAGAGGCTGGGATTAAAACAGCAGACGTAAAACTAGATCTGCTCTTTAAAGACCCAAGTTGGAATAAAATTAATGTCAGGAAGTCAGTATTTACATAGTTGTTGTACTAATTAAAATTATCTGTGGACAAAGTGTGGCAGACTAACTAGAGGAACACTATATTCCTCCAAAGCAGCATTGTGTATCTAATATAAAAAATAAACAGAACTGTCAGCTGTATTATTATTGCACTGAAAATTCAGATGCAGGGAAGCAGTATCAAAGCTCGAGTATTTTATACTTCTGGCAAACTCTGTTTTATCACAGTTGCAACAAGGAATTATAAACCAAGAATCCAGAATAATGGACGAAACAGGTGCAGGTGTTGGAGGTCTTTATTGAGATTATAGCACAGATACACTTCTATAGTTACCTTTCCACTTTTATACGATAGCTAAAAATGCTTGCTACAGTGCACATATAATTTAGTAACCAAGAGAATCCAAAACAACTGCAGTTCAAATAAATAAATAACCTAAAATTTAAGGTTTGTGTTTTAAAAAGTAAAAGGAACTGTACAATAAGAAAATATAACAATACATAAACATTAGAATCTAAAGTTTTGTAGAAATTAAACTGCAGTTTCCCATACATAAACAGTGCAAGAAATAAAATTCAGATAAGCTTCTGAACTGGGAATTTAAACAATTTTTAAATTATCATGCAGACACAGCATTTTAAGCCATGCTGGTTTCTATTACAGCATTAATGGTATCCCTTTTACTCGAAAGACTGATAGCCATTAAGCTCACTGTAACAACTGCTGCCAATCCACTCTTTTCTACAGTACATTATACACAGAGGTATTCTGTTGCATTCAAAAAGTAAAATATTACCTGTTTCTACTGAAAAAGTCAATATTTTACTTTTTTCCCTCCAACATGTTAGCTTGTTCAAAACAATGTCATGTAGTAAAAACAGCAACATTTCCCCCAGGTTAGATGAAAAGAAAGAAAAACCCCCACACTAGATAATGGACCATAATCAAGATGTGGTTACTGCCTAGTCAACCTTTAAAGTTCAGATGTTTTTACTAAAAACATTGAAATTGTGGAGATGTTACAAAGTTCGATCTCTTATTGAGAAGTGATGAATACAACAAACCTGAAAAAAACAGTGGAAGTAGTTTCTTTTACATGTGTGTTACTAGTTACATACAGACTTGCTTAAAGTGTTGTTCGACTTGAGCTTCTATACAAAATTCTCATTGAGGCAAAGACCAAGGAATGCAATTAATACCAAACTGTAAACACATCATTCATGTTACTTTGAGTGCACATCAACAACATAAGAGTTCTCCCCATAACTTTGGCAACAAGACTACAATAGGTCACAGCAGCATGAGTTCAACATGGAAGACTGGAAGCACTGCAAAAGAATATACTAAAAACACCAAGACCTCCTAGAAACCATAAAAATCAGTGACAAGTGCCCCTCTTCTTGATAAGACACTCTCCTGCTCAACTGCTGCTCTCTCAATGCCTCATTATTATTACTTGTTTTGACAGGTCTGTAGTCTCAGGTCTCTGTGCTTTAGCTGCATAGGTTGCCTTTGTTTGCACTCTAACCATTGTAGGTCCAAAGGGTTACAGTTCTGTCTGCAGATGATGACAAGAAGGAAAGATCTTGCGTGTGCCATCTGCACTGAATAACTTTGTCCTTGTGCTCTCCTACCACCATCAGAGGAAGCTGCTTCGTGAGGTCCCCTGTGGCAGAGGAACACAAATTGTCAATCATTTCATGAGTTCATACCACAGCTCTTGGGTGCATTTTTTTCACCTGTTTGTCAAGTGTACTTCACATATGAGTGCACTTGACCCCCCCCCCAGAGCGTAACACAAGGCCTCAGCCTTTAGGTTTTTAAACATTACTGGACACAGCACAACTTAAAAATGCAGATCTTCACTGAAAGTTCAATGGTCCAAGAAAATGAAGTCAATTAGATATACCCTCTATCTAACAGATACCTTCTTTCTTCTTAACTCTTCCCAATGAAAATAAAAATTATATACTTTTTTTAAAGGATCAATTTTACGAATGTTATCTGGAAGCAATGGCCATCAGGCAACAGTGTTAATATTTCTTTTACTGTAATGAGGCCATCACCCCAAAACAGGATTGAGTTCATAGCCTACACTTTTAGCAACACAACTGGCCAACTGCCAGCAGACACAATCACATATACCCACGTCACACCCTTCAAAGCTCTACTACTTTTCCCCCTTTTAAACTAAAACCTGATCTTCAAACCAAGTTCTCAATATTCAAAGCCCCGAATGGAAAATTAACCTACAATCCCTTTGCATTATGTTACCTTGCAAGTCTGTCACCTTGATTTTCATATCGTATGAGCCCGTGAGCAAGTAGTGAGCGCCCGGGGAGAAGCGGACGGAGCGAACATCGCTGGAGTGAGGGTGGTAGCTCTGCACCATCCGACCTCCCCGGATATCGTACAGCATGCAGCTCGAGTCCTCCTGGCCTGTGGCCAGCAGTCTGCCACTGGGATCCACAGCTACTGAGGCCACAGCACTTCCTGCAGGAGGAGAAGAGCCCCAGTCACCCACGTACATTTGTGCAAATAGACAAGCTTTTTAAAGGTGAATATGAACTGTGAAAGAATATTGAGTGTTGGGATTAAATCTAAGGTGAACACACGTAGCTACTGGTACCTTAGAATAAGAATACTTTTATGTTCTAGGACTAAAAACTCTGAAGTCATAGGTCACACTGGAATCATAACAAAGACATTGTTAAAGTTGCCTGAGAAAAAGTGTCTGCTCCGTTGCAGGAAAGAAAGTCACTCTTCATGAAATAATGTGGAATACTGCAAGGAATTCACTCTGCCCCTAAGGTTTCAAGAATTTCAGTTATCTTGTTTTATTTGAATGTACTTGGAAGCCTCTGTTTGAAAGTCACAAGGCAAAACCACTATCCAACAACTGAAAAAAAAGGTTACTTTAAAAGCAAACAAAGCAAGCCCACAGGTAAAGATATCCTCACAGCTTCTTCCTTTGAAAGCCAAGCCTCCATTCTGTGACACAAAATCCCCTTACATTTTCTCCATACTACCTTAGCATCTTCAAAATCTATTTTTATGCAAGAATGATCAGAAGCGTGATAACAAGCCTTGCCTGTTCCATGAAATGTTGTTCCCACAACACGAACACAGCTTGGCACTCTCAAATCCCAAAATCTTACAGTCTTGTCTTGGGATCCAGATGCAATCATCCAGCCACTCCATGTATAAAGTGCTAAAATGTGACCTGTGAACAAGAAGAATTCTTTATTTGATTAAACATCGTTAATCAAATACTGAAATACTACAGATCAGATTATATTTTTGCATTCAGAGATTTAACAATCCTGTGGAAAACCTTCATGCTGCATGGTCCAATACACCAGTGTAAGGCAACACTCAGCTTTGCATCTTCTCTGCAATGAAGTGTGCACTCTCCATTAAATTAACAGCCAATATATTAAAAAACAAACATTCCCTACCTCCCCTCAAAATACCTCAAGAACAGTCTGGAGAGGAAAAAAAAAAAAAAAAAAGGTCTTGGTAGAAAGAAAAATGTAGAGATTTCAAAAAAACAAAACCCCAAACAATCCAACAACTTGATTAGAATACAATACAGACCTACAAAGTATGAGAGAAGCCACAACATACATACCAGTGTGACCACTCAGGGCATGCAGGCCTTGTCCTCGCTGGCAATCTGTTGTGTAAATATTACAGTCCCCTGCTCCAGCACTTATTAAAATAGCACCACCACTTTCCGGGCCTTCCATAAAAGCAAGGTCTCTGATTGTCCCATCATGCATGCTGAACTCCAAATCTGGTCCTAAAATAATTTAAAAATCAAGGAACAAAGTAAGGCATACTTTGTTTGTTATTGCTGCATTCTTTAGCTACAGCTACATTGACAATGCAGAATACTTTAGGCAAGGGGGGGTATGCTACCAAGTACAAACATTGCTGTGTACTTTCCATAGAACACACTATTTCACACTATTAGAGTTCAAATAAAATCTCTAAGAATCTTATTTTTGAGTCTTGCTTGAGTTTCCTACTTCCTTTGCAATATGTACATAGAGTATCACCACAGCCAATTGCAGCCAAAGTTCATAGAGTACATTTATTTCTTTTCATAAACTCTGGTGAACTCTAAAGCCTTTCTCTGCCAGGAGGGAAAGGTCAGAGAACACTGAACCACATAAGACAAGGCAGCCCAATTTAAAAAAAAAAAAAGGTAAGAACCATATTCAGCGTATTGTTAGGAGGGTTGGGCATGGAAAGTAGTATTTGCTGGGACAGAAACCTTTTTAAGATGGTGAGAAGATGACAGAACTAGGCAAGAGAAAGGGGAAGCAGAAGAAAATTAGGAAATAAATTCCTAATGACAATCAATATCTAGAGACAGATAAGAACATCTGGTTTTACTGTATTAGGAGGGGGAGGAATCTGCCAGAAGAGAGAAAATACCAGAGTCTTGCAAAACAAAAACAAAACATAATGAACCAACCCAAACAAATCCAAAAAATAATCCCCAACCTCTCAGTGGCTCTTTGGTGGATAGAGACTATAGTGATCTTGAAAGGGAAAAGAGACTAAATTAAAGTATTGGAATAAAACCCCAAAACCTATTAAATACATAATCGATGTAATTTGTATGATTTTGACAAATATTGCACAAATAATTGAAAATAAATTCTTTCAGCTAAATATATACACAGGTACCTGTTGCATTACAAGTTTCTGCATTAAAAGGCAGTACTTTCACATATTTATCATTAGAACCAGTAGCTAACAGCTGTCCACAGGGACTCCAGGCTACACAGTAGATTGATCCTTTATGATGCTTATTCCTCTTGAAGCGAACTACAGGTTGTTTAGGAGTATTGTAAGCACTGGGGAAAGGAAAAAAAAAAAAAAAGGAAAGCCATCAAATTTCCCTTTATTTCAAAGGAAAACAAGTATTCTAAAATGAAGATACTGATTTTCTATTATTTTGGGTAACATGAAATTCATACGACTGCTTTCATTGAAACGTATATATATGATCTAAGACAGAAGGATCTTCATCTCATTTTCTCCTTTTTCCTCAGAGCCTGTGTAACCTCTGTGTGTGTGTGTGTGCAGGATGGTGTTTCTCTTCCAGTGTCCCACCCACCAGACATAACCCCTAACTGGGAGCTGTGTTTGGTATGACTGTAATTATATGATTGGGCTGCATACACTTGTGTTTGGGGCTGCTGTTGTGCCTAACAGTACTGCAACAACAAAAACTGAGGCCTCCTGTTTTATCCACAGAGTTGTTTATGCCATCCTTGCTGTCAGAACAAAGGGGACTCACCAGCACTTGGACTGGTTAAAGGAACACAAAAAATGCTTCTGTGTTATCCCTGCCTGGGAAGTCACAGAAAAATGCTGTCCTAAGTCAAATATTGGCTCCCCTTTGGCCACTAAATAAAAATAAAAAACCCCCAGACAACCAAAGAAAAAACTCATTTATGTTCATCAGTATGTACATGTACTGTACATGAACTGTACATTCAATAGTATTTGTTGAATAATGTGACTCTCAAAGCTTCACTCATCTACTAGAAAATTGAATACAGCAGCCTGTGCAGGAAAGACACATTCACCATTCTACATTAATGCAAGAATCTTCACAGCATCTAAACACACCACACATACTTATTTCTAAAACCACATCAGCTTCACACATGGCTAAAATAAGAGCAACAATCCTACTGATGTACATTTCCTCGATTTCAATCGATTACCTTCCTACAATGTTGTCTGCTCTCACAGCAGGAAGAAGTCAAGTACCTAGGATAAAGCACTGGAGTATCCACTTCCATCAATGTTCACTCCAGTAACATCAACAATAAAACATTCAACAAATTAAATCACTATTGAAAAAATTCAGAAACCACACTATAAACACCTGAACAAAAGAAGCAGAGAGAAAAGACAGAAGACAATCACCCAAGCCTGTTGAAAAACTTTGGAGCTAAACATAGCTTTAGTAAAGAATACTACAGTAAATCTACATGGAAGTTAATTTTTTATTGTTGCCAGAGAGGAAGTCCATGACAAATTGGCCTAAATTGGGATCACTCAACACATGACAAAGCTTCCCAAACGGCCTAATGCCTGATCTCACACTCCAAGTCTGGATTCACCACACGTTCAAGAGCTAAGGATCACTGACTGTGTCAGGACACAGGAGCATCTACCCAACTCAGAGACCACATGTTGCCAATCCACTGTGTGGAAGCACTGAAATTATTTGAGCAACATCTGCAGAACTCTAATGTGTACCTGTCAGTGTTTAATCTCAAATGTGTGGAAAAAAGCCCCAGACTACTATTATATCTCTACAGAAAGTAAAAAACAACTCCAGACTAGCCTGTCCTGAGTCTTACATCAGTTTGAAGGACAATTAAAAATCTTTAGAGATGCCCAACAAAGCTTCAAAGAACAGTTATTCTATACAATTATAGCTTTTTGAAAAACACAACTAATTTTGAATTCATGTCTAGACTCATGTTGTTACAAAGATTAGAGTATCTTTAAGATAACATAATCTCTCTGCTGACTTGTAAATCCCATGATGAAATGTTTTAGGCAAACTGTAGGCACAGTCAAAAAACAACAGTAAGAGAAAGAATTCTAAGTTCAGAATTAAGGAAATGTCTGTATTCCTTTCATGTCCAGAGGCACCATGTCACTTGTCACATCAGATTGCGCACTGCAACCAGAGACTAAGGCTGCAGAGTCACTCTAACCCTTCCCAATGTTGCTGTGCAAGACTATAGTTAGTCCATAAAGCAGCATCCATTCCACTGCAAATGCTTTGCACTGTTTACCAGTCAAGAGGAGCCTGTCTTGGCTCCAAGCCCAGCAAGTTGGCTTGTACTGGGCATCAGAGAAGTCTTTTTTCCTGCCAAGGAACCAATATACCTACAAAACAATGTTTATAGAACAATGGGCCAATAAACAGGCTCTGGCAAATTTTTCTCTAAAAGTTCAAGAAGGTATTTCTTTCTCTAATGTTAACTCTGTCCTCCTGCCAGAAACTGTGTCTCATGAAGCCCAACTTGTGCTGGCCTGGGAACTGACACACGCTTTCTCCCACTTTTACAGCTGGAAATCAAAAGCAGAAGCCATCCAGCAAAGCAGAAGAGCCCACCTACTGAGACAGAAACCCCACCTCTACAAGGAAAGTGTGATATCGTGGCAGCAATGAAAGAGTGCAAATATGTAGCCCACAAACTTCCAAATCCTTCAGCAGATCATCTAATTTTGTTTGGCAGCTCAGATTTCCAAAGACAGCATAGCTCTACTTCTGACAATAAAATAAAGGTATGAAATGTACAGATATCAGGAGTAAGGAGTGCTATGATACACAAAAAGAAACGATTATACAACCTTTCTTACCTTGGGTCAATTACTTCTGGATAGGCACAAACTCTCAATGTTTTAGAGTTGGAGCCAACAGCATATAAACTCCCACTGGGATGAAAGGCTACAGCTCTGACAGCTTGTGTGTCTTCTAGAGTATTAATGCAAATGAATTGCTTTTTTGATTTGTCATCCTGTGTAGAAGGGTAACAATCAAATTAGGTTCTTCAGAGTAAAAATGAACATTTAAAAGTGGATATGACTGTTTTGTGGAATAACATAAAGCTACTGTATACCAAAGTACTAATAAGTAGCAGCACATCACGCTGAACTATTCAAAATACACATTTTAAAAACAATGTCTGTTCCAGGTACAGGAATAGCATACTTTAACAAGTTCTTTTCTTCAACTCACTTTTACAGCTAACATTACATTAACACGTCTCATTCTTCCTCCAGATTTCCACTAGGTTTTGTTCTTCTAAACAACCCATCTCAGATGCAGGATACTAAAGTTTTTTTTTGTATAAACACATTTGATCTGTGCAAAACTTGCAAGGGGAACAAAGCTGCATTTTTACTGAAAACAGTCCAAGTCATAAACAGTTTCTAAAACAAATATAGTCTTAAACACAGAATCAGATTTTCACCCTGTATATAACACAAAGGTATCGTTAAACTATGCTAAGTTTTATTACATCATCCTCCTGGTGACTTCATCACCCCCTTTCTAAGATTAGGATTTTTATTTATCTGATGCAGAAAGTTTGGAATGTACTTATTGCAGTTATTTCCCTACTAACTATTCTCCTGGGCTTTCAGAACATACTGACTGAAGTCTAACAAAGTTTCAACCTGGAAAACACAAAACAATGGTTGTAAAAGACATGCCACTGGAACCCCTGTTGTACAAGGAGAAGCTGAGAGAGCTGGTACTGTTTGGCCTTGAGATCAGAAGGGCTTTTCAGGGTGTGAATGTGTACATCTCACCAATATATATAAATACGTGACAGGAGGAGTAAATAAGATGGGGTGAGACACTGCTCTCAGTGGTGCCCAGCGAAAGGACAAGAGGCAATGGCCAAAAATAAAATATAGCAAATTTCACTTCAACTTTTTTTGTTAGTTTAAGGTCAAATATGGGATGAGGTAGTCCACAAAGGTTGTAAGAGAGAAACTCCTTGGAGAGACTCAAAACCCAACTGGACCCACCCTCAAGCAACCTGCTCTCATCGACCTTCTTTTGAGCAGTGGGTTTGGATTCCATCTCCAGATATTCCTTCCAATCTCATTGGTTCTGTGATTCATTCTAAATATCTATTAACAGTAAGGGGATGTCACATACTTAGGATTAAATACCGAATTATTTGAGAACATAAATTGTGAAAGACAAGAAAACTCACCTCATCACCTCTTGTCCTAGTTAAATTTCCCAAAGAGTCTTCCACTGGTGGCTGAGTGACAGCATGTTCTGATACACTGTTTTGATTTGGTGAAGAGTTTAAATTCACAAGAAGACAAAAAACAAAAGCAGGGACAGATTTGGTTTTAAGTATTTTTTGGACTACACTTATAGTTTCAATTATTCTTAGAACTGACTAATTCAAGAACAAGTGTTATGCATGTCTGATTCATTACCATTAAACTATTATTTTTACAAGGGGTTGCCCTTTGTGCAGCAACTCCAAGCATTGAAGAAGTGAATGCAAGTTAAAAATTTTTAATTCCATAACATACACGTATACACAGAGAGAAGTGGAAAAATTACTGTTTCTTTGAGGTCAGCACTACCTTTAGTTAACAGAACAAATTCAGTTCCCATTCTGCCCTGCTTCTGCCTCTATCTAGCTAGTATTTTGTAAAAAAGCTTCCAGAAACTTAGTATAATACCAAACAAACAAGAACTACGCATATAAGATGGAATAAAAAGTCCAAAATTAAAAACAAGTATAAAATGTAAGGCACAACAACTAACCACTATTCATCATGAGCACTGCTTACATAAAATAAATTATAATCTCTAAAAAAATATCTAGCAAACACTGATCATGAACTAAACACCTGTATTCAATGACAAACTAATTTGATAACTAAAGATAAATACAAACAGCTACTCTCACAGTGCTAACACAAGGACACTTCCAGTCCTGACTGCTCTGAAATAACTTACTTTTGGCTCCCCTGTACAGGTGACTCCTCAGGAAAGGGTATCTGATTAGCTGGCCCACACTTCCGAGGGGTGCTTGTATTAACATTTGGGCTATCAGTTGTTATCCTCTGACTACCATCTGAAGGTGGTGATGTGAAGTTACTTGCTGGATGGGCAGAGGCATTCCCTTTGCTCCCATTACACTGCTGGCTAAGTGCTTGTACATCATTTCCAAGACTGTCCATACCCATATTTAATTCCCCTAGTTTCTGGATAGATCTAATAACACAGGACAAGGAAAAAAAACACCATTAAACCAGGTTATTATGAGAACCTAAGGAGGGATATGGGTGGGTTGAAGGAGAATAAACAAACTTCCCCAACCTGTTAAGAAACTGTTCAGTAAGATTCTGTTGCTGGTCACCTCCATCTTCTTGATTTACTCCTCCTTCTAACAACATTTGCTGGTACAACTGTCGTTGTTGCTCTTTCTGTTCCAAGTGCTGCTGGTAACGTAGTCTTTGTCTGTAATATTCCTGAAACTGCTCTGTTGAATCACGAAGCTAAAAAAGAAATGAGAATCACGGATGAAACTTAAATAGTTATTTTTGGTTTTTAACCTAAATATTTACTTTCTAGTTCATTATTTCAACACAGGCACCAAAAGGCCAGGAGTTTCCCCTCTGAGGAGTAATAATTTAATTCTTCCTTAAAACCAGACATAACTTACATAGCGAAAAAAAGCAAGCACTGCCAGCCTATGCTATTCACTGTTGAAGCAGTTCTGCTATAATTCTGAAGGAGTCTGCTGTCTTGGGGTGACTTTATGATTATCCCATATTCGTCTCCTCTATGCCAGGATTAAAAAAACAAAGTGAATCTTGTGCTTTTAAAAACTGAGCCCCAAGAGCCGAGAGAAAAAACCTAGCTAGAGAAAACTTTTCAAAACAATTCTGCTGTCTCAAGGTCAATTTTTGCTATGTTACTGTGCAGTTTTGGTTTGGTTTTTTTTTTTTTTTTCTGGCGGCCTGGGCTGAAAAGGAGGGAGGAAGACACTGGCCTTCTAGCTTTTCCAGGGAGAGTGCTGATTGTTTTCTTCAAAAGGAAAAGACTNTTTTTTTTCCTTGTGTGTTGGTTAAATAAATAGTTGTTTTGATTTTTTCCCCTTTCACTTTCCTTCGAGGAAATATTTCTTTCCTCGAACCTGGTGGAAGAGGGTGATTGCAGCCTGTTTTTATCAGAGAATATTTATCCTTCTGAATATATTTGTTCCAAACCAGGACAACTGCTCTTTCCTACAAAACTTAAAAAGTACTACTTAAGATCAAAACAAATAAATGATAGAACACTGAAAAAGAAAAAAAAAAATATCAGAAAACAATGTAAGCTACATTCCAAATTCCAAGCCATACTTTCACTACAAATTTAGTATTTTCTGCCATGTTGGCATCTCCCTGGCATCAGTCTGCAGAAACAAACTACCTCTTCCAGTAGCCAACTTTGAAGTGGTCTATCCAAGCATTACATCTTACTTTTGAAACTGGTACTCTTTCTAAATTACAAAATTCTGTATTTCCTAGGCCAAGCAAAAACACTTAAACTTCCTTTCTCATAGTCTCTCTTCTTGATATACCGACTTTAGCTTCCCACACTTCCAGTTGCCCAGGACTTGCCATCTCCTGCATTCCCCAGTCCTCCTTTTCTGTGGCACTAGTTTCAGATGCCAACAGCTGAGAACAAGATGAAAATGAACAAGCAGAAAACCAAAAGCACTTTAGTCCAAGGCCAGATTATCCTCAAAGAACTGCCCTACGCTTCTAAAAATAACCTTAACTGCATATTCAGAAAACTAGTAGGAAAAAAAAAATTAGTAAAAAAAGAACAACTTGGTGGGTTTTTGTTTGTTCTCAAAAGTGACAGCTTTGTCATCTATGAATTTAGGTTGTATAAGGGCACCCTGATAACTATGCACCAGTTAGATAATTCACGCATGATCTGTCTTTGTAACTATGAGCCTTTGCATCTCCTCTAATTAACAATACTTGTATTATGGTGCTTGTTCTCAGACACAATTTTTTGATTTATAATGGATTTCCTAGTGCTGTTGCATTTGCAAAATATTTACCACCATAGGTTTCCCGTGGTGAATACTTGCAGTTTAGAAACTCCAAAGTTATCATCACATGTCTAGAAACATCTATTCTCTGTATTTGAAATTCATGAATTATTCCCCAGTCACTGGATTATAATCCTTTTACATTCTTTTCTATACTCCTTTCCACAACTAATATTTGTTTGTAACAATTGGATTCAATCCTTTGATCTTTTGGATTCCATGCCACTATTACCAAACTAACACGCAAACCCAAAATATGCCCAGAAGCTCTAATCTATAACTCTGGCTTTTAAATCAGTCCCTACGGGAACATTGCAAAAATAAATCTATGAAAAGAAACTTAATTTCTTACTCACACGGGCATAAATACACACCACTATGATGTGGGAAACAAAACAAGATGAAATAGGACTGGGTACTACATTCTTTTGTACCTGTGTATAGCCCAGCCAACATCTTCACTACAGCATCTCTCTCGTGTCCTCATTCTCTCCTACAAAATCTGCATCAGTTTTTTTCAGCCTTTTGAAGCTTGCCCTGTTCCATGTCTAGCTAAGCTCTTCCCTCCCTCCCCACCTGCATACAAAACACTGTTGCAGCAGAGAAGCGTTCCAAAGTCCTTGAGGGGCGTGAGGTTTAGCTGCACTGCTGACCTGACAAGGCACAATCAGCTGCATTACAGACTCAAATGACAGCAGAACTTTGTATAAAGGGGAGTAGTTTCTTATACAAGATGCAACATGGTATTTTTACTATATTAAAAGCAAGATTCAAAAAGACCCATTGTCATGCATGAAGTTCTCCACACAAAGGCAAATCATTATGAAGTGATCAGAACGCAGCTCAAAGGGCCTCATTACTTTTAAACAAACAACCACTACCTCATTTTTCTCTTGTTTGGCTGATCCCTGACTCTGTGCTGCGTTGAGTGGTTCATGTTCTGGAACTGAACTCTGGCACAAACTCTCACTGCCGATGGGATGCTGTGGCTCCACAGGAGTATCACTTCTCGCAGCAACATGGAAAAGAAGAAAACCTTAACTGAGAATTAAGAGTAGAAAAATCTAGTACCACCATGACATTCACAAATTCCATATCTTCCATCCCTACATTTGAATTACATACCTTTTAACTAACGAGTTATTCAAGAGCTCCATTTTCAAAGCAATTTTGTACATAAAATGTATCTGATATATTACGTGACCTAAAGTCTTCCCTAAAACACTCTAATTACCACTACCAGTGTTAACTTAAACCATGTTTAACATCCATCAGCTTGAACATTCCTGAAAGTGCCCGACAGAAAAATGCTTGTATCAGTTTCACTTTTCTTGTATTTTAAGTATTTCTGCATGGTACTCTTTCCAAAATGGTCTGAATGTGCAGAACACACATACTCAGTGACTTGGAGCAAAGTTCTTTAAGAAGTTATTTTAAACTTTTTGGGTACCTCTGTATACTCACCTGGCTAAAAGACAATTGCTTGATGAAAATACCTTGTAAGAGAAATACCATATTTCTGTCACGTGTGAGAGGAAGCAATGGCCAGATTTACAAAAAGCTCAGCTTCCACCCTTGCAAATATTGTCTTTTAACACTTAATCTGGCCTTTCTTCTGAAAAATGTAATGCCTTCTTGAAAACTATGGGTCTGGCCTATGACCTAACTCTAACCTTCAAGAGATATATTACTAATGAAAAAACATGTTAAAAATTAGTAACATCACATAAGAAGGCCTATAGAAAGGAGGACTGCAGCAATGTATCACCTTATTTAGACCACAAGGTAACACTATTGGTGCAGAATATAGAAAATATAGAATGCAGAAAAGAGAAGGAAAAATCTTTCAAGAATCAGTTTTAACACTGGACCCTGGTCCACACACACAGATGTTAAGGTTTGATACAGATCAGTAAAACTAGAGGATTCACAATTCAATAGTAGAATCAGGAGGTACACTTTGTAAAAATATAACACCAGGGATACTTTCATTAAAAACTATCCACAAAATGTCCAGTTGTGAAGAGGCTGGTAAAACCAAGGATTTTAATCAAACAATGTCGCTGTTTTCAATATAGGAATTAAGATAAATATAAAATATACATTACTACAAGTATTTCCACCATCGTTGCTGAACCAACATCAGTTTGACAGTCTTTATTTCCTTTTTATTGAGTTTAATTACAGCTGCTCTTTGCCATGACACAATATAGAGACTATTGCTGTAAGGCAAAACTAATAGACAGCAGCTGCAGCCCGGACTGACCAACACAGCTCTGAAAGTGTCTGCTGTTGGCCACCCAAGTGCAGGGCTAGTCACCCAGCTGGTCCTCTAAAAGCCAAAAAACCTAGCAGTTGCTTTCTAGAGAAGCATGGATTTAAGTTAGAAAGGGGCAGAACTGCTGATCAAAATGAAGGCCAGGCAAAAATATGATGATAAACTCTCAACTGCTAAGTATCACATCTCCTAGTTACCAGGATGTTTCTCTCACAAGGGAAAAAAGCACAACATTTTGATACAGGCTTTAGTTCTTAAGGAACTTAAGGAACTCTTCTTAAGGAAGAAGAGAAGTTCTTTTTTCCATCTACATGGCAATCAAAAACTTATTAATAGCATAACCCAAGTATTTCCAAGTTCCAATACAAAAAACATAATACATTCAGCTGCCTTACCCAGATTTGGTTTGGAAAATATTAAGTGAATATTTAAACTGAAACACTATTATAACATTTTAAGTAACGCAGGAATGCCACAATGACAGCATAATGTCATTTCCACTGACTTCACTGGGCAATGCAAATTTTTCAAGTATACTTAATCATTTAGACTGTCAGGACCAAAATTTACAGAGACTTGAAGACAGAATTAAATGGAGAAAGAAGATGGGAGTTACAGCTATTCCACTGCCTCCATTTACTTATGTGGAATGAAAGAATTCAGTAATACTGAACATAAATCTTAGCTAGACTCTCTTACATACTCAGAGGATATTGGTGCTTTGTGCTAGGATTTCAACTTTAAGAAAGGCCAGATTGAATCTATATGGCTCAAAACCAAACAGGAAAATCTACTTTGACCATAAAAGCATAAGGAAGAAAACACCTTGTACACAGTTTTACTTACAACAGAAATTTAACAACCAAATTATGTTTCAATGTTACAATTATGTTCAGTGTTACAGTGCCAGGAAGAGCACAGGTATCAACAACATAAGTCAAGGTAAAAATAGAGCTCTTCTTGCACTTACCGCTCAGGTGACTCTTCAAAAATGCTGTGACACTCAGTATTCTCCAGCATGAGGCTCCTGCTGAGATTCTGTACCCCCGGGTAGTGGAAATTAGCAAAGGAGTGTGACATAGGAGTAGTTTTGGTCCCGAGGTCTGTGACCCGCTTCTCGTGGTTTGTTAATCCACACGACAGCCCATCTAAGGCAGGGTTTAAGGAGCGGGTCATGTAAGCGTCTGCTGACTGAGGCCGTCTCATTGGGGAGGACGGGTAAGGAGAAAGTTTGCTGATGAGAGGTGTCAAAAGATCAGCATATGCAGCTTTTGTAGGCTTGAGGAGTTTATCAACATGAATATTAAGCATCTTTTGTTCAAAAGCGCAAGAAAACACAGTAGCTGGCAGATTCTGCAGCCATGATAATAAGCTAAGGTCCAAGTCATCACACCCGTTACCACACAAGAGATCGATGCCCAGCAACACTTCACTTTCTGTGATTTCTTCTCCCGTTGCTTTACTCTGACAGAACTCCACACAACACTCATAAAGCAATCCCTTCATCACAAGCTGGAACAAGCGATTGTTACTTGCTTTGAAGCCGGCCTCGCTCAGCTTCCTGTCGGCGGGAATAAACTCTGCCACCATGACACAGGCTTCCTCAAAGCAGTGAACACGGGCAGTGCTGGGGTTCCAGTCCTTGAACTCGGCGTGGTTGGTGAGGCGAGGCAGTGTCAGCAGCAGGCACAGTTTGCTGTAGTCTTCCTTGGAGGGACAGTATTCCTCCAGCGCGTGCAGGCACTGCACGGCCTCCCGCATTGTAAACTCCAGCTACAGAAACATTAACATCAGAGCCACTGGCAGTACATGTGTTTCTACAATAAAACAGTTGAAGGACAGGCAGTAGCAGAATTTCTCTGCTCTCATTCATTTATTACTATTACTGGTTATATTTTAATTAAAAAACCCATACAATAGAGAGTCTGAAATTGCTGATGCAAATGCAGTTAGAGAGACAAATTCCTAAATGCTTTGGCTTTGTAAAACCCCCATGCAGTCCCATTTTCAACAGATTTATGGAACGCTTTCATGTCACTGCAGGTTTGACAGGCTTAAAATTTTAAAATCCGTAGCTGAACAGCTACAACGCTATTGTAACACTAAAGGTTACTTCCATTCTCAAAGCCAGCTGACTTATTTTCCTTTCTTATTTCTATGAAAAGCTATTGGCACACATTATAAAAGGCTTGTAGACTGCTTGCGTTTTCAGTGATTAGCAACTTTGAGTCAGCTTTTATACTCAGATTCTGTTCCTCAATCAAAAATGTTAAAAACATTAGAAGAGTTCTCAGAAGGTAAGATCTCCAAATGAATAAAGGGCTTTATTACAAAGCCTGCTGACAGCTCAAAGCCAAAAACCATGTTAAATACACAAAACTTGGCAGTTTTAGTTACAAAGATTTAAAAAAATGGTACAACTCCCCAGTTAACCATGTTACGTGGGTACTTCAACAGAGCAGCCTTTCATCCACAACACACCAACATATTTGGTAACATAATAAGGAACATTAATCTGATTTTTTTCACCTCTACTGCTATCTAGTAACAATATACAGACTGAATGAAAGGAATAGTACACTTACTTTTAATCCTCTCTATACTGTCAGGAGAAAACCCTGCAGTACGATGTATGCGTAATGGAACACACAATTAAAATCAATTCAGTGTGGAAAACTAAATCAATTAACTTAAAGCTACTGGCATTCTTCATTTTTAATTGCATAACATTTTAATGTTAGAAATCTGGTATTGCTGTACTGTCAAAATAAATGAAAAAGTACAACTGATTTCACAATCTGCACACCTTTTTGTCAGTTTGAGTTAATGCCTCAAGTCCACAACTCCTGCTGTTTGCACATATAACTGAAAGAGTCCTTTGTGAACACACATCTGTTACCCCCAAAAAACAACTGTGACCTTTTTCTCCAAAAGCAACAGAAATTAATTTCAGGATTTATTCAAATTGGAATCTTTCACCTGGCCCAAATTGTAATAATAAATTTCTGTGATTCTCAGGCTTGCTTCAGAATACTTTAAGGGGAAAAAAAAACCAACCCCAAACCCAAAAGAAAAAAGAAAGGGAAAAAAAAGAAAAAGCCTTGTACTTTAGCATAATGGCCTAAAGTAAATCTGAGATCAGGAACACAGAATATGGTCACTGATCTATGCTGCAAAGTTTCAAGCAATCCTTTTACATACAGTTGTGTTTGAGACCTGGGAGCCACATTCATTTCCAAAGAATACCAACTATATTTTCCAGTGTTTCTGAAACCATTTGTTAATATCTAAAATTTGTGTATTTAACACTGGGACCTTCTGCTCTGCCTTTAATCAGAATATCTCAAGAGATGTCCTGATAACAAAAAAATTCCCAAACCAGAGAGAACTCTTACATGCTGAGGCTCATCTTCTGCTGACATGGCATTGTTTACACATAAAGCTTCCAAGAACTTCTGCTTCATTATAATGTAACGAAATCTGCAGGTGAGAAGGGAAATATTACACATCTTGTCTAGTCTACAGTACTGTACAGACATACAGGATATTCTACAGCAAATTTTTGAATTAGGCATAGAAACTGCCACGACAAGGAACTCTGACCTCAAAATATAACAAGTCGGTAACCACAACATTATTTTTTAACACGAAATGGTTTTTTCCATTATTGTTTTCAGAAGCGTTCTATTAAAAATATCAGAATATGAAAAAGTATAATAGTCATACTTATTTCTTAAAGAGAAACACGACACAACAGCCTTCTATTAAAAGGCAGTGCAACATGCAGCATATTCCTGAAGTGTATGGCAAGTGACAACTCATTACAGACTGTGTGCACGTATTTTAGTACCAGTTTAATAACACATGCACACACTTCAGGGACAGGTTAGGAAAAAAGCCCAAAAACTAAGGTGAAAAACTCAGAGGCACTGTTTTCATAGACAGTACTTAGAAATACAGGTACTTTCCACATCTCAAAAAATTGAACTCTGACATACATTCTATTTTACCTTTTCTTGTCGAATTTTTCCATACATTCAAGAGGCTGAATAAATTGAAGAACCTCATCCCACTGACCATCAAGAATCAGTTGCCTAGTAAAAGAAAGGATCATTCCTTGAATTGAATTGAAAGAAAAAGGTTGTTCTTGTAAGCAGCTTGTTACAATACAAAACAATAATTCAAATACCCAAGTGATCAACCTGCTTTGAAAAGTTAATACTTTGCACAGATGCCAAGATGACTGTTGGATGTGACTAACAGCAAGAGCAAAATCCAAGTTCTCAGTATTTTGTAAAAATAACTGCATGCTAGAAGGACAAATATTGATTACTTTGAAAGGCACATCAAAAAAGACAAAATGGTCTTGCGTCTCGTTTTACTGTTAATAGTTATTTTAAGAAAAATCTTACTTGAAGAGTTTGAATAAAAACATTAATTCAATGCATACATCTCAAAGAATAAAACTGAACTTAAAAAATAGTTAATTTTAATTGTATAAATACTGCTCAGCCTATTTTATAAAGGGGGTGGGAAAACAGAGGTTCCATATTAAGCATGCAAGAGGAACAGCTTGGCAGGAACTGCACCAGCCCAAGAGCTCCAAGATCCATGGGCTGGACTAAACAGGTAGATCAGTTCAATTCATACCCTCATATCACACACACAACTCTCTATAAAAGGCCCAGACCTAGAAGGAAGAGAGGAGTTTCTCCAACTAAGCTAAGAAGGAAACAAACAAAATGGATTAGTAACTTTCATCTTTCTGTAATTCTTCTTTCATTTCATTTTAGTCCAATATCCATAGTTTTAATCAAAAGGGAAGCCAAGTGAGAAGTTTTGTTCAGTGATAAAATGCATTTTAAAATGTTTTAAGAATAGATGGATATATTATTTTCTCATGCTTCAACAACACTATTATGTACCCTTGGCATGAAATAGAAAACAGCAATGCTGAAAACTAGTCTGCATCTACCCTGATTATTTTTAAAAGTATTGAGGACAATATTCTGAATGGTAAATTGCACCAACTCTCATGCTTTGATGATAAAAGATACTCCTTTCATGTTGTTAAAGTTAAGATAAATCTAGCTATTATTTTGAAATGTAGATAATATTTTAAGGAAAAGGCTTTAGAACAGCTTTTGATCTTGGCACTAGAACACTGTAAAAATATTTTATAAGTCAATAAACTACACATTCAGGTCCATGCAACCCAGCAAGCAGATAACACATCACAGTTACCAACAGGTCTTGCTTTCCCATCCTATTCCTACTTCTGGTCTTTCCTGAACCCACCCTGCACTGACACTGGCACTTGTTAAGACTCATTCCCACTTAAATTCATTGGTTTGCCAGAAAAATAACCAAGTTAAAATGAATGACCAAGCAAACAAAAAAATCTAACTCAGCCTATGCTGATGATGCCTAGCTGGTTACTCCAAGTGGCTCATAGAGGGATGTCACTAACTTCAGAGCTGCACACACAGTCACAGAACACACTGCAGGGCTGGACCACAGAATGGGAACAGGAGGAAGCAGAATAAGATGAGGGCACAAAATAAGATCTCCTGTTCAGTGGCACAGGGCTGCTCACTGAATCACAGTCCAACTCTGTATGGTATTCAAACACCACAAAAAGAAGTCCTACCTTAGAAAGAGCATGTCATCTGAAAACAAGCCATTAATGACCCCACTTTCTTTCTCAAGTGCCAGCATACTGATATGGAGTTTCCTTGAGTTCAGAAAATCTAGTATTAGCTTAATTATTTCAGCTTCTTTAACGTTCACTGTTTCTTCAGCCGTCATGATGGCAGCCTAAAAGGAAAGAAAGAATTGTAGCTATGATCAATATCTTACTTTATGCTTGATTAACAAGTGTTGGTTACTAATAAAAACAAAAATACAGTTTTACAGGGCAGAGTATAGTAGTGTTACAAAAATTAAATGACAAGATTAATTGATTTAAAGAGATTGACTATAAAGTCATAATTAAGACCTAACATTGCATCTGCAACTTTTTGATTTCTGTCCTATGCATATACAGGGGTCCAGATAAATAAATCTAACAAGAAATCAACCTTCCTGCAGTGTGAAAATATGGTGCTTACCAAGTCTGCAATATGTAAAATTTCCTTTTCTGAAATGCAAACAATGAAGTTCAAAGAGCATAAAAGAGGCAGTTACTATGTCATTATCTCTAGAGACCTAACATATGAACTTAAATGCTTCTAACACATGCAAAAGGTGCAGCACACTAAAGATGCCTTCTCTCCCTACCTTGACTTTGAAGTAGCATATGACAACTAAGCCAAAGGTTTTCATTCTTCCTAACGAGCTGTCCAGGCAGCAGAAAGGAAAAGTGGGAAGATGCAGCTGGGCCCTGGTGGCCAGCAGTCAGCTTGTTTAAAGCTCTCATGGGTACAAGGTCCAAGCTACTTTGCAACACAATTCCTCCCAAGGTATGAGAGTCTCAGCATTTACTCCTCTTAGGAAACCTAAATTAAATTCTGCTTCTGGCTACATCTTACCTGGTTGCTTAAGTCTGACAAAGTAGAAGCTGTTGAACTTTCTTCTTTAAGCCTTAAAAAGACTTTACAGTTGTAGCTCCTAAACTGATCTGCTGAAAATAATCTGGGGATGTGGGGAGAAACCCTGTTACACAGAGAAGCCACACAGCACCGCCTACCAGAAGCTCTAAAAAAACCCAAACACTAACCCAAACCCCCCCCCTCAAACCCAATCTAGCAGCACTCCTGTACACTAGAGTATGATTTCACATCAGAAAAATGTCAATGTAATCCCTTGTTCCTACTGCACCGAGGGGCAGTCCATCCTGTCACCTCTGCACTCAGCCACACACCCACAGCTGGGCTGTGTGGGGACCAAGGGGCAAGTTAAACATTTATCCACTCTGTGGACACAAGGGCACTAATGCTGACACAAGGAACTAACAGTGCTACTGCCAGACAGCAGAGCTAAGTCTTTACCTGACTTAAACTGATTATGGGAGTGCACCAAAGAACACAGAAGAAACAAGTATCAGTGATGAACCCTCAGCAGAAGGCAATATCCCCAGGAACAAGGGCAGACACTGGAGCCACAGTGATCTAAAAAATGAATAAAGGGAGATGACCACACAGAGAAAGATGTCCACAGTAGTTGATCATAGTTCCCAGCTTCTCTCCCTTAGAATTCAAAAGGAAAAATAAAAATACTTCTCAATTCCCTCATTCAATCATTCAATTATGCAGAAATCTAGGAACTATGATGCTGAAAGACAACCAGCTGAGGGCAACAGCTCTCAAGACAAGCTGAAGAGATGGTGAAGCCTTCAGATACCTGAGGCTTGGAAAACGGGAGCTAATAAGCTAGATATCCATCTTATATTAGGGAAAGATGCAAAAAACCTGAGTAAGTTTGAATAAATCAAATAGAACACTCAGAGTATTAACAAGAAATAAATTATTTACCAGAGAGGAGGGGAAGGGACAAATACCCCAGTGAAACTTCTCACTGATCATCATAAACCAATGTTAGTGAACTTGAAGGGATAGAAAAAATTTGTCATTAAGAAGATATTGTTTTGCACTGTTGTCTAAAACACCAAGTTTTCCATCTTCCTCACAGCTGCATGTCTACTTTTTTCCACGTAAGTTTTTGCCAGAACATTTGACAAGCAAAGCATTAGATTATAGCAGCATGGTTTATTTTGGAACAACAGAGACCTAGTTGTGCCAGATGAAGTGGCCTAACTTCTTAAAATGGCTGGGTCTAAGTCTCATTTTAGTCACAGAAGGCTCCAATCACCAAGTATTTTGATGAATTTGTCCCATGAAAGACATGCCCAGAGACCACAGGCACACTCTCGGCTTGTAAAGTCAAAGGGAAAAATTAAAGTCTGGCTTGCAGAAAGCTTTGCTGCAAAAAAAAGATAAACTCACAAATTCAAATCCAGAACTTGTAGAAAGATGCTTTTTCCTTATGTTTTAGCCCTGTGTCAACTCCCCCTTTTGGCAACTGGTACGGATTTTTGGTCCCAGAGAAAAATTCAACCCTCCCCGTATACACTATAAAGGAATAAAAAACAAACACAAATTTAACCAGCGGCTTACTATTAACATTTTAATTCACAACCTCACCTAAACCATTTGTATTTGTCTTTTATTATGCTTCATGGCACTGGTGGTTTTTACATAAACTAAATTAACCTGTAACTGTGAGTTCCCATCAGAAAACTACTAGGAAAAAATCAGAATAAAGACTCCCTTTGAAGAGAGGAACACCAAGCCCAGATTTCTTTTCAACTGGATCTACTGGACTCCAGTCCAAACAGGAAGTCACCCTACATCGCTTCTTAAATATTGATGAAAACCCCAAGCATTATACTAAGTACTTTGCTTAAGAGTACAACTACATCAAGTAAAATTTAGCATCTGTGAGAAGTTGTCTTACATTTTCTGCTGTAGTATTTTAAAATAACAGGTTTGTCCTGAATATAAAACCTTTGACAATATTAACACTCAACTTCATTTATTTTATTTATGTAGGTCAGGATAAAGAATGATTGCACCCTCCATATTTTATGTAAGAGTAGTAACAACACTTTTGTGGTACTGTAAAGACAAATGTAATATAATATCCAAACCCAGTTTGGATACGGAACTTCTGAAAAAGAGTTGAAGCACCTTGATAAGCTCATACATTAACAGTATTTTGAAAATATTTGGTGTGCATTTGCTGTCAGAGCAACACAAATAGCTAGAAAAGAACAGTAAAGCTACTAGAGAAGATTTTCAGGTAATTGATGTTTTTTAGGCTGATGAGCTCAGACTTCTCTTATTACTTTGACAGCATAATGCTTATAAGCAGTTCTCTAACACTATCCTGAAATTATAAATATACATAGGCTTACACATCACCCTCTATGCAATCTATCAGGTTTTCTGACATTCAGTGTACAGACATTCAGTCTGTACATGTATAAATAAAAATAATAATAATTAAAAAGCAAAGAACAGCAGGGAAATTCAAGATTAGAGCTCAAGCTGCATCTTTGGTCCATCACACTGTATTGCTTTCTGTCAGCACATATGGCACATAACGTCACAATCTGATCAGCTCAAGCACTAATACTCAAGAATGATTGAAGCACAGCATTAGCTTGAGGTATAAATGAAAGCAAATAAGAATTAGAGGTTAATATTTCAGGTATCTTCTACCAACCATGTTTCTACTGCAACCTTTTTATCTTACCCAGTCTTTTCAGAACAGCATTTCTCCACACTTGTCTTCCTTCCTTCTCCTGTTCAATCCCCCTTATCATCTTTCTCTAGTTCTGTATTTAAATTTGTTTTCCTACATCAAGAAAAACAAAGACTTCTTGCCACAGACCTGGCACATCTTCTCTCTGTAGCTTCCATGGACAAGACATCCTTTAAGCAAGCTGTTTGGAACACAAGCCTACCTACTGCTAAATCTTCTAGAGAGAAGCTTCACTCTTATTTTGTTCTTACTCATGTTCTAAGAACATGCCAACAGCAAGAATCCTCTCATAGTGTTATAAGCATAGAAAACAATTCTTTAAAAACATTAAAATATACTTACATCCACTTACGCATATATACTATTTCAGGAACATGTTTATGAACTAGAAGCATCTACAAATAGTGTTAAATACTCTAAGTTACCTTCCCTAGAAGAGATCAAAAATGTGTATGTGTTCACATAATAGAAATTTTAAGTCAAGTTTAATATTCTGAACTAGTGCAATTCTACAATAAGCATTATTCCTATATTATTTATCAACTGAAACAGATCATTTGCCAATAGTCTACAACATACATCCAGAAACCTGGGCAAGGAATATAAAATCTCTTAACTACTCAGAAATACAAAAAAAGAAATATTACAGTTCAAATCTTAAGTGTCACACTGTGCGAGCAGCGACACATTTAAAGGCAGACGTGAAGCCAAATTAGGAGCCTCGGTTCACTGACAGCTGCCATGAGTAACCTCAGCATCCTGGTGAGCCAGTCATACATATTTAAAAAGCCGGCTATTTGGCATTAAGTTATGTCACCTTTTAACCCACCCCACAGTCACACATGACTCTCGTGCCCGCCCAGAGGCCACTCTGGAGTTCTGCCCACACGGAGCCCACGGGGGCTGGTCGGTACCTACTGTCTCCCTTTCCGATGTGCCCGCAGTCATATTCCAGTTACTCTATATCAAAGGAATTTCCAAAAAAAAAAAAAAAGGCTACTGGCCAATTTTTTTATCATCACTGATTCCCACAGCGGTCACTGCAACTCACTGACACCCATTTCACCCTAAGATCGCACAAATCGTTATCCCAAATGAACTGCATTGAGCGTATTAAGCCCTTAATAGAAAACCTTCACCAAACTTTGCACGGCTGAATTCTATGATTGAGACCTTTTCTACTCCCAATACACAAGGAAACGGTGTCCTCTTACACACCAGCCTTTGCTGCCTCACAGAGATTTTTCGCTGGCTTGCCCTCCAGTAATCCATTTTGTTACCCTGCTTAGATCAGCTGTTGCTCCAGAGCCACCCGGTAATCCTCGTCTCTCCGCGCTCCGGAGGTGACCGCAGAGCCCCCGGCATTCATCACCCCTCTCACAACGCGCACGCCTCACCCAGCGCATTCCGCACCGCGGATGACAAAAAGGTGACATTAAATTATGCAATATTTCACGTTAGAGTGAAAACAGCGGGCAGAAAAATAAGGGACCTAAACAACTTCCACAGACTAGAGACGAACACATTTTGACTGGAATACCCGCACTCGCTCCAATAGGTTTTTCCTCTTCAGGCGCGATGCCACACGAAACCCAGCCCCGCCGGGTTCGGAGCAGCCGCCCCGGTTACCGCGCCGAACCCGCACCAGCATTTCGGGAACGCGAGCTCAGCACCAGGGGCGGGCAGGGCCGCACGGCCCCGACGCGGCTCAGCCG